>JAGSMP010000154.1:3000000-3534276 GCA_029286625.1 Parnassius orleans | reverse complement strand
CGCACCAATGAAATTTTTAATTGCAATTTTAAGTTGCAATTTGAAGTTGCTCGGCGGTGAAGGAAAACATCGTGAGAAAACCTGCATATATCTGAGGAATATGAAAAAATTTGAAGACACGTGAAGTTCGCCAACACGCATTGGGCAGCGCGGCGGACATTTCCTTGCCCTAAAACCTTCTCAGAAGTAAGAGGCCTGTGCCTAGCATAGCGAGTAAATCGTTATCTTTATCCACCTTGTCACGTAACGCGAACGCAATTGGACGAGCTTTACAGAATAGCGGTTTCACATTATCCTTTAATTTTAATTTAACACGATATTTTTTTAATTTACCCAACATATCCGAAAATACTTCCGGGAAACGCGATTGGAATTGCTCCACCATACTCTGCTCACCCTTTAGAAAATTACAAGGCTTCAACTTAAGTTTTAATTTTGATATGAATCCCTGCATATAATGGTGGTCCGCCATTTTGAATGACGTACATGTCTAATGTGTGAGTGTGTTGCAGGTACGTCACCGGCAAGTTTACGTACCCTACACATTTCATAATATTGCCGGTGTAGCTAAAAAAACTTTTATTGGAAACTAGCAACGGAATATTACTGAACATGTTTTTATAAGTACCCTCGGATATAACTGACACTGCTGATCCACTATCTATTTGAAATTGTACATTTTTCCTGTAAATTGAAACTGTTTCTGTCATAGGTTCCCCACGGTCTGAGCGTATGTTAAACAATGACTTACCGTCGTCGTCCTCGATCACATCACCTGTGAGGTTATGTGAGCGCTCTCCGTCAGCTCCACTGCATTGGTCAGGTTTAGCTTGTCGATGTCCTGCGTGAACAGCTTCTCTCGATCATGGCCTGCTACCATGCCCATCACAAACCGATCTCGTAACGCTTCCTCGACGTTACTAAATCTACAATGTGCTGTAAGTCCTCGTAGCCTTGACGCCCATTGTGTATAAGTCTCGCCCGGCTGTTGCACAGCCGCGTAAAAGTTGTAACGCTCGCTCAAGCCGCATATCTTTGGAAGAAAGTGCTCATCCAATAACTGCACTATCTCGTCATATTCCTGGATATCCTTTGGCAGTGCCAGATCCGCTGCCAACTTATAAGTACCTTCGGTTAGTGCGCTGAGCAGGATCGCCCGTCTCTTGGATCCAGCTGCATCATTCTTCTGGACGATGTCGTTTGCAATAAACCATTGCGTAATTCGGCCTTTATACGACTTCCATTATTGCACGTTGTGATCGAATGTAGACAAAATGCCAAAACTATTCATTTTTCGATTATAAAATTAAGATGTGGGTGGAAATCGTTATATCCTTGGTACGGGAGACAAGTGAAACACAACAGCTATTGACACACTGATGTATTACTCTCTAGACATACCGTGGGCGCAGCCACGCACATATACATATCATTAGTACATACACAAACAACTTAATACTGTAAAATTATGGGAAGTTGATATCCTAAAATACAGGATTAATTCTAGTTTAGGAATCAGTGCAACAATTTGCAAGGACACTTGGTTTTGTAAAATGGCCCACAAGGGCGGGACGGACGAGCAATTAACCTAATCTATTACAAAATTTGACTTGCAATGGGTCATGCACCTATCATGTCATGATGATTTGTTTTGTATAAACGATAGTTAAATATAAGTCATACTTACATCAAAGTGATCTTCACAGAAGTATAGTTTAGATTTTGTAGACAATGCCTTCGGGTCTCTTCTTGCCAGTTTTAACCAAGTATTTCTCATATTTAAATCAGTTGAATGTAATAATTGTGTGAATGTATAACTTCCCCGGCATTCATATGCTCGTATTTTTGCATTCAGGCACAACACAACAATGATATAGATGATAACTTATTATTAAACATCCAAAAGTATCTTATTCCTTTGCAACATCGGCAAAATTATAGGGCAGTGACGTCACGAGTTGAACAGCATGGCGGCTAGCGTTTTCACGCGAAAATTGTTAAAACGATAGATTAAAAGTAATTTTTATGGCACTATTCAGTTTAAAAAAAAATTATATAAAAATTAAAGTGGTTCACTATCACTGTAGGATTTATTTAAAACACTTTTTGAAAATGGGTGTAATACCCTATTATACGAGTATAGCAAAAAATAAATTACTTTTTGTAAATTTTCCCTCTACAAAATAATGTAGAAGAATCATCTGTTGAATAAAAATTTGTTAATTGTTTACTTCATAACATATTAAGCAGAATAGTCTCAAAAATGGAAACACAAGATCATGGAGACAAACATGAAAACTCTAAAAGTTTTCTGGCCCAAAGTCATAACTTTTGTAAAATTGAAACGTGACCGTTATCCTTAATATGACGGTCAATCTTAGTATTCATAAATCGTTTTAATCGCTAAATTTTCAGTATAATATTTACCGGCATCAGATTCATCACCGGCATCATTTTTTCTTGTGTTAAATAGGCACTCAAGTGTTACCATCTTCCAGAACAAGTGCCTGTGCATATACGTGTGCATATACAAACTACTTCATTTTCATTTAGGCTAGAGGAGAGTCCACTCTCTATATCGCTGCAGCCGAGGTGGAGTCGCAAGGGAAAAGGATTGTTGGTATGGCGATGTGCCACTTGATCCTCCACTGCCATCCTCCGCTACTTTGGCGGGGCTGTACCACTGGGTGCTTCCGAGTGCTCACTTTTTCCTGACTCCATGGCCTCCACATATCGGATTCAGGGAGTCCGTTGTGCAGGTGGAGTAAGAGGCCGCGAAGAGTATTGTGCCTTGTGTTTCTGGTGCGCCTTATCTGAGAAGGAAAAGGGGGAAGAGAAGTCTTCAACTAAGGAGGGGTCCTCGCTGGTTGGACCGCGGATGTGTTTGAAAGCGTTTCCGTGGCCCTGCCAATGTGTGGCGAAGGTGGAACACCATGGGGTTTTAGTAGGTGCGAGTCCGACATAATCCGTTCTTGCCCCCGCGAAGCAGGTATGCGTAGGCATTTCCTCATTTGAAACCCGGAACAAAATCCATTCTATAGTTACGAATTAAAACATAGACAGACCAACGCAGCGTCGATCTTGGTTTTATATGAGGTATAAAGCTTGCGTCTGAGGCCTAGGTATTAATTGATGCATTTATTTATTGTATGGCATTATATTAATATGATACATAAATAGAATGGACGTTACGGGTAGGCCTGGGTATAGAATTTTTATCGATATATTTTGTCACACTGTCTTATCTCTATTATTAGTTCCGTGGACGTTCACTTCTGCTGTCAGCGCCAAAATGGCGAAAATCAAATCGTCTCATTATGTTACGGTGTATAGCCAGTCCATATATAGAGGTCAGTGGATCTGCCATATAAATACTCATGGAACCGACGTATTCCAAATATTATTGCAGTCGCCTCTTTATGTATTTGTGAGAAGTTTTTCTCAGCTGAGTTCAACGTGCGGGAAGCGAATGCTACTGGGCGCTCTAACCCGTCATTGTCTATTTGGGACAAAATAGCACCTAAGCCACACGGGGAAGCATCGACAGTTAAAACTATTTTGGCGTTTGAATGAAGGTGTGTTAAGACTTGATCAGACGTCAAACATTTCTTGATTTTATCAAACGTTTATTGATGTGACGTAGACCAGTTCCAGTTAACCCTCTTTTTTAATTGGTCATACAAAGGAGTCAGGATGCAGGATGCTCCCGCCATGAAATTCCTGTAGTAGTTTACAAGTCTTAAAAATGATTGCAATTTATTAACGTCGGATGGAACGGGCGCATCAGCCTTCACCTTTGCCGGATCTTTCTGTAATCCATTTTTGGTTATTATATAACCTAAATATTTTATTTCATTTTTAAAGAAATCGCATTTTTCTTTCTGCACAGTTAACATGTATGCAGTTAACATGTCTGCACAGTATTGATACATGTGACTTGTTGAGACTCTTCGCCTAACAAAAATTGATTATATGCCATAGATAAGTCAATCTTTGAAAACTGATGGCCCCCGTACAGTCTTGAAAATAGTTCGTGTACCGTGGGTAGAGGATATTGTTCTATAAACAGGTGTTTGTTAATAGTAACCGAATAGTCGGCTCACAATCTAACCGAACCGTTGTGTTTTATAGCACGGTAACAATAGGTGACGCGTACTCAGAGTGCAAAACCGGTTCAAGTACACCTAGATCCACTAAACGTGTTATCTTTTTATCCACCTTGTCACGTAACGCGAACGCAATTGGACGAGCTTTACAGAATAGCGGTTTCACATTATCCTTTAATTTTAATTTAACACGATATTTTTTTAATTTACCCAACATATCCGAAAATACTTCCGGGAAACGCGATTGGAATTGCTCCACCATACTCTGCTCACCCTTTAGAAAATTACAAGGCTTTAACTTAAGTTTAAATTTTGATATGAAATCCCTGCATATAATGGTGGTCCGCCATTTTGAATGACGTACATGTCTAATGTGTGAGTGTGTTGCAGGTACGTCACCGGCAAGTTTACGTACCCTACACATTTCATAATATTGCCGGTGTAGCTAAAAAAACTTTTATTGGAAACTAGCAACGGAATATTACTGAACATGTTTTTATAAGTACCCTCGGATATAACTGACACTGCTGATCCACTATCTATTTGAAATTGTACATTTTTCCTGTAAATTGAAACTGTTTCTGTCATAGGTTCCCCACGGTCTGAGCGTATGTTAAACAATGACTTACCGTCGTCGTCCTCGATCACATCACCTGTGAGGTTATGTGGAGCGCTCCGTCAGCTCATGGTCAGGTTTAGCTTGTCGATGTCCTGCGTGAACAGCTTCTCTCGATCATGGCGCTACCGCCCATCACAAACCGATCTCGTAACGCTTCCTCGACGTTACTAAATCTACAATGTGCTGTAAGTCCTCGTAGCCTTGACGCCCATTGTGTATAAGTCTCCTTGGCTGTTGCACAGCCGCGTAAAAGTATAACGCTCGCTCAAGCCGCATATCTTTGGAAGAGTGCTCATCCAATAACTGCACTATCTCGTCATATTCCTGGATATCCTTTGGCAGTGCCAGATCCGCTGCCAACTTATAAGTACCTTCGGTTAGTGCGCTGAGCAGGATCGCCCGTCTCTTGGATCCAGCTGCATCATTCTTCTGGACGATGTCGTTTGCAATAAACCATTGCGTAATTCGGCCTTTATACGACTTCCATTATTGCACGTTGTGATCGAATGTAGACAAAATGCCAAAACTATTCATTTTTCGATTATAAAATTAAGATGTGGGTGGAAATCGTTATATCCTTGGTACGGGAGACAAGTGAAACACAACACAGCTATTGACACACTGATGTATTACTCTCTAGACACATACCGTGGGCGCAGCCACGCACATATACATATCATTAGCGTACATACACAAACAACTTAATACTGTAAAATTGTATGGGAAGTTACTGATATCCTAAAATACAGGATTAATTCTAGTTTAGGAATCAGTGCAACAATTTGTTTGTAACCTATATAAGTTTTAATAAAGATTATTGTTATTTAAAAAAAATGTCGGTCTGCATGCCGCCCTAAATATCAATCAACCGGTGAGCCAGGTCCAATTATTTTGTGTTCTTACCTGTTTCGGCTTTCACGAGGTTTTCGTCATACGGAATGGTAAAGTCGACATAAATTATCCTCGACTGTATCTGGTCCATCATCACAATATCTGGCTTATTCGCACAATAGTCCAGTCTATGAAGATGTCCCAGTCGCAATAGAGCCTGTCGCGCTCACAAGTTAGGATTCCGGCAACTAGCAAATTATGTAAGGCAATTTATTATCCACACGGCCGTACTTTAGGGCGAGCTTTTGGTGTAGGATCCTATCTACTAGGTCATATCTGTGTAAAAACTTACTCAGAGATATAAAGCGCCGAATAACTGGAGATGAGACGCCTAAGTGTCTCCCCGAGATGGCGACAAGCTCAGCATATGTCGACGGTGTTATCTTTTAGGATGTATCTCCGATAAATGGATAATTGGATAAACTGGTGGGCACCTCCGGAGAGTAAGTTAGTGAACGGTTTTAGAGAGAGGCGAAACCAGATCGGACAGACAGACAGACGGACAACAAAGCGATTGATGAACAAAGAGTGTGCACAGGAATTACGTGCTATAATTTATCCCTCTCCTTTCCACTCTTGGACAACCAGACACTCGGCGGGTCTTCACCCCTTTGTTTTCGATATTTCACGCATTAGAACCAAACAGCTTGCTTGATTTTTTGTAATGCGTACAGCAAAGGAGTGGAATAATTTTCCGGCGTCTATATTTCCATCCGAATACATAACGTAACATAACATAAACACTCACGCCTGTCACCCAGAGGGGTAGGCAGAGACTATAGACTTCCATTTGGCACGATCCTGACACACCTCTCTCGTCTACTCCACATTCATATACCTACGCATACACGCTCGTCGGTCGGTTTCACCTAGGGGGACGCCCTAGGCCTTCCAGACTCTACCGTTCACCTCTGCCACATAAATTTGCTTTGTCACTCTTTCCTCATTCATTCTTTCTACATGACCAAACCACCGAAGCATTCCTTTCTTAACACATAATTATTCACTCTGTCATTTAGATTCAGCCCTAACATACTTCTTAATGACCGCATTTCTACAGCATTTATTCTAATCTCGTGCTTTTTCTGCCACACCCAACTTTCACTACCATACATTAAAGTAGGGACTAACACAGCATTGTGAATTGCCATACGTCCCTTTTTGGACACTTTCTGACTTTCCACAATAGAGTGTAAAGCCCCATTTACTCTATTTCCTGCGTTCACTCGTCGTTCTATATCCTCATCATATCTACCATCCCTGCTAAATACACATCCTAAATACACAAACTCATCTACTTGCTCGACCAATTCCCCTTATATTCTTATTTCACATATGGTTTTACTTTCTTCTCTTTCAAAAACCATAACTTTCGTCTTACTTGCATTCACTTTCATTCCCCTTTCTTTTAATGACCTGTTCATTAATGTAACCATCATTGGCAACTCGGCCGCTGACGACGCCGGTAACTTGACTGATCATCGGCGTACAAAAGGCATTTGACTCACCCGTTCTTAACCCGCATTCTTCAACTTTCAAATTTTCCAAACAACTGTCCATAAATAGGTTGAACAGCCACGGGGAAGCCACACAGCCCTGTATGACACCTTTATGGATGCTAAACCAGTCCGAGTAGGCCCCGTTGATCCTTACACAAGCACTGGAGTCCCTATACAGAGACTTCAATGCTTGTATCAACCCAGCGCTCAACCCAAATGAGTTCAGTGGTTGCCATAACACATCCTTGTCCACTCTGTCATAAGCTTTTTCCAAGTCCACGAATGCACAAAAAGCCTTTTGGTTTTTGGCCAAAAACTTCTCCGCGATCATGCACATGGAAAAGATCTGATCCGTACATCCCATTCCCTTTCTAAATCCCGCTTGCACATCCCAAATTTTTCCATCAGTATCTTTCATAACTCTTTCAATTAGCACCTTAGCATATAGTTTTCCCACAATGCTAAGAAGGCTGTCACAGTAGTTTTACAGTCCTGCTGCGATCCTTTTCCTTATATATTGGGGCTATCGGCTTTGCACCAGTCTCCCGGTACCCTTAAGTTCTCAACACAAATTAAACAAGGTGTGCAGTAGGTCTGCCACCACTCCCTCTCCAGCCCTTAGCATTTCGAGTGATACTCTATCATATCCGGCTGCCTTACCTGCTTTCATACTTTTCATTGCTTTCATTATTTCATCTATACCTATCTCTCTATCTCTTTACTCTTTTTTCGGAATTTCTATTTCATTTAATTCAAACGTCTCATCACTCATAAACACGCAAAGTATTCCTTCCATCTCCTTAAACTCGAAACTTCGTCATTCAGAATACAGCCATTCTGGTCTCGTATAGCATTCATTCTAGGCTGTTTTGAATGTCCTCTGGCAGTTTTGACGAGTTTCCAGAACATTTTAATATTTGCCTGGAAGTTATCCGATATTCTTTTATCATTCTTATCAGTTCTTTCTTGCTTTTTCCTTTCAACTACTTCTTTTACTCTCTTATTTAGATGTCTAAAGACTGCCTTTTTTCTTTCAATATCATCATTCATACCGCTAGAATGACTAGCCTTGGTTGCTAGTAAATCTAGCCATGCTCTCTTCTTTGCTTCAACTTCCATTCATACCTCATCATCTCACCATAGAATATTATTTTTCCTTTCATTCGTTCTCTTAGTTACACCACATACTTCAGTAGCTGCATCCACCAAACCTTTCTTGACATTATACCACACAGTCTCCAAGTCTAAATCATTCATATACAATTCATCCATACCACTTATATTTTCTCTCAGTCTACATTTAAACATCTCTTTCATCCACAATTATGAAATCTATCATGCTTCTATCACCACCTCTTTCCCATGTATACATGTGAATCTTCTTATGACGAAAGAAAATATTCGTCACAAAAATATTCTCTTCCACACATACGGTGAGGTGAAAGCCTTTTCACCATACTCATTTATACTTTCATCACCAAACGTTCCCAATATTCTTTCATAACCAAGCCTCTTCACACCAAATCTTCCATTAAAATCTCCTAATATAACAATATTTTCATTACCCTTGCATTTCATTAGCACCATCCTTACCATCTCCCAAAACTGCTCTCGGATGTAAGTGGGCTTAGACTTGTTTGGGGTGGGGAGCTCTAGAACAAACAACTTCTTTAAGCCCACTTTCATTCGTATCCATAGCAGTCTCGCGCTTACACATTCATACTCTTTCACACAATGACCCATGCTTTCTGAAAGGATGATACCGACTCCCTGGCATGCCCGCTCTGTCTCGTCTACACCAGACCAGTACGCGGTATACATGCCATGTGTGGTGGCATCCTTTCCCTGCCGTTTCGTCTCATTTACACATAACATCGCGTGGTAGTTAGTTCCTCCCGGAGATTCTTCGCACCCCTGCCCCATTAATGGAGCGCCGGAAACTTGAGGCCATTTCTTTTCTTTTGTACCTCATGGTGCGAAAGTAGTTGGTGTTATTTTTTACGCCGCTACCACACGGCAAGGAGCCAAGTCTGTTCTTTCGGCTTTGTCGCTTGTTTAGCACCACCCGGGGGACACGTGTATCGTGGGCCTAGGATTAGGTGGTCGAAGCCTACGGACGCGAGCGACTCATCCGAATACAATCTGGGCATTTTTAAGGCAAGAGTGAATAGGTTTTTTTACGCTAAAACGGAGCGATTTACCATCTAAGGCTTCATCATCACTTACCACCAGGGGGGATTTTGGTCAGAAATTGGCTTATAATAAGTAAAAAAAATCAAAGTGATCCTGTAAGGGTTTCGTCTTTTCTCGATGAGGTAGGGAACCCTTTAAAATATTTAACATCCTATGCAATTATTTTATTTAAAAACACATAGCTAAATCTATACGTATCTCTTGGAATCTATTATTACCATATTCCGCTTACGAAACATTATGTTTGCAATATGTACAATGATAAGAAATTTATGTCTGCGCATCGTTTTCCTATGCTATTTATCTCGATCGTAAATTTTCTTGTATTATTACATTTACTTTGGGCATATTTTTGATACAGTCTAAAAGAATGCTGCAATCGAAAAATGACTTGTTGCTATTATAAAACGTCTTTAATACTAGTTTCTACTTATTATTTAAAATTTTAACCATTAAATATTCATCTAATGGACGCCGGCTTTCTTTTATTCTAGTTTTCGCCGAATAACCCTCCAAATAGATAAATGCAAATTTAAGCATTGATTTAGTTATTTATATACCATAATATATAAAATACAATTTTTGAAACAATAAAAATGTAAACACTAAAATTATCAAACATACCTACTCAATGCGACGAGAAACCAAGAACGATGGTTGCATTGTCTCGCAGCATGCCTATACTTTGCGCTTGGGCGAGGAAATATTCAGCCATATTTTCACCAGATGACGATCATGACAATTACTTTACGGGCCGATAGTCTCTACAGGCACAAATACGAGTATAATATGGGTGTTATTTAAAGGGTTAGCATAGTATTCATGTTTTTGTCAGCAGAGAAATGTTATCTAGCAGCAGAAATAGATAATTGGTCAGCAAACCATGGCTAGCAAACATTATTAAATCAATCGGCAATTTTTGACATTCTGGACGGCTGTAAATTTATTAGTACACGTAGTGAACAAAGTTCTCGTGAACTTTATTCACTACGAGGATTGTTCGGACTATAGGTGAGTTACTAAGCAAATTGGTCCTGGCCACGGGCAGCGCGAGCAGCGGCGGGCAGCGCCGCCTCCACACGCACCGGTCCGGTGCGCACAGCTGCAGGTGGCGCAGCACCCCCTGGATGCACGCGTCGCCGCGGAGCAACTTCACTACGTATGCAGCCAGGGCAAACTCCCATCTCACTCTGAGCTGATTGTACCCGACCATCCCGAGCACGAACAATGTGGGGTACATCAAAGGGTAAAACGAATATATCCCATACAGTTTGAAGTACATGTGCCTCATAAATTTGTTTTGGACACGTTATAGCATTAGGCTGTACTTTTCTTCGCGCGAAGCCCATATAACAGCACTGTACTCCAAGTGACTCCTGACTAGAGCATCGTATAGCACTTTCAGTGTGGTAATATTTGTAATATCTCGTGACTGTCTCAGGACAAAACCCAGGTTTCTATACGCCTTTTGACAACTTTTAACAATATGCTTGCGAAACGTTAGATCGGAGGTGAGATGAATTCCGAGATCTCGTACCTGAGACACACGCGTCATCGTTGTCGCTTCCATCTTGTATTCGAAGTGCATCGGCTTACGCGCACGGGTGAAAGACAACACCGAACATTTGGACACATTAAAATACAATTTATTTTCGTGGCTCCACTTCACCACTCTGTTTATATCCTGCTGCAGACACTCACAATCAGATGTAACCCTAGCCGGAGGCAGCAATTTAAGGTCATCTGCAAATAATAAACACGTACTATCTCTGACGACTTCTGGTAAATTATTTATTATTATTAAAAATTCAAGAGGCCCCAAATTGCTGCCCTGGCTCACACCGGATCGTGTATAGTATAGTCCTGATTCATACCCATTGTAATCGATGTACTGACGAAGAACTGGAGCATATACGGAGTACATCCGATTTGAGCCAACTTTTTTAATAAAATATCATGATCCACCGTATCGAACGCCTTTTTAAAAGTAAGCTATGTCTACTTGTACTCCAGCATCAACTGCCGGTACTACCCACGCCTTAAAGTTCTGCAAATTAGTGGCTGTACTGCGGCCCGGCCTAAGCCCGTGCTGCGCATCGGAGAGATGAGCGCTTATTTGTGACTGCGTCCGTCGGTGGACAGCTGACTCGAACACTTTCGCTGCACAGCTACAGGTCTATAACTGCTCAAATCAGGACCTGACTTACCTTTCGGAACCGGAATGACTCTCGTGATCTTCCATCTCGCCGGGAATGTTGCATGCTTTAAGCACATATTAAAAATATGATGTAACGGTTCTGCCAGTATTCTGCTGCAATCCCTAAAAAGAAAAGATGCAAATTACTTAGCAGCTTCATCATCCCTTAAGTATTCACCATCATTTATGATGCTCTGCTTATCTAAATTACTTTTTTTAGATTTAAAATATTGCCAAAACGAATTTGGGTCATTTGCAAATTGAAACATAGGCTACTTTTTTCCGCGGAAAAACATCTCATTCCCGTGGGAAAATCGAATATGTTGCACAAGTTTGTCCTTCTTTCACGTCGCAACAGAGCGTCGGCATGGCATGATTATTTGTATGGGGATAGTTCGGTGGCTGTAGAGTGACATAGGCTACTTTATTCAGCGGAAAAACATATCATTCTCGTGGGAAAATCGAATATGTTGCAAAATTAAATTCAGCTAGGTGGCGCCACCGTGATTCTACAAGACGGACGACGGTACGATGGACGAACACAGAAGGTCAGAATATTTGGATTATTATGTCTTTTACCAAAATTAAGATAAAAATGTATGGATCTGTATTTTTCCACGCAGGACCGGAAGAGAGCGATAAAAACATAAAATTCACCAGCTGATTTTCTTCAAACGTTTTGGTGCATCATAATTCACAGAATAGGCGATAACCTCGCAGACGATATTAAGTAATCCATTGATGCTCTGCCTACCCACCAAGGGTTACAGGCGTGATTATAAGTATGGATCAGAAATACTATCACCACCTGTCACGCTTTCACCTTAACTATTACTTTACAATGGTAGAAACAGTTCTTAGTAAGCCTTATTAATAAGCCTTAGTAATATTTATTGAACGGAAATGAATACAGTTCTTATATGTGGTTATGAATGAATCGGTATTACAATAAGAAAAATTGTGCAAAATTATAAGAAAAATATTTTTTGAGGGTTCTTATTAACTAACGTATACATAGTTTAAATTGATTCCGCTAGATGTCGTTACTAGGTTTTTAAAACGCGGTAACGAAATGTTTCCTGACATGTACTTAACTCCCGCCGTTGAGCTGCGCGTCAACTTATAGTGCATACGGTACCTATACGCTTAAATTGTTTCTATTTCGTAGCTTATTCGACTACCTGCTTTTGATTTCGGTTGTTTGTTATTTGCTTTGTGATTTGGTTAAGGTTGAATGGATTTATATTGGCTTTCATTTTCGGATTGTGTATTTTCTTGGATCGGTTTTGTTGATTTGGTTGGTATTCCTTTATATATTTAGACTCTGGCTTTGATTTTGGATTTTGTTTATTTAGAATCGTGAATTGGTTTTCGTTGTTTTAGGTTGTTTAACAATATTTCAAAGGAATATTAATAGTATAGATAGTGTTTACGGTACCTATACACTTACTTCTTTTTTCGTTGGTTATATTTATATTGACTACTGCTTTCGATTTCGGTTTTCTGCGATTTGTTTTGTGATTTGGTTTAAGTTGATTCGATTTTTTTTGGCTATCGTTTTCGGATTCGTGTTGTGTCTTGAATTGGTTTTGTTGTTTTGATTTTAAAAAATATTTAAAAGGAATATTTATTCCTTTTAGATATTTTGGATTTGCTTTTAAAAAAAATATTTAAAAAGAAATTTAATTCCTTTTAGGTATTTTAACGTTTTTTTATAAATAGGTTTTTTCTAACTTCATAATGCCTCGCAAACGTAAGTCCAGCCTTTCAAGAGTATCTTCTCAAAGACAAAAGAAAAGATTAGCTCGATCGCTAGAATCTTTAGAAGATGCTGAACTGAGAAGGCAAGAACAAGCAGAGCGTCAGGCTGCTTTTAGAGCATCTGAGACACCTTCTCAACTTCAGCAAAGGCGTCTTGAACAGACAGAGCGTCAGGCTGCTTTAAGAGCTTCCGAAACACCTTCTCAAAGTCAGGAAAGGCGTCTTGAACAGGCAGAGCGTCAAGCTACTTTAAGAGCTTCTGAAACACCTTCTCAAAGTCAACGAAGGCGTCTTGAACAGGCAGAGCGTCAAGCTACTTTAAGAGCTACTGAAACACATTCTCAAAGTCAGCAAAGGCGTCTTGAACAGGCAGAGCGTCAAGCTACTTTAAGAGCTACTGAAACACCTGACCAAAGTCAGCAAAGGCGTCTTGAACAGGCAGAGCGTCAAGCTACTTTAAGAGCTACTGAAACACCTGACCAAAGTCAGCAAAGGCGTCTTGAACAGGCAGAGCGTCAATTTACTTTAAGAGCTACTGAAACAGCTGCTCAAAGTCAGCAAAGGCTATTCGAACAAGCGGAACGTCAGGCCGCCTTAAGAGCCGCGGAAACACCTGATGAAACTCAACACAGACTCATTGAGCAAGCTGAACGTCAATCTACTATAAGGGCATCTGAAACACCAGAACAGACACAGGCGCGAAGAGATGCAAATGCACAGCTCCAAGCTGAACGTCGACAAAATTTTCAAAGAAACAATTGGTCGGTTTTTAATGACGCAGCATTCAATTATGATCCGTTGATTGATTATAAAAATCACAGGTTAGTTGTTATCGGACTGATGGACAAGGCGTGTCGATTTTGCAGCGCTTTAAAATGGAAAGATGAGACCGCAGGCATGTGCTGTTCCAATGGCAAAGTGTCACTTCCGTTACTTGGGGAACCAGAAGAACCTTTGAAAACTCTCTTTTTATATGATGCTAATGAGTCACGGCGCTTTTTAAACAGAATCCGTAAAAATAACTCATGCTTTCAAATGACGTCCTTCGGAGTTGATCGGGAAATAATAATGCCGGGATTTTCGCCTACATTTACGGTGCAAGGGCAAATTTATCATAGAATAGGTTCACTTTTTCCAGCTGAAAACGAACAGCATAAATTTTTACAAGTATATTTTATGGGTGACGAAGAAATTGAGGTAGACCGTCGCTGCCAATTTATCCAGGGAGTTGAGACAGACACAGTGTTCAAAATTCAAAGATTCTTGCATGAATGTAACATTTTAGTCAAAACATTTAAAACTGCTTTAGAAAACCTACCTGAAGAGGATTATAAAGTCGTCATTCACGCAGATCGGACCCCTCGAGGAGAGCATGAAAGGCGTTACAATGTACCTTTGATAAACGAAATAGCAGCCGTAATTAGTGGTGATCAATTTTCTTCACGAGACATTGTCTTGCGAGCACGTGATGATACGTTGCAACGGGTAGCCGATACACACAAGTTTTATGACGCTCTGCAATACCCATTGATTTATTGCAAAGGACAAGAGGGTTATCATTTTCAAATTCCACTCATAAACCCGGTCACAAAGGAGCCTACTCCGAACAAAAAAGTATCATGTATGGATTTTTATGCGTATTATATGATGTTGCGAGAAAATGATTTTAACCTCTTAGCCCGGTGTAGACAATTATTTCATCAATTTTGGTAGACATGTATGTGAAGGTAGAAAGTGAACGTCTCCGTTATATATCTTAAATCAAAAAGCTGCGCGTTGAGAATTATATACATTTACAAGATGCAGTTTCTAGCGACGCCAATGTAAACCCCAGAGATTTAGGTAAAATGGTAATTCTGCCCTCATCATTCGTTAACAGTCCCCGCTACCTACATGAGTACACACAAGACGCATTCGCCTATGTACGAACTTACGGAAGACCTGATCTTTTTGTTACTTTTACTTGCAATCCCACATTGAAAGAAATAACCGAGGAGCTAATGCCGGGCCAAAAAAGTACTGACAGACACGATTTAGTTGCTAGAGTATTTAGATTAAAAGTACAAAAATTAATGTATGTAATTAACAAAGGGAAAATTTTCGGAGAGGTGTAGTGCTTCATGTATTCAATTGAATGGCAAAAAAGAGGATTACCGCATGCCCACATTCTAATATGGCTTAAAGAGAAGTTGCGGCCAAGCCGAATAGACGACATATTAAGAGCCGAGATTCCGGATCCTGAGCAAGATAAAGAATTGTATGATACCATCGTTCGAAATATGATTCACGGTCCATGTGGAGCACGAAATTCAATATCGCCATGTATGAAAGAAGGAAAATGTACAAAGAAATTCCCTAAACAGCTATTAAAAGAAACAGTGCACAATGACAATGGCTACCCTTTATACAGACGCAGAGCTCCCGAAGATGGTGGCAGGAAAGTTACAATCAAATCTCGGTCTGGAGCGTTCGAAACCTTAGATAACAGCTGGATTGTCCCGTATTCGCCCATTCTATGTAAAATGTTTAATGCCCACATTAATGGAGAAGCATGTAGCTCTGTCCGCGCAATCAAGTATATGTATCTGTAAGTACATAAATAAAGGAAGCGACCAAGCAATATTTAATCTCAGGAGTGAAGGTGAGGCAAATCCCGTTAATGAAGTACAGACCTTTCAAGCAGGGCGTTATGTCAGCGGTAACGAGGCAGCGTGGCGTCTCCTTGGCTTCCCTTTACACGAAAGGCACCCAGCAGTTACTCACCTTGCTGTGCACTTAGAAAATGGAGAGCGTGTATATTTCACCGAAAGAAATTTCCAAGAAAGAATTGCATCACCGCCAAAAACTACACTAACAGCCTTCTTTCAACTTTGTCAAAACGACCCTTTGCAAAACGTTGTTATATTCTGAAGTCCCCCGCTATTATACTTGGAACACATCTAGGAAGGAGTGGAAACGCCGTATTCAAGGCGCGCCTGTTGCAAATTGGCCCTGTGTAAAGTCATCAGATGCCCTTGGTCGTGTGTATACCGTCCATGTAACTAATTTTGAATGTTTCTGTTTACGATTGCTGCTGCACCATGTTCGGGGTCCTACAGGATATAAAGACCTTAAAACTGTCAACGGTCCGGAATGCGCAACTTATAGAGAAGCATGTGAAGCTCTGCATCTTTTAGAAAACGATAATCACTGGGATGAAACCATGGAGGAAGCTGTGCAGTGCCAGTCACCAGCCAAAATTAGGGATCTTTATGCAACTCTCATATCATCTTGCGGGCTATCTAATGCACATAAATTGTGGGACAAATATAAAGAGTACATGGCGGTAGATATTTTGCGAAGGTTACAGCAGACACACGCGAACATGACATACAATGAACATATTTATAATGAAAGTAATGGCAATGGTAGGCAAAAAATTAAGCGACTTTGGAATGATAAGCCCTCAGCGAACAACCGAAAATGAACTAAGTGATGAAATTATACGTGAAACAAACTACCATATACCAGCTTTACAGCAGCAAGTAGCCGAATTTGTACCCCGCTTGCTTCCCGAACAAAAACGAGTTTTTGACAAAGTATTAGGACAAATTGAATCTGGAAATGGTGCACTTTTCTTTTTAGATGCCCCTGGAGGAACTGGGAAGACATTTTTGTTAAATTAGCGCAAGTACGGAAAGACAAAAACATTGCTGTGGCCGTAGCTTCCTCCGGTATAGCCGCCACGCTGCTAAGCGGGGGCCGCACTGCACATTCTGTTTTAAAACTCCCTCTAAATCTAGCCCAGGTAGAATCGCCGATCTGCAACTTTAGCAAAAATTGTGCACGAGGTATAATGCTACGACAATGCAAACTTTTAGTGTGGGACGAAAGTACAATGTCGCATTAAAAAAGCTGTAGAAGCACTAAATCGAACGCTCCAGGATTTGCGCAGCAATACCGATGTAATGGGAGGAATAGTGGTTTTACTGGCTGGTGACTTTCGCCAAACTTTACCTGTCATTCAAAAGGGCACACCTGCAGATTAAATTAAAGCATGCCTCAAGTCGTCTATTTTATGGAACAAGGTGACAAAATTCAGTTTAACTACGAATATGAGAGTGCATTTGTATAATGATATCAATGCTGGAAACTATGCTGACACACTATTAAAAATTGGCGATGGGCGGTTGGAAACGGATGCTGAGGGCTGCGTTAAATTGACGAGAGATTTTTGTAATTTAGTACAGAGTCATTCCGAATTAATTGCGAGCGTTTATTCAGATTTAACGAACAACATGCATGAAGACAAATGGTTATGTGAAAGGGCAATTCTTGCACCAAAAAATGAGAGCGTTAACAAAATAAATTCAGATATATTAAGCGAAGTAGCAGGAGAAATAACAGAGTATTTGACAGTAGACACAGTTATGGACACAGAACAGAGCACTTCATATCCCGTAGAGTTTCTAAATTCTCTAGAGTTGTCAGGTGTGCCCTCACATAAGTTTCAATTAAAATTAGGCGTCCCAGTCATGCTAATGCGAAATTTAGATGCTCCTCGGTTATGTAACGGGACAAGGCTGCGTGTGACACATCTTGGACGGAACATAATCGGTGCTACAATTTTGACAGGCGTAGGAAAAGGTGAAAATGTTGTTATAACACGGATCCCTATAATTCCCACAGATCGTCCTTTTCAATTCAAAAGGTTACAGTTCCCTATTAAGCTCAGTTTTGCAATGACAATTAATAAAACGCAAGGGCAAACGTTACAGGTAGCGGGGGTCAACTTAGAAAAACCGTGCTTCTCTCATGGCAGCTGTATGTAGCATGTTCGCGTGTGTCAAATGCCCAGAATCTCCACATTCTTTCCCCGAATGGAAAAACATATAACATTGTGTACAGTAGCTTCTTAAAATAGTGTTCAGTTAGTTTTTTTCCAAAATTCCCACAATCAATTAATCAGAATTCCCACAGATCTTCCTTTCAATTCAAAATTTCCTATTTAGCTCAGTTTCTTTTCAATTCCAAATGCTGCACCTCTGACGGACCTGTTAAGCTCAGTTTTCTTTCAACTCAAAGGCTGCATCTCTGACGGATCTTTTATTTGGCTCAGTTTCCTTTCAATTCAGAAAACTGCATCTCTGACGAATCAATTTAGCTCAGTTTTCTTTCAAAAGTCTGCATCCCTGACGGATAATTATGCTCAGTTTCCTTTAATTAAAAAAAATCCCATTTCCATTTGGAATAAACAGGCTATTTTCATGCTTTCCTATACGCTGCGTTTCAAAACATTTAAATAGGCTGACGAATCAATTTTGCTCAGTTTCCTTTTAATGGCTGCATCTCTGACAAATCTATAAAACTCAGTTTTCTTTCAATTCAAAAAGCAATGGATAGTTCATTTCCCAGTGACCATGCGGGCGAAGCCGCGGGTAACAGCTATTTACTAATATTTGCAGAACTCCAGTACAAATTAAAATCTCCTATTACAATAACCTGCTTATATCTATCACACAATTTTTCTATTAATCTAAACAAAGTCATATAATCATTTTCTGAACTGCCCGGTGGTATATAAATCACACAGCACATAAACAAAAATCTATTATTTAAATGAACTGTCGCACTAACCATTTCAAATGCATAGGTCTCTATAGAAGCGTCCGCAACAAGTACATGCCGTAGCTCGAACCGGTGTGTGGCCACGAGAAGTGCACCGCCCTGCTTCCGACCGTCCGTTCGATCACAACGCAATATTTTGTATCCTTGTGGGACGATCTCTGCATCTTGTATAGATTCATTACAACCTGTTTCCGTAATCGCGTATAAGTCCGCATTAGAAGACACAATATTACTCCTAAAAATATCCAATTTAGTTCTTAGACCTCTTACATTTTGATAAAATATATCTATTTTATTATTATTTATCAAAACTTTTGTTGGTGGATCTACGAAACCAAATCCATTCATTAAATTCAGCGTTTAATGGCCATACTTCAGCTTTATTCAGATTTTCATAAAACTGTTCAGGTACACCTATTATAAAAGATGAATAATCTCGCTCTGTTTTATGTTTTATTTTTTCAATTTTTATATTGACTTCCGAGCCACATATGCTCTTAATATGGTCAGTAACCGCTTCTGGGGTGGTTTTCGGGTGTAAACGCCATACGTGCAGATATTGTTTTCGTTCCGTAGACTGTATTGCCTTTATATCTGTATTTTTTCCTATTCTCACATCTTTATATAATCTAATACTTTTCTTATATTGTACCGTCTTCCACTTGGTTAATTGGTTCCGTAATTATTGACTCAGTAATCATCGGCGTGCTTGTTATGTTCGTATGCGTCATATGTTGCGTCGGTTTCGTGGCTTTACCGCTGTTTATATTTTGCGTATTAGAAAGATGGCGACTATTTGTTCTCTTTTTCAATAGTGTATTGATACTAGTGGTTTGGCTTACTATTTTAGCAAACGTACACGGAGGGTTAATGCTATCTTTATTTATAACTTGAGGCGAGCTATTTTGGGATAATTGCAACTCTACTTTTTCCTCTACTACCTTCATTATTTTTATTAAATGATCAAGGTCAGTCTTGGTTTGGGAGAATTGATCTTGTAGATGTTTTATCGCATTTGCTTGACTTTCCAAACGAGATGTCATTTCGGAACGAAACTGCCTCAGTTCATTCAACAATACAAAATCTAAATCTGCATCCATCTCTACCGGCGAAAACCTTCGTTGGCTCCCGCGCTGAGTGTTCACATAGCTCATTGGCGTAACTCATTTACACAAGTACTAATGTCACTTGTCATTTCCTCATATGTTTTTGAACAAGGTAATGTCTGCTAAAGATATAACCACTATTTTAAAGATGGTAAAACACTGATTCCAAAGATGTATAATACTTGTATAACTAACAAATTTTAACACCGTTTATGGAATTAAAATATACGGAGCAAAAAAATAACGCATCTACTGACAATGACACCTGTCATATTCCTTTGCTAACCAATCGTGAATCTTGCTGATCAATTAAGTATTTTACGGATTGACCGTTTATTAGGCAAACTCATATTATTGTAAGCTGTGTGTTTATGATTAAATTACTGAACATTATCAAGATTATTTGCGAAACAAGAATTGCCGAAAGTTTTTTTTTAATTGCAAAGAGAATCTTTGAATGCTAACCAAATCATTTTATTGCTGTTTTTTGTGGCTTACCAAATTTTATTACGGCTTAACATTTAATTATTTCTCATACAATATTATGTCTACTCATATATTTGAGCCGTTTACTCAGTTCGGCCGCCTTTGATGACACTACGGCTTTAAACGAGGTACAAGGTAAGAGCCGAAAACCATACCGTCTGGTTTGTTGCCATTATGTAGCATCTGGTTACATCTGAGCATAAGTGACAAACTTTAATATATGTATGACTTCTGCAGTGGAGGTCGTATTAAGCCAGAGGTAGGATGGATTTCTGCCGTCTACTTCTACCTACCCTTTACCCCAAAACATTACCTTACACTATTCCCGCCACATATTACTTAGTAGAGCCATGCTGCAGATGTATTATGGTTGTAGCACGAATAGGTCGGCTTGACCGGGATAGGGCCACGCTCTCACATAATACCAGCGTAAAATAGCAGTTTCGCTGTGTTTCGTATGATGAGTATAAAAATCCAGATTTTTTTTTTAATGGAATATAGGTGACAAACGAGCACACAGTCCACCTGATGGTAAGTGGTTGTTGTGGCCCATAGAAATCTACATCTATCCTCGATTACGAATCAAAATGCAGATGCGTTGCCACCCGTGAGGACTAAGACGGAATGCCTCGTCTCCAGTAAAAAGGGTATCCGGTTCTTTACACTCACCATACGAAACACAGCAGCGTTAAGCTGCTATTTTACGGTGGTATTCTGTGAGAGCGTGGTCCTTCCCCGGTCGAGCCGACCCATTCGCGCTACAACTATACTACTAATATAGCTGCAGCATGGCTCTACCACGTAAAAAGAGTCCTTTTTTACTGGAAACGAGGCATTCTTAATTGAGGATAATAGTTGATGTCTATGGGCAACAACATTCACTTATCATAAGGTGGGATGTACTTATATACAAACGAAAATGTTACAAAATACTTATAACATTTTCGTTTGTAAAACTAATGTTAATTTTCCTTAAGTTTTATGGCAAGTTTAAAATTTTTATTGGTGGTTTGTCATATCAGCACTTCTTTTTCCACGTCCACTAGTAGTTCTCATACAATTTGATTGAGTAAATGGTCATTTTTGATTTTTTATAGAGAGCAATTGGTGTACTCGCAGCGGGGTCGCAATTAGTACTAACGCCAAAAATTCAACAGTGCCAAGAGTTGTACGATATTTTTCTTTTTCGACCGCCTTCACCTATCTATGTATGTTTAATATAATCAAAGATAGTGTAAAATTGTAGATGTTTGAAAAATTCTTTACAATTTACAATGACAAACTCGGAGTGAATTATATAAATTATGCAAATGAAAAAAATCACTCTTAGTAAATTTTCCCTCCACAAAATAACGTAGAAAAATCGTCTGTTGAATAAACATTACTTAATCTTTTACATAAAATATTAAGCAGAATAGTCGCAAAAATGGAAACACAAGACCATGGAGACAAGCGTGTAGTTAATGCCAGTCACGAAAACTGCATCAGAGACGAAAACTATAAAAGTTTTCTGGCCCAAAGTCAAAACTTTTGTAAAAGTGAAACGTGACCTTAATATGACGGCCAATCTTAGTATTCATAAATCGTTTTCATCGCTAAATTTTCGGTAACATATTGCCCGGCATCAAATGATCATTTTTTCTTGTATTAAATAGGCATTCAAGTGTTACCATCTCCCAGAATAGGTACCTGTGCATATTGATATACGTATAGTTAAACACAAAAACAACTTGATTTTCTGATACTCCACGATCTTATTCTCAATTTGGTAATCTATATATATAATGTAATTACTATTATTTGTATTAAATCATAAGAGTTTTTTAATCGTCACTACAGGGTTTATCGTTAAATTAAGGGTCTACATACTTTACTCGAACGACGGGTAAATAGCTCATCCATATATGGAAGCCCTGTCTGTCATACTTCTACTCTTCATCATCGTCAATTATCATCATCACAACGCATGTCGGTTGTACCGAGGTCGGTGTATAAGCTTCAACAAATACCGGGTGGCTGCGAGTATAAGGTACACAAAACTTGCACAACACACTTCCAATCTTTACACAGTTGCTAACAAAATATTTGTGGACGATAAATCCAACACCTCCTTAAGAGAAGTAATCGTCCTCCAAATAATAGAAAAAGTTGCCGCAAGTACCGTTTCCTCCTCCTCTCTTGAGACATCAGGTGAAAATCCAGGAGCTTCTTGTTGGTTCTCAGGGTACGTGCGTGAAATGATGCCAGTTTGAGACCTCAAGGGTGGTAACTGAATCTCCACTGAAGATTCAGTAAATTGGAATGGAAATGGAATTGGTGATTGATGCAATAATAGAAATTTATTCAATATCTTTTAGTTATATTTTAACTGAAAGAAGTTTTACGGAATCATCACTTGTAATGTTATGCATAAAACTAGCATTTGTATATCCATATATTCCATCCTTTACAGACCATAAAGGTCCACTGCTGAACATAGACTTTCCCCATAGATTGCCTCATCGAGGGGATTTTGCCATAGTTGCAACGCTGGACTGGCAGGTCCACAATCTTTTTATTATTTTGAGTTGTTGTGTTGCTGCACATCTCCTGTTTGTTTCCCTCTGTCGCCTCTTACAACACCCACGGGACGATATGGTGTACTATGAAACCTGGCAACTTTGCCATTTTTGGAAGGACTTAAGTCTAGGACCAATTTTCCAACATAAAAGGTACTCTCAGAATGGACCTCAATATTTAATGTGACACTATATTTTTCATGGATTTGGTATTTATTAGAGATTTAAAAAAATATTAACATTAAATGGACAAAATACTCACAAATAGAAAATGGAAAAGTTAACCTTACTTTGTGGCAACTTTGCCATCGAGGATTGTAATGAAAATACCATCGAGGATTGTAATGAAAATAATAGAATTTAACTTCAAGGATGAAAGTAAGTTTACCACATAATGTAATACACAACACTAAGAGTTATGATTGGCTCCTCTAATTGTGTTTCAAGTAACAAAGTTTACGGTAGTGGTAAAGTTGCCCACCTATTATTAAATTTTTCATACAGACTTGAAAATATGGATCAGGGTTGTAAAAAATCCTAGATTACGTACTTTACTTAATTTTTAAGTAAAACTTAAAAACTAACTTTATCGATAAAGTAATATAATAATTAAAAATGACACTGTTCTTTGGGTGCAAATTAATATCAGAACACTAAGTTGGATTAGTACACATAATAATAAAAACACTGAGTAGTAATAATATTATTAATGCCCAGTAAAAATAATATAGAATTTTTCTTTTGATAAATATGAATCGATTGACTACTCATAAGGTAAAATTGGTCTAATAGGCTGCTACGGTGAAACATCTATACAAACATACATACACAGAATGTCAAGTATAGAACCCTTTCTTTGAAGAATCGCCGTAATCGGTTAAAATGTAGGTTGAAAGTGACAACTCTTGGTTGAAGCAAAACATGGCAAAGTAACCATCAAATCCTGGCATCACTAGTATAGTAACTTTGTCAAGTCAGTTTTACTGATAAATATCAAGACCACATTACATTTTCTGACCATTAATATTACCTTATTACAAATATATAGATATCTAAATTCAGTATTTCAAACAAAATCAATAAAAGTTGCCGCCGGCACAATTCCGCATTAAAATAAAATATCAAAATTAACTCTCATATTGCCATACCGAAAACAATGCTGTAACCAATTAAGTTATTAAATTTTCATCAAAATAATGGCATATCTCGAAAAACCTTGCGTTATCCGTGTTAATCGTAATTTTGTACCTGTACATCCCTGATGGCATAGTTAACTTCCATTGGTATACCATCACTACACGGTGAGTATTTGTATATAGTAAAGTATATTCATCATAAATATAATCAATAAAATAAATGCACGTTCTAAGTTAGGTTTTGAACTTCTCCGGACAACTTTTTCAATAAAGCTATTCTCATAAACTTGTTCGCATAACTAAAGTTAATAAAGTAGTTACGTAAAACTCCAATCAACCATGCCGAATTTAAAATTATTGACCTGCTAGCTATAACGAAGTCACAAGATCTATGATCACGCAAAGAACGAGTGGTAGTTAGGATGCAGTTTTTAAATAAAAATCTTCGTCTTCATAATATGTAACTTATAATATCGTACTTTAAATTACAATAGGTATGAACTTCTTGATAAGACTTATTAGATTATTGAAATTAAATGCAGTGATACAATTCAAGAGAAAAACGACATGTTTTTTAACATTCATAGAAAAACATTCTCTTTTTTCTCAATACTCGTGACATCTGTCTTTTTTATTCTTTACAATTATTTAAAAAACTAAAATAAAACAAAACATATAAAAATTCCACGAACATACTCCACCCCCCTGGAAGCTTCAGCTTTCAGTCTTCGTATTGGGGATCCAGTAGAGGACACAGGTATTATACCACGTTTGAGGATTCCGGTGGACGTCAGAACGTCTGTCAGATGGTTTATTTCGTCTGGTCCGGGGTAAAACTCCTTGAGTAAAACCAATTCTCCAATCCGTAATTCTCGAGCTGGTACTCGCCATTTATGTCGCTGCTGCAATTCAGATATATAAACAGTATATAATCCAGCTTCCATTTATTCCAAAATGCTGACGGTATTTTTCCAATTGTTTAAATCTGTTAAGCCGGTTGAAACTCGTTGAAGGCGATGGTCTCGTATCCAGAGCACGTCCGATGAGGAAATGACCGGGAGTGAGTGGATGGAAATCATTAGGAGAGGACGACATAGGATATAGAGGGCGACTGTTCAGGATGGATTCAACTTGACTAAATAAAGTTGCCAGTTCTTCAAAAGTTAAATGTGTAGAACCAAGGCTTCGTTTAATATGAACTTTAGCGGATTTTACGCCCGCCTCCCATAGTCCGCCAAAGTGCGGCGCATAAGCCGGGGAAAAATGAAATTTATGCCTTCGTTCGAAGCAAAATCGTAAATGGAATGCGAATTCGCGTTTAGAAAATTGCTTAGTTCTTTCGAGGCTGCCACAAAATTCGTGCCGTTGTCACAATAGATATCTGACGGCTTTCCTCTGCGAAATATAAGCCGACATAAAGCTAGTACAAACGCATCTTAGCTGAGCTCACTCACCGCTTCTAAGTTAAGGCATTTATATTTCATACAAATAAATAAACATGAGTAGCATTTAGTTACGATTTTACAGCCTCTACCTTTACGATTTACCATAGAAAATGGTCCCGTAAAGTCTACGCCAGTTCTAACAAAAGAAAATCCAGCGTCTACGCGAACGGAAGGTAAGTTTCCCATTTTAGGGGTTACAGGTTTAGCAACAAATCTACGACATCTGACACACTGATGATAGACAGAACGAGCGACATCTCTGCCAGCGATGGGCCACACAGTGCGACGGACGGACGACTGCAGCAGCAGCGGCGCGGCATGCAGCAGGTGCAGGAGCTCACGCTCGAACAACAGCCGAGTGAAGCGGTGCTTGCCGTGGACTAAGATAGGATGTTGTTTTTCGAACGGATTAAACCATCGCGTAGAAACGGACTTAAGGGTAAAATGCTATTTTTAGAGTGTAACGGCTTATTATTTTGTGATAATTTTAATTCGTCAGGAAAAGATTTACGCTGAAAGAGATATGCTAGTTTTTCAAATGATCGAGTAAGTTCCTCAGGCTGCAGCACATCGGTAAGTGTAATTTTATTTTTACAAAAGGTTATGAAACGTAAGACATAAGCGAAAATGCGTTGTAGTTTAGTAAGAGATGAGTAAGAATCGAAATCTATTAAATCTTGTCTATCATGGTGTAAAGTAGTAACATTGACTTTCAATTCGGGAATATCGTCGCACGGATCTGTGCGGAATGTTGGCCAATCACAGGTCGGCGGCATGAGGAAGTCTGGGCTGCGCCACTACAGGGACAGGTGCTGCAGGCGGTCGGTACATACTCCGCGCGAGGGCAGGTCGGCGGGATTCAAAGCGCCACTCACATGACGCCACGAACTCGAGCCGCATAAGGAACTGATGGCACCGACTCTGTTAGCTACAAAAGCTTGTAATTTGCTAGGCTCGGTGCGAAGCCAGGTCAGGACTATGGATGAGTCCGTCCAGTAATAGTGTCGAGATATAGGCACACGCATAGCATTAGTGACGGCGGATGCGAGCTGAGCACCCAGAAGGGCGGCGCGGAGCTCCAAGCGCGGTATAGTGTTGGGTTTAGTAGGTGGGATTCGGGCCTTAGCGCATAGCAGCTGAACATCGCCGTCATCGTTCGTAGATTTAATATAGATGTACGCGGCGTATGCGGTCTGCGATGCGTCGCAAAAACAATGAAGCTCGATAGACGTAGTAAAATTACCCATGACATGCCTGGGAATTCGCAGGGTAAGTAAGCTAGGTAATTTTTATATGAAGTAAAGCTCCTGTGTTGTAGTATCAGGCACTGGGTCATCCCAGTTGACTTTCGATAACCATGATCTTTGAATTAGAATTTTATGTTTTATAGTGAGTGGACTAAGAAGACCCAGAGGGTCGATTACCTTACATGAATCGGAAAGGATTGATCTAGTAGAGTAGCACTAAGCAAGATGAAGTAAGTGTGTAGTTAGTAGATTTAAACTAAACGCGGACGGAGCAACGCTTGACGCCTGAGGTAAGTTGTTTATCACCTACGCCTATTATATTTGTGTTTATTTGTTTAGTGGGCAAGCAAAGTTTGTGTTTCAAATTTTCAGTTAGTATGGAAGCCTGACTGCCACTGTCTAATAAAGCGCGCGCCGTCTCATACTTGTTAGAAATGGGATTGTACACATCTCTACAAGGGCAGTGGATAGCAAGACGTGGTTGTTACTGGAGACGGACTGTACCGATACATTGACTGTAGTGTCAATGACCTCAGGGGTTTTATTTGCGGGCTCAGTCTCATTTGCAGTCATATTTATGGATGCATTGCTTGCCTGAGGAACCTCGCGGTGTAAAAGCGTATTATGTCACCGCTTACAAGTAAAACAAGGGCCTAACCTGCATAGCCGCGTAGGGTGTCCCTTACGTAGGTAATTTAAGCATAATTTCAACCTGGCAGCCTCGGTGATACGCTCCTCGATAGATCTGGACAAGAAAGAAGAGCAGCCGTAGACGTGATGCGGCCCGCCGCAGTACACGCACACTCCGCCGCACCCGCCGCTCCGCTGGCAGCGTCCGCAGTAGATGCCGAGACACCACACATAGACGAGCTGGGTTCCATTGAAATCGCATGAGATTTTACGGGTAATTTCTGTGCTTAAAATTGTTGAAGGTTCTCCTTTTTCCTGTTTATTATTATTCACACTTTCGAGAATATCAGCTCGAGCCTTCAAAAATTTAAAGAAATTATCTTAACGGTAAATTACAATTTAATGAAGATTTATATTCTTGCCACTTTAGTCTAGAATTGCTATCAAGCTTAGGGACAATCATATGAATGATTATTGGATCCCAATTAGTAGTGGGAACACCTAAAGTGTTAAGGGCTCTAAGATTTTTTGAAACATGATCCACAGTGTTACCCAAAGACTTAGCTGTCTGAGAAATAGGAGGCATATTAAATAGTGCATTCATGTGTTGTGAGACCAGATGTTTTTTATTGTCATATCTCTCGCAGAGGAGGGCCCAAGCCACATTGTAGTTACCTTCAGTTACTTCCAAATTACTAATAACTTGGGCTGCCTCACCTTGCAGGTATGATGAAAGATAGTGAAATTTAGGTATAAAATTAATAGTTTCATTATTATGTATTAAGGAGACATACATTTCCTTAAATTCAAACCATTTATAATAGCTGCCATCAAAATGGGCAATTGTAATTTGTGGTAAGCGAAATCCTGGCTGAACCTTAAGAATAGGCTGGCCTGAGTCTGAAGAATGATGTCTATCTTTTTTAAAGGATAATAATAAATCCTTAGACAATGTCATAGGCGTGTAAAAGCTACTTTCCATTTCCTCCCTTACTTCAAACTGGGAGGTATCACGAACCTCAATCTCCGTCTGCAAGTCATTATAATATTCAAATAAACTTTTTTTCAAATTTTTCTAAACGTACAGAGAGCTCAGTAATTTGACTTTGTGTAGGATTCTTAACTTCAGTTAAATCATTTACAAAATTTCTAAATATCTTTACTCTTTGCTCAACGTTAGCCCATTTAGTCATGAGTTCATCCATATTTGGACCCTTTTTAGACACTGTGAAGAGAAATGAAGAAAACAAATTAAAATCAAGATAGGTAAATGCTTAATCCGTAAAATTATTTGAATATTAGTAAGTTAATGATTTCTTATATTTACGCGAACACTACACATTTAAATAAAACTAGTTTTTACGGACCCCCCCGTGACCATGGGTGCTGTAAAGTACTCGAAACGTCGGGAATATAAAATAAGTTAATATACGCGATAAAATCCGTAAAACTAGTTTTATTTAAATTAGTAAGTTAGTATGAAAAGTTAAAATTTCTAAGAATTTGTTACGATGACTTGCAAATTAAAGGCAGAAAATAAATGTAACTTGCGACTTAAGCGCAGCGGTCCACGGGCGGAGGACGTGAAGAGAAGAGGAGTGCAGCAGCAGGAGACAGTCCGCTGCAGCAACAGGCGAGTGACGAACACCCAACACCAAAGTCGCTGGAAAGGGAGCAAATGTTCACCAGATATATGGTTTGTATTAGTATTCTAGCTTAAGAAGTTATTAGGCTTAGTTTTAAGTAGCTTAGTATGGAAAAAGTATTTGGGAGCCTAAAATTCAAACTTATATATAAATTATGATTGTGCAGATATGGGAGAGATGGCTGACAGAAGTTCCCTTGGACAGCCTTGGCGAGAGACCAGAATGCACGTGTTCGCGAAGGAAGACGAACTAGTTTCTCGCCAATTCTGCCGATGTGCTCTGACTTTGCCTTGACAATGGCACTTTTGAAGGACCTGGAGGCGGAATTATACTTCTTTTTAAGAGCGCTTGTATTTGCATACCGAGACGTCGATGCGTGAGCCCAGGCCTGGTTGCACTCCTGCTTATGGCGTAATGCAATTTTGCAGGAGCGACCAAACCATGGCTGGGTTCTACCTCCGATAGGTACCACAGATGATGGAATAAATAGTTCCATTCCCTGTTGCACGACATCAGCGACAGAATCAGCAACAACGCTGGGATCATCCGGCGAGAAGCAAACCTGCCTCCAAGGGTAGGATGCAAAAAAAGATCGCATCCCGTCCCAATCGGCTGTCATATAATGCCAAACACGGCGGCAACCTGCAGAACGCAACCGCGATGGGAGCGTGAATGGCACCGTACTCCGGATCAGACAATGGTCCGAAGAGCCAAGAGGGGCATCGACAGAGACCTGATATCTGTCCGGATGAGAGGTCAGCAGAAGGTCCAACAGGGAAGGTACATGATCTTCCACATCTAGAATCCGCGTAGGCTAGGTAACCAGTTGTGTCAGACCATATGCTAAAGAAAAGTCATAAACAGATCTACCCACATGATCGGTTAAACGAGAACCAAGTCATTCAGCGTGGTCGGCGTTAAAATCACCAAGCATCACGATCTCTGCGGATGGGACCTGTTGTAGCACGGAATCTGCAGCCATTTGGATGTGGTCGATGAGTCGATCTGTGTCGGCATTACCGCTATGGGACCTATAGAGGCACCCGTAGATGCGGGGATGGTTGTCGCTGTCTACGTGTAGCCATAAAATGGACAGGTCCGTACCGTCAAGGCTGCCGAGGCGTCGAAAACAGATGTCCTCTCTGACATACACGCAATCTCCAGCCCGGGGCACAAAGGAGTGTTCGAATTTGTACCCCGGGTAGTACAAATTAGATACGAAGTATCAGCCGGAGAGGATACCTGTGTCTCAGTTAGAAAGAGCTAGGCCGGCTTCGCCGTTTCCAGATGGTAGTGGACAGCGTTAAGATTTGAATGAAATCCCCTGATATTGTAGAAATTCACGGATAGCGTGGCAGGGGGTGCCTTTGACTTATGGCTCCGTTTTCCCCGAGCAGGTTTAGTCTCGAGCGGAATTTCACCCCCCCCCCCCCCAGAAGACGCGGGGTAGCCTGAGCACCCACGCTCAGGAAGAGTAGGGTAGCTTGGGCGTGGATGCTCAGCGAGGGACTCTCCGTCACCCGGGGTGCTGGTACCCTCCCGGGATAGTGTTTTATTTAACTCCGCTACCAAGTTAAGGGGGGGGAGTGAAATTGGGCCTCCGGCCCCCTGCACTCACCAGACAAAATGCAAAAGCAAAGCTTCTACTTCACGTTGGTCTTCTGTGAGGTCGTGATATCACCCCGGTTCGAGCCTGCCCTTACATGCAACAGCAATGACTGCCGCGTGGCTCTACCACTGTTAAATAGAGTTAGTGTAATTAAACAATATAACCCTTCCAAATTTAAAACGATATTTCCATGATTATTTATATTAATATATTTTATTTAAATAATTATATTAATTTTATTTAAATAATTAAAATATCAAGTGACACTTTCCGGAGTATTATTTCAATAAAGAGACACTATATTTACTGTTACTGCAGTGGCTTAGCAATGACTTGCAAGGGCCGCGGGTTCGAATCCTGCACGAAACAATTATTTGTATGGCCTACAAATAATTGTTCTGGGTCTGGATGTATGTCCTTGTGAAATCTATGTATGTAAACTGCCCCCGCGATACAGGAGAAAATCCTAGTGTGGAGGTAACGTTTTAAAAAAAAAGAATAATTGAGAAAAAAAAAATATGGATGTGCTTTTAATGCCTTGCCGACGCCTCAAGGGAATGGAATTTGAGTGTAAATTACATTTTTTGTTATAACTTGTAACAGTATTTGTACAATATGGTACAAAGAAATGAAACTTCGAAGGAGTCTCAGTAATCTATTTTAATGTACTATTTAACTTGTACACAATTATCTTAAAATATTAAATAGGACGTGCTAACAGTTTGAGGGTCGAAAGGTAAAGGTACAAATTGTATGTCCGTTGGCTGTTACAATGATGACATATAAAAACGTAATGGATTGCTATTGGTAGAATTAGTCACAATGTTTATGCAATCTACATTGGTGTTTAAGCATGATATTAATATGGTTAAATTATCTTTAACAGTTATAAATCTTACTAACACTTATTTGCATGTATGACTTAGAATATAATTATTATATAAACCAAACTTATATTTATAATAAAGTTCTGATGTGTGAACGGCGTGAACATCTTCCCGGGCCCTTGAAAGCTTGCTTTCAAGTGTTTTCTATCAGGTTTGTATGTACACAGTTAAAGATCTTCTTTATATTCTTTTAAACTGTAGATATCAGCCGTGCGATGAGAACACCATCCGAAGTTCAGGAAATATGTATCTTGCTTACAACAGTTATGTTAGACCATAATGGCCCAGCGTTGAGTTTCCTATAACAATCAAATCAAAATGGTTCATATCTGTGCAGTTATTGCGCCATTTGAGTTCCTCAGTAAATAAGCTGGTCCCTTGTTGTTGTTGCCACTTGATCAGGGTGTTTAAATTTACTGAATTGATCGTTGTTGTAGTCCTTACGCTTCAGTGTCAGAAATTATATCAATAATCTATCGATTATATGGTGTCCATGGGTAAAAGGTTTGAGGTAATTAGGCGAAGGATTAGAAGGACAAAAGTTATAGGGAGGTTATAGGGATAGCCTTGACTTGTGTAAGCAAATATATAATTCCTTAGTGTATAATTTAATTTATTCTAAAAAGTAACTCTTCTATATTGTAATAATTGTGTATTAACTGTTGAGCTCTAAATCTAAAACAATGTTATTATTTACGTTATCAAGACATGTAATTTCGCATTTATACAAACTTTCCGTTAGTTTAAGAAAATATATTATATTTTGAATGTATAATTTAATTTTAAAATACTTACAGTTATGGTAATAGAACATACGAGTATTGTGATCGTTTCTTTACAAAATAGAAATTAGGACTTTATAATTGTTGATCCGAACCAGTGACTAAAACATAACGCGTTATCCATCGTTATCTACCGTCAAGTTACATAGAGTAAAATATAGTTAATAAATAAATAATAAAGAAACTAGACATGTAACGAGTAGTGATTCGCCGAGTACTCGGCCACCGAGTACTCGGCCTAGATTGCCGAGTACTGGCCGAATACTCGGCCGAATGCTCGGCTTTAAAAACGCGGTAGCGGGTGGCGCGGTTATTTCTACATATAGAGACAGAGTAACAGCGCGATATTGCAGCGCGACGAATCTGCACGGGGAATTCTTTGAGCGGGAAACCGTAACTTCATAATTTATCAACTCATTTGTCACTTTTGTACGTGTATTCACGGAGAAGAGGTTATGCTTGTGTGTTTAATTAATTATTTTATGTAGACAACGCGTAATTTATAATATAACAAAATGTCAAGAAAAGGAAAAGGTCGGGTGTTTGGAACACTTTGTGGAGGTTGATAAAACAAATCTAAGTGTAATTTGTGTGGAGTTCAACTATCACGTGAGGTATGGGAAAACTGCGACTACTTCGTCCATGAAAAGACATTTGCAGACTAAACATAAGTCGGAGTATGAAGAGGTTTTGGTACTACAAGCATTGCTTCAAGTAGCAAAGAATTTGTCTCTCAGTCCAGTCAATCACAAGTGAGTGGTTTTTGAAGCAGCCGTCTTTAGAAGATATGTTAGAAAAGAAAAGTTGTGGGATATTAATGATTCTAGAGCAAGAGGTGCCATTATTTAATCGGTGAAATGATCGCAGTGGATAACGAGCCATTTTCTATCGTGAAGTCATGTGAGGTTTCGCCGGTTTGTCAATAATATTTTACCGCAGTACGAGATACCAAGCCGAATATATTTTAGCGAAAATGTAATTCCAGATATATATAACAAAGTGGTGAACAATATCAAGTCAAGATTGGCACCGGTCAACCACATCTCTTTACTACAGACATGTGGACATGTCAAACTAACAAAACTTGTTTCCTCAGTTGTACTGCCCATTGGTTAGAAGAAAGTTATATGCTTGGTCATGCAGTGCTAGATATAAAGGTTTTCCCAGAGAGTCATACGGCAGAAAACATAAAGAAAAGCTTACTCGATTCGGTTTCCGATTGGAACATACCAGCTACGAGTACGTGCCGTTGTACATGACAATGCAGCAAATATAACAAAAGGTGTGAAAGACGCAAACTTCCTTCTTTTCGTTGTTTTATTCACACTCTGCAATTAGTAATTAATGACGCTATAGACGCTAATACTTCTGTTAAAGAAACAATTTCTGCTGCTCGACGAATCGTGACACATTTCAATCACAGTGGTTATAACAAACTTCACGAGATTCAAGAGGAACTTGGCCTAAAACAAACTACATCAAGATGTTATTACCAGATGGAACTCAACTTATTATTTACTGGAACGTATTATTGAACAGAGACGAGCTATTTCTGTCTACTTCAGAATCTCAATTTGAATTTTGAAAACTTGTCAAGCGATCAATGGAAATAGTGTTGCAGTTAATCATATTATGAAACCTTTGAAGAAGTGACGAAAATAACTAGTAGCACGTATTCTCCTATTTCCGATGTAATTCCGCATGCTGTCACATTGATGAGATATTTACGAAAAGAAGAACTGTCGGAGAAAACGTAACAAGTGGTTGATTAAGTTATAATAGTTTTAGTTATAGTAGGATTATAATTATAGTTTTGTTTTAAAGTGTAGTGCATATTATACGTAATATTTACCTTTGGTTTATTAGCTAGTCATTCAAATTTTTAAATATTTTTTTTTAAGTAAACGTACATTTTAAAGTGAAATAATAATAATAAATAACTAAATATAATTATATTATAGTGACAACCCTAATAAAGGAGAATGAAAATGAAAATAATGCATTATTATTATATCGTCGTCAACGTTTGTACACCGTCAACGTCATAATATTTTTTAAGTATTATTTCGAGTGTCTAAATTCTAACTTGTATTTGCAATTCAAAATAAATCATCGCAGTTAAAAACAAACACATTTTAAAGCAAATGGGATATTTTCTTTAAAATGTGTTTGGTCTCAATTGCACGTATGACTTAGAATATAATTATTATATAAACCAAACTTATATTTATAATAAAGTTCTGATGTGTGAACGGCGTGAACAGTATTAATTATGCCCTTACATTGACAGTTTCCTATATCTTTTGATTATTGTATGAAAGATGTACATTATTTTATTATAATAATTGTATTATTGACAACGCGTCTGTATTTTGACTCCAAATCGATAGGTGTCTATTGGCCACAGCATCCAATTAGTTCTGTAAGCTTGTCTTCCATTCCTTCTTCTAGCTGATATGAGTGTGTATTTGTATACTTTTATATACAACCCGTACTTACACACAAAATAGCAGCTACATAATTTGTTATTATTCTAAAATACAACTTTAAAAACAACGGAGAATATTTTTATCACCTCTGAGAGCTAAGATTAAATGCATCATAAACTGTAATTTACTCAATCTCAAAATTCCAAAGTTGAAATCAAACCTTAACTGCCTTGATGCCGTATCCTTTCCAGTCCAGCTACATGAAAACTTCTTCTAATGCAGCAGTGAAGAGTTTTGGGGATACAACGTCGCCATGTCTTAAACCTCTCTGTAGTTGATAGGTTTCGTACTCTAGTACGGTACTCGGATCAAGTATCCATCGTACAAGTCTCGGCACGTAAGCCTAGCGCTGAACGAAACGTGGAGGGGACGCGCACGAATCGAATTGCACGAATGCGACTGGAGAGCCAATCAACGCGCGCAAACGATACGCACGAGCCAATTAGTGCGACTTATGTGCAATAAGCCAATCAGCGAGACTTATGCGCAATAACGGTCACCGCTAGACTTTCGTGCCGCTATTGTACAATCATTTCAGCACATTGATATAACGATTGTCAACTTGGCACCGCAGAAAGCCAAAATTTCGACGGAATCAAAGACTTCATCATACACTGTTCATAGTGGCAGATTGTACTCTCGGTCTACCAAGCAGTCGCCTGCAAAGCGTGGAAACTATGGCAATAGACCTTTAATTGAGGAAAGGTACTAACGTTTACATTATACATGATTGCAAATAAAAAATACTAGGATAAAATGTAGGTATTTTATGTGCACTACGTTAATGATATGCTTTCAATGGTATAAACTAACTCGATATTTCAATACGACAATAGTCCCTTGGAAGAAGAAGAGAAAAATCTTAAATTGGAAACTTTATAAGTAATATTAATACACTGCAGACATCAACATTTTATCCATCGGAGAAAAGCTCTGCTATTGCATGTTTTTATCGCCGTCCGTATATGCGTTTTGTTATGTTTCATATGGAAAATATCTATGAAGATTGAGCAAATTGTACTCTAAACACCAAACGTATCATACTTTCTTTATTGGTTTTTACTCAATTGCCTCAGAAGGAAATTAATGTTTTTCGAGTATTTGTATGTATGTACGTATGTCCTTTGGCACGCTCTGTAGCCTAAACGATTTAGTGGATTTTAACATATCGACTAACAAATTATTTTAATTATTTATGACTTTGCATTGGCATATGGTCTGACACAACTGGTTACCTAGCCTACGCGGATCCTAGATGTGGAAGATCATGTACCTTCCCTGTTAGAACTTCTGCTGACCACTCATCCGGACGGATATCAGGTCTCCGTCGATGCCCCTCTTGGCTCTTCGGACCATTGTCTGATCCGGAGTACGGTGCCATTCACGCTCCCATCGCAGTTGCATTCTGCAGGTTGCCGCCGTGTTTGGCATTATATGACAGACGATTGGGACGGGATGCGATCTTTTTTTGCATCCTATCCTTGGGCGGGTTTGCTTCTCGCCGGATGATCCCAGCGTTGTTGCTGATTCTGTCGCTGATGTGGTGCAACAGGGAATGGAACTATTTATTCCATCATCTGTGGTACCTATCGGAGGTAGAACCCAGCCATGGTTTGGTCGCTCCTGCAAAATTGCATTACACCATAAGCAGGAGTGCAACCAGGCCTGGGCTCACGCATCGACTTCTCGGTATGCAAATACAAGCGCTCTTAAAAATAAGTATAATTCCGCCTCCAGGTCCTTCAAAAGTGTCATTGTCAAGGCAAAGTCAGAGCACATCGGCAGAATTGGCGAGAAACTAGTTCGTCTTCCTTCGCGAACACGTGCATTCTGGTCTCTCGCCAAGGCTGTCCAAGGGAAATTCTGTCAGCCATCTCTCCCATATCTGCACAGGGAGGACGACTCACTGGCCCATGCTGCAAAGGACAAAGCCCATCTGCTGGGCTCTCTCTTTGCGTCCAACTCGACTCTTGATGACGGGAGGAACACACCGCCGACTATCCCGCGGTGTGAGTGCTCCATGCAGGATATGCTGTTTACCCAACGCTCGGTGTGCAGAGCACTCCTCTCCCTGGACGTCAACAAGTCGAGTGGGCCTGATGGCGTCCCTCCTATTGTGCTGAAGACGTGTGCCCCGGAGTTGGCACCGGTTTTAACGCGTCTTTTCTGGTACTCCTACTCCCTCGGCGTAGTCTCGAAATCATGGAAGACAGCTTTCGTACACCCGATCCCTAAAACAGGTAACCGCTCTGATCAGTACAACTATAGGCCTATCGCCATCACCTCCTTGTTCTCTAAAATAATGGAGTCCATTATCAACAGCGAGTTCATGCGGTACCTTGAGGATTACCACCTGATTAGTGACTGCCAGTACGGTTTCCATCGCAGTATCTCGGCAGGTGATCCTCTAGGTTACCTAACTCATAAATGGGCGGAGGCAGTAGAGTCCAAGGGGGAGGCGTTGGCCGTTAGTTTGACATAGCGAAGGTCTTCAATCGGGTTTGGCACAAAGCGCTTCTTACGAAGCTTCCTTCCTATGGGCTTCCCGAGAAATTGTGCAATTGGATCACCAGATTATAAGTCCATTAACGCTGGTGTTTCACAAGGCTGCGTGCTATCACCGACGCTGTTTCTTCTGCATATCAATGCCATGTTGCAAACTGGCAACATTCATTGCTATGCAGACGACAGCACTGGTGATGCTCTATACACCGGCCGTGCCAATATTTCTCGGGAAAACGTCGCCGAGTACTGGAACAAACTTGTGTCTGAAGTCGAGACTTTGTTGGACAAAGTCTCGGACTGGGGGGACTAAATCTAGTCCAGTTCAATCCCCGGAAGACACAAGTTTGCGCGTTTACCGCTAAAAGGAACTCCTTCGTCGTATCTCCTCAGTTTCAAGGCACTCTCCTTGTTGCCTCAGCCAGTATCGGTATCCTCGGCGTCGACATATCGAGTGACATGCAGTTTCGTGGTGACTTGGAAGAGAAGGCCAAATTGGCCTCTAAAAAGCTTGGCGTGTTCAGCAGAGTGGGACAGTATTTCATGCCGGCACACTGCATGCAACTTTACAAGGCGCAGTTTCGGCCACACATAGAATACTGTTCCCATCTCTGGGCTGGGGCTCCCCAGTGCCAGCTCCTTCCATTTGATCGAATCCAGCGCAGAGCTGTTCAAATCGTCGGCGACCGAACTCTTTCCGATCAGCCTGACTCACTGGCACTGCGAAGAGATGTTGCATCTCTTTACGTATTTTATCGCATTTACCACGGGGAGTGCCCTGAGGAATTGTTCGGACTAATTCCAGCCGCACAATTTCACCATCGCACATTGCGACAAAACTCGCGATACCATCCATACCATCTAGATGACTGGCGGTCCACCACTGTGCGATTTAAAAGAAGTTTTCTTCCTCGCACAACTTCCTTGTGGAATCGACTACCACCAGAGATTTTTCGGGACCGATACGACTGAGGGACCTTCAAGAAAATAGCGTACTCCTTTTTAAAAGGCCGGCAACGCATCTGCAATTCCCCTGGTGTTGCATTTGTTCATGGGCGGCGGTAATCACTTACCATCAGATGAGCCGTATGCTCGTTTGCCCCCTCTCGTATGAAAAAAAATTAAGAATGATGATGGTCCAGTCACTTTAGCATAAAAAAGGGTCAACCTCGGAATGAGAGATAATAAGCAGAATTTTCGTAAATACCTTCATTTTGGCATTCTAAACGTTGTCTCAAAAGTTTCATAAAATTTCGTGTCTGCGTCGTAAGTTATTCAAGGTCAAAGGTAATAAAAACAGTTACTCGCGATTATCTCGGCTTTTATTGCTCCAATTATGTTAACATCTATTATAAAACTTGTAGAACATAAAATTTGCGCCTAATTTTATTTAAAACATTTTTTCATGCGCTCACCCGTTTTTGCGATAGAAGGCGGTGAGCCCGCAGCACTCAGCTATACGTATTGTAATGCTAGGCCAACCGTGAATATCTGTGAACACTACCTTGAATTTTGAACAATTTGTATTATTTATCAGTTAATATATTCTATTTAATAACATTTTACATATTTTAATATATTCATTTAATGATACTTGCCTACTTTTTGTAATTAAAAACTCATTAAATGAAATACTTATTTTATATTTTAATTTATTGAAAGTAGATTTTAAGTAGAAAAATAATTAAGTATTTTATGTTTAAAATGTGTATGTTTTTAGATATTAGATAATATATTATACTTATTATATTATTGTATATATTAAAGTTATATTAATTTATTTAAAGTAAATTTTAAGTGGAAGTAAAATGAGTTAATATATTTTATTTTTATCTTTATTCAGCAGCTGTACATTTCTTACGATTTAAATTGAATTGCAGTAAAAATCTATAAATCTTTAAATAATTAAAAGAACAAAAGTATTAATTTTCTTCTTCTTCATCGTCATCTTTTGGAAGTTCGGGAATTTCTGTTTCATCGTCATAATTTTCGTTGCCCTGAATTGTTGTTACCAGACCTTCCAGAATTTCAAGGTCAAATACACTCACTTCCTCACAGTCACTTTACAATAAAACAGCATTGAGGCAAGCTTGCCCATTACAATGGGCACAAGCTAAAGTGCATTGCAACCCCGATTTTCTACATCCGCACCGTGGGCCACATCCATTCTTACAATTACATATTAGAGTATTAAGTAATTCATCGGGAGCTGGTGGTAATCTTGTTGTCATTGGCTCCAGGAATTCATTTTTGAGCACCCAACCCCATTCCTGCAGTTCTAAATCATGCCCTAAGCATTTTTGAACTTGGTAATAGACACGGTTTATATGCTGCACTTGCCGGTGGAAAATTAGATAACACGACAGGTTTATAAAGTTTTGTAGATTGAATGAACTGAGTATATCGAAGATGATCGATATTATCCTCAGATTTTGGAGCATTGTATATCGCTAGTAAGATCCGAATTCCATTTTCGTATAATTGTAAGACAAGGCAGTTTTCTTGTAGAAAAACTTGAGCCAGTTCGTCGAAATTACTGTGGGGAATGACTATGGGGGATGAGGCTGCTCGAGTCCATAGGAAATACTTGAAATATGACTCCCTACACGTATCCCCCGGTAGTGTTAAACGAGTAGCACCAATTCCGTTGGTAGGTTCCGGCCGCTGACTTTTCGGTTACCACCCACCAATGCAAAGTCTTGTCGCCAAATAACGTTGTGGTGTTCGGGCATGATGCTTGGTGAAGCCATATGGAGAATGGATCTGAACAGTAGGATTTGTGTGTGTGAACCGGGTGCAAGACGTCAGTGTTTGCTGTGTCGGTTGCTTGGTCGTAGAGGGTAGCGGGATCCGAAGCACGGTGTTCCGCTGGCCGACCGCAGGTAGTTGGGGGCACAATTAGTGAATTAGCTACTCATGAAAGGCTGTCCCGCCAACGAGCGAAAAATCCCAGGGCGGCTCCATCGTGCCAGTTAGCGACCCTGCGAGAGGATCCGATGGCGATCTCTCGGGCGTCCCCGCAGCCTTCAGATCAAGTTTTCCATGGGCACAGTAACTCTGCTAGTTTCGTTTGTTTGCTAATGCAACGCTTCGTTCAACTACCATTCTCCATCTTTATTCACTCTTAACTATTAATATGTACATTAAAAAGAAAAGTATGGCTAAACAGCGGTTGCACGTCCTCTTATTAATCACACAGCCAATTGCTTGGACGAAAGTCCAAGCAATTGGCTTTGTGAGCAGAAGTGCTGACTACCGAACCAGACAGTTATGAAGTACAAGTTACCTCCCCTTTGGGTACATCTGACCATTGTCTGGTGAAATCTGTATCGTCATATTCACCACCTGATTACGAGTCCCAACGTGTTCGACGAATATTGTGTTATAAGTCAGCTGATTGGGATGAGATGTGACACTTTTTTGCATCCCATCCTTGGCGGGAGGTCTGTTTCTCCTCTGCGGATCCGTCGAGCTATGCGGTTGCGATAACGGATGTGTTGCGTCAAGCTATGGCGTAATTTATCCCCTTCTCTGACGCTCCCACCGGTAGCAAAGCTCGCCCATGGTTTAACGCTGAATGCGCCCAAGCTGAAAAACGCAAGCATTTAGCGTACCTATCCTGGGTTGATGCTCAAAACCGCAAAGCTCCGGATATTAACTCCAAGAAGAGAACTTTCAACCAGGTCGCCAAGTCCTACAAAAACCATTACGGAAAGCTAGTCTCGATCGTATTAAACATATTGGCGCAAAACTCTCTGCCAGATCATCCGGCACTAGAGCTTTTTGGTCTCTCACAAACAACAAACAAAATGGGGCAAACTTCTGTTGACCTACACTGCCTCCGCTGGTGAAACCGGATGGCACACTGACGCATACGGCTAAAGAGAAATTGGATTTGTTCGCGTCTCTCTTTACCTACAATTCACGTCTGGACAGTGGCAACAACGATCCACCAAAATTACCTCACTGCGGGACCTCTATGTCGAATGTTCGTATCACAAATAAGGAGGTTCCTAAAACCTTGCGGTGTCTAGACGTGAATAAAGATATTATAGCAGCTATAGTTCTAAAGGTTTGTGCACCTGAGTTGTCTCCTGTGCTGACACTCTAGTTCCGCCTCTCATTTAGGACTTGAATAGTGCCAAAATCCTGGAAGCTGGCCAACGTGCAGCTTGTTACAAAAAAAGGCAGCCATGCCAACCCTGCCAATTATCGGCCAATCTCAATTACCTCCATACTCTGCAAGATTATGGAGCGTATATTGAACCCCCGCTTAGTGTCATACCTAAACAGAATGACCTCCTTAGTGACCGGCAATACGGGTTTCGCCAAAATCGGTCAGCTGGGGACCTTCTAGCGTATGCCACACACGACGGGCGAGGCACTCGAAAACAGTGGGGAAGCACTTGCTGTTTCCCTTCATGTCTCGAAGGCCTATGACAGAGTTTGGCACGCTAGCCTTTTGAGTAAGCTTCCAGCGTACGGCTTAACCCCTGGTCTGATTGAATGGGTAAAGGACTTTCTGAGTAAATGGTCTCACCCGGTCGTCATCGACGGCTGCTCATCCAATCTTGTGGCGACTAACGCTGGTGTTCCTCAGGGGTCCGGTCTCTCCATAACTCTCTTCCTGCTGCATATTAATGATCTGCTTATGCCCGGTATCTATGGGTATGCAGACAATAGCACAGTTGTGGAGAGATACCAACCAAATCCTCGGGACAGTCGGGATAAAATCCTGTCCGAAAGAGAAGTTATGGTAGAGCGTGTTAATCTCACACTACAGGCTGTTTCCGAATGGGGCGATGCCAATTTTGTGAAATTCAACGCCTCCAAAACACAAGCGTGTCTCTTCACTGCAAAAAGGAGCCAGCTCATCTTGGCTCCTTATTTCCGAAATGTATCACTGGAATACACCGACCGCCTCCAGTTGTTGGGGGTTGAGATATATAAGGCCAAAGCAGCTGCAAGGAAGCTAGGAGTCCTTGCAAAGGTGCGGTGATACTTGATGGCGGGACAGCTGTTTACTTTATATAAAGCGCAAGTCCGGTCGTGCATGGAGTATTGCTGCCATATATAAGCTAGTGCTGCAATGCATGCTATGAGGCTTATTGGTGACCCACATTTGTTAAAAACCAATCTTACCAGCCTCGAACACAAGCGCAAAGTAGCTAGCCTTTTGGTTTTCTACAGGATGCATTTCGGAGAGTGTGCGCATGCATTTCATAATTTAATTCCTCCCTCTCCCTTCCACCATCGGACAACCAGACGTTCGGCCACTCTCCACCCTTTCGTTGTTGACTTACCACGCACTCGAACCAAACGGTTTGCTACATCGTTTATGATGCGTACAGCGAAGGAGTGGAATAAGTTGCCAGCATATGTTTCCATACGATTACAATGTGGGTGTCTTCAAGGCAAGAGTGAATAGGATTTTGTTAAGTCAGTGCGCTTCACCATCTTAGGCTACATCACCACTTACCATCAGGTGGGATTTTAGTTAAGTGCTGGCTTAGTATAATAAAAAAAAAAGAAATTGGCAAGTTTTTCTAGTGATTTGATGAAAGTTTTTTTGAAATATAAGTATTTAAAAACTTACACATTTCAAAGATAAAATACTTAATTATTTTTCTACAATCGACTTTCAATAAATTAAATATACAATATGTATTTAATTTAATAACACAAAGTAGGTAAGTATTAAGGTATGTTCTTTCAAACCTTAACTATATCATACCACCCTCTTACATGATTACTGTGAGGTGCTAAGCATCAGAAAGCTTTTTGGTTTTGGCTACTATTATAAAAAAACACTGCGAAATTATTTATGATCCGTTAAGTTTGCAAAAACGTAGAACAATATTGTGTGTAAACGAATCCGTAGTTCCCGAACAGAAACAGAAACAGAAACAGAAACAGAAACTTTTTTATTCAATATAGATTATAAATAATACTTATTGAAAGTCACTCTTTTGTCTAATTACCACTGGTTCGAAAAAAAAACCTCTGTCCTGGGAAGAACCAGCAAGAAACCCAGCGGGACTTTTTTTTTTTAAATAACAGCTTACAATCATGTATATTACACAATTAACCACACAAAACAAATTAGAAACAGCCTGGCAGCGAACACCTCATTCCCAGGGGTTCCTCATATCATCCATAAATTCCTTAACATTATAATAACCCTTTTTATACAAACTATGTTTAATAAAGTTTTTGAATTTTGAGCAGGTCGAATTTTGTATATTTTCTGGGATTTTGTTGTAAAAGCGTATACATCGCCCCAAGAATGAATTACTGACTCGGTGGAGTCGAGTAACTGGTACTACTAGCTTGTGTTTGTTCCTAGTATTTACAGAATGAATATCACTTATTTTTGTATAACTACTTTTATTTTTGTGTACGTACATTACATTTTCATAAATGTATTGAGAGGCCAAAGTTAATATATTAATTTCCTTAAATTTTTGTCTGAGCGACTCTTTAGGTTTTAAATCATAGATTGCTCTTATGGCCCGCTTCTGTAAAACAAATATAATTTCAGTGTCAGTTGCGTGTCCCCATAGCAAAATACCATAGGACATTATGCTATGGAAATAGCTAAAGTAAACAAGTCTAGCTGTTTCCACACTGGTAAGATTTCTAATCTTTTTTACAGCATATGCTGCAGAACTAAGTCTGCTTGCTAACTTTGATATATGGGGCTCCATTGAGCTTCGCGTCTAGTGTTATTCAAGAAAATGGTGGTATCGACAAGACTTAGTTCCTCCCATTTAAAATTACATTAGTATTTAATTGTCTGACATTTGGGTCACGAACTTCATACATTTCGTTTTAGTGCTATTTAAATGCAAGTTATTAACATTAAACCAATTTACTAATTTAGATATAGCATTATTTACTTCGTCATATTTTAATAATTGTCGTTTTAATTTGAAAATTAATGAAGTGTCATCAGCAAATAATACTATATTATAGTTATCCCCTACTATGTAAGGTAAGTCATTAATATATACAAGAAACAGAAAGGGGCCGAGAATTGAGCCTTGAGGCACGCCCATTTGTACTATCGACCCGGAAGAGCTCATACTATTAATGACAACTTTTTGAGTTCTGTTACTTAAATATGAAACAATTAATTTAAGAGCATTACTTCTTACACCGTAGTGTTGTAGTTTCCTGATTAATGTTTCATGGTGAACACAATCGAAAACCGCCTTTTCTAAACGTTTTTATAGCTTTCTAGGAAGCTTTGTTTATAATAAAATTAGTAGAAACCTTACCATTGTTAACCTTAATAAATATAAATGTACAAGAGAAGTAACAAGATATTTACTTACACTTGACTATGACAAAACTGACTAGCCTGTAAGTTTATATGTAACTGTAGTTTGTAATGGAAATGAAATAAACAATTATTATTATTATTAAATGAATATATTGAAAATATGTAAAATGTTATTAAATAGAATGTATTAACTGATAAATTATTTAAAATTTATTACATTTTATTTAATACAAATTATTTAAAATTCAAGGTAGTGTTCACAGATATTCACGGTTGACCTTGCATTAAAGTACGTATGGCTGAGCACTACGCGCTCACCGCCCTCTACCGCAAACACGGTTGTGCGCACGAAATAAATGTTTCCAATAAAATTTGTCGCAAATTTTATGTTTTACAATTTTTGTAATAAATGTTAACATAATTGGAGCAATAGAAACCGAGATAATCGCGAAAAACTGATTTTTTTTTTACCTTTGACCTCGACTAACTTACGACGAAGACACGAAATTGTATGAGACTTTTAAGACAAATTTTGGAACGCCAAAATGAAGGTATATACGAAAATTTAGCTTATTATCTCTCATTACGAGGTCGATCCCTAATTTGACTGGACCATGATACGATATATATGGTACGATACGCACGTTTTTAAAAATACGCGTAAATAAGGTATCTACAATTATTTGAAAATATCCGAAATTGTTTGTGATTTATGGGCAACAATTACATATAGGCGCGCTTGTGTGTGTACGACACACTCGCTACTAAGTTGATAACTACATAATAAATCAAAATAAATAAAATTAAAAAAATACATTTCAACGACATAACTGATGACTATCTTTATTATGGCGTATTTAAAAAATTGGAATCAAGTATTTACAACTATTAATAATTTAAAACGATTAACTATTTAGAACAACAAACTATTGACAACATAAATATGCAATCACTTAAAATAACACTGGCCATTCACAAAAATGTATATCCAGAAGAATTCAATAGTTTCCACACGTACTGGCTAACTCTGAATTCAAGCTGCATAATAGGATCTGGCGCGGGGGATTCGCTCGAAAAACTCGATCACTGCGTTTTCGAAAGCCGTGCTAATTACTGAATGACCACCTCGTGCACTTCCATGTGACGGAGTGGTGAACTGTCAAAAGTCTAACAGCCTTTGGTTAGCTGTAAAAATTGTTCATAGATTGGGTGGTACACGTGCGTAAATTCTTTGTCTTTGCAAACACTGTAAACACTCACTTTCGTCGTAAACTTTCATTGCTTAAAATGTTGCTTAAAATTTCATAGTATTCGCGGTTCGAATATTTTCATTGCGAAATTAACCTACGAAATTTTAAATATAGGACACTGGTACGTAATGAGATCACGGGTCAAGCGAACAATGTTGGCCGTGGCGTACCTAGCAGTGTAACGGCTTACGGAATGGAAAGCGCGAGGAGACTAAATCTGTCACCGAGCGCGAGCGCTGAACTGGCCATACGCTACCAACTGTTTCCGAATTCAACACACCCCCTTACGAATGTGTGCGTCCTAATAAAATAGTAGGCGCTACATATTTAAATCAGTTAAAATAATGCATTTCCACACATTTTGAATATAGAAGATAAAAAGGATAAAATGTTTGAGTTTTTTCTTATATGTTTTTTTTCACCATTCGCTTATATTACCTATTCTGAACCTCCTCTGCTAATTTGGCCGGTTATTGCAAAATAACCCCGTATAAATATATCATCACACACTATCACTACAACCAATCACAAGTACACTGGAGTAAGTCAGAGAATGCCACAAAGTACGGTCGTGAGCCACCTGCATCCATCGACTGCCTTTGTGTATCAGTAGATCGTCATTAATTTAGTGGGGGATCGCCATACACTGCGCTTGCTAATACGAGACTGCCACTCGGGACCCTTTTTACCATCTGTTGTCGATTCTTCGAGCTATATGGCCGTCCCATTTCCACTTAACTTGCTGTTCCGCTGGGCTATACACAAATATATATACTTAAATACATTAATATAATCTTATCAAACTTATTCCTATAAAGGTAGCCGGCAATAATAAGAGTTATGAGTATGTCAGTGTTGATGTTTTAAAAACGCGTTCTCGAAAGAGTCTTGTGAAACCGTTCTTATTACAAACTTTCTTGATGTCATCGGGCGAGGTTTTCCAGAATAGTGAAACCATAAAAATAAAGGAGTTGCCGATAATACAGTTGAAGTTTAGGACCGCACAGTTTTCTCCCTTTCTTTCACTGAAAGTTAAACTGCCTAGCTTAGAATAAATCTTTTATTGTTTATATATAAAATACAAATAATTGTTGTTTTGAAAAAAAATCCTGAAAAATATACCACAATAATTAATATTGATACTTAGTTTTGCTTGAAGTTTAAATAAATTGAGAATTAAAAGCTCGCCGTGCAGTGGCGACTTAAGAAAAGACATAAGTCCATGTTATCATCCGTAAACAAGTGGTAAAATTAAAAGTTTTGTACAACCGACTTCAATATAAATAAAATGAGAACATCATCAATGTAGTAGAGGTCAATTAAATACGCATTATTAAGTATAACTCAAAAACTACTCGTCAAATCACGATCAAATTTATATGGGACCACAAGAGAAGCACCAGCTTCCAAAAAAAAAAATCATTAAAATCTGTTCACCTGAAATAAATAAAAGTTTATTTTATTTATTTCTAGGTGAATTCCGAGGTGAAAAAAGCGTGAGGTGCTTTTTCAGATATTTTTATGATGACGCTAATTTTACAAATATCCACAAAAATATTTGATAATACGAGTATTAGGTCCTTACATATGAAATTGGCGTTTTGTACGGAAGGAATATAAGTCAATTGTTTTTTTGTAAAATATATTTAATTAATCAAAGTATGCACCGTTGTTATCTATACACTTTTGCCATCTCATAGGTAGTTCATTGATCCCTTTACTAAAAAAAATGGGGGCGAGAATCAATAAACTCATCGAAGGCGTTTGGACTGCTGCATCGGAGTTGAATTTTTTTCCTTGTAAGAAGTTGTCCAAATTTCGGAAAAAATGGTAATCTGTTGGAGCAAGGTCCGGGGAGTACGGTGGATGTCGCAGACATTCCAATTGTAGCTCATCTAACTTAGTGGTTGTTTGTTGTGCAGTATGTGGTCTTGCGTTGTCGTGAAGCAGCAGTGGCCTACAGCGATTGACCAATCTCGGTTGTTTAGCAGCTAGTTCTTCCTTCATGGTTTGCAGTTGCTGACAATAGATATCCGCTGTAATCGTTTGGCCAGATTTTAGAAAGCTGTAGTGAACGACACCGGCGCTAGTCCACTAAACACTCACAAGTAAATTTTTCCGACTCAATTTTCGTTTGGGGCAGGATTTGGCTGGGTCTCCAGGGTTCAGCCATTGTGACGAGCGCTTCCGATTATCGTACAGTATCCACTTTTCATCACAAGTAATGATTCGATTTAAAATCCCTTCATTATTGTGTCGGTTGAGCAAAGTAACACAGCAGTCGACGCTTGTTTGCAAGTTCGATTCACTCAACTCATGAGGTACCCATCGTTCAAGTTTTTTTACTTTCCCGATTTGCTTCAAGTGGATTAATACAGTTTTATCACTTACCCCGAAGCCTGCAGCTATCTCTGAAGTGCTTTGTGATGGATCCGCTTCCACAATAGCCTTTAATTCTTCATTTTCCACTTTGGTCTCCGGCCGTCCACGGGGTTGGTTCTGAAGGTCGAAATTTCCAGAACGAAAACGTTGAAACCAAAAGCGTACCGTGCTTTCTTTTGCGACACCAGCGCCATACACATCATTAATCCTTCGAGCTGTTTCTGCAGCACTGGTGCCACGGTAGAACTCGTACTCGTAAATATACCGATATTTCATGTTTTCCATTGTGCGGTAATAAGCGACGCCAAAAAATAAACCACCAGCTAAATGAATTTATAAATTTGAATTTGGAATTCTTAACCAAAGAGGAGATATTTCAGATCAAAGTGGTCAGTACGACAAAACGCTAATTTCATATGTAAGGACCCAATACAAATGACATCAAGCACCCCACGCTTTTTTACAATAAAATGTTTTTTTTTTATGTTAATCACTATTTTCTTATTTTAAACTTATTGAAAATTATTTTCCATTTTTTAGTTCAGTTATCTACAAAAGCGTGTTTTATTAGTTTTTTAAACTATTATTTATTTTCTATTTTTAATGCGGCTAACTACAAAAGCGTGTTTTTTTTTTTGGAACGAAGTTCTTTTACGCGGCTTACAGTAGATTGAACTGGCAGAAATCGAAGTTGTTTTATGAATTATTCGCAAATCCTGAGGATCCTGGCAAGGATACTGGGACAAACTATTTTTGCATTGTCATCGGCGCTTGATAAGTGTGCGAAGTTTCAAATCAATCCGACGTTTTGAAGGGGATGAAAATCACATTCAAAAATTTCGTTACATAGATACATAGATACATACCAAGCTAATAAAAGCGTGTTAAAAAGTTCTCAAGTAACACATAAAAAAGAAATACAATCGAATTGAGTACCTCCTCCTTTATTTAAGTCCGTTAAGGAACAGCTGTTGCTTCCCATCTTCTAAGCATGGCAATAAGGCAAATACATCCCCCACTGAGAACTATGTTCAGCAGTGGGCTTTGGTAAGCTGTAAAGAATAAATTAACTAATTAAATTACAAAGTAAAATAATATAAACGGAATAAATTATACTGTGACAAGGTAAGAAAAGTTAGAGTAAAGGAGCCGAAAAGTGTTTTAGTTTTTGAAATGCAAAATTTTTTCATAACTTCTTATAAAAGTAAAACCAGAATTGTTGATGATTTTTTTTATGTTATTTAATAACACAAATAAGAAACTTATCTTTTTTTATAGGATAGGGTTACAAACGAATACACAGTCCACCTGATGGTAAGTGGTTGCTGTGACCCATAGACATCTACATCTATCCTCAATAAAGAATCAAAATGCAGATGCGTTGTCACCCGTGAGGACTAAGATGGAATGCCTCTTTTCCAGTAAAAAGGGTCTCCGGTTCTCTACACTCACCATAAGAAACACAGCAGTGTTAAGCTGCTATTTTACGCTTGTATTCTGTTTGAGCGTGGTCCTTCCCCGGTCGAGCCGACCCATTCGTGCTACAACTATACCACCAATATAGCTGCAGCATAGCTATGCTGTATATATGCTATTTTTGTACGTGGTAGAGCTCTACCACGTACAAAAATACCTTGATTTTTAGTTTTAATTTATCTCAAACTTTTTTTATTGAACCACTGTTGCAAGTGTATATGTAATAACTTGGAAGTGACTTTAGACTTATTAAAAATCGACTACAAAAATTATGTTAATTGTATGTAAGCAAATATTTTCACTTTACCGTTTGCTAGTCGCATAAATGTCCTTAGTGTAACTAATACCCAGTGAATGTTTATTTGCATTCACTGGTAGTAATTAGGTATTTTGAAAAAATAAAATTTTGATTTTAAAAAGAATCATATTGCAATTCAAAAGAGGATATTTGAGATAACGTAACATTATAATTTTTTAAATAGAAATTGATTAAAGTTTCGATTAAAATCTCCCGATTAGAAAAAAAATTATTAATCTTTACAAATTATTTTAGAAGACAATGTATTTTCGTGATTTCCTTAGCATATTAATTTATCGTAAGTTTATCGACCAAATTGGCGATGTATTGAAAATGGGCCAAATTAAAAGTACCCTTAACCGACGAGCATGTATGCGGACGTATATGGATGTGGAAGTCCGTAGTCTCTGCCTACCCCTCTGGGTGACAGGCGTGAGTGTTTATGTTACTTTTAAATTCGTTTAAGTGTAAAAATTATAGAACAATTAACGCTCGGCAGCCCTAAATGGCTATTACTAGATGGAGTGACCACCTTTCATGATACACAAAAAATTGTTCCGGGACTATAGGCAAAAAAACATATTATATTATTATTTGTAGGATTTGCCTTAATTTTCAAGGCTTGGCAAGCGGATTGACGATCGCTGGTGTGGGTTCTTCTTTTTATAGAAGAGGAGACAAAAGGGCATGCGGCTCATCTAATGGTAGATGTCGGCATTTTAAAAGAAGTAAGCTTGGTTTTTGAAGGTCAATAAGTCCGGAACCGATACGTCCGGAAAAACCGCCGTGGGTAGCCGATTCCACAAAGATGTCGTGCAAGGAACAAAACTTCTTATATTGCAGAGTGGTGGACCGCCAAGCATACAGATGATGTGGATGGAGTATTGTCGTGACATATGGCGCGAAGAATTTGGCGGCTGGAATTAATTAAATTTTACACCTGATGACATTCCGCCGATTTACATAATGATTTCTTATATTTACGCGAACACTACACATTGAATAAAACTACTTTTACGGATTATATCGCGTTTAATTAACTTATTTTTATTAATTCCCGACGTTTCGGGTGCTTTACAGCACCCATGGTCACGGGGGATAGAGGTAATTGACGTCCCGATGTCAGAGTTAATCCGGAGTACCTTCAGCTTTTTTAATTATTAATTTTGGTCCGATCTACGCAGAATGATCTAACTGTGTCTTGAAGTCTTGCAGTGGTATGCTTGGGTTTAGTTTTAATTTTATTAATTACAGGATCCCAAGCAGGTGGTAGTACCCAGCCTCCCTCTCTATTGAAATTAGGATGTTTTTTAATTTCAATAGCCTCACGCATCATCCTTGGCAGGAATCGATGTTCTTTCGCGAGAATCTGTGGTTTATCAAATCTACTGTAATGGCGGGGGCCGTCTAGGATATGATCACAAACTGCAGACAAAATTAATAATTAAAAAAGCTGAAGGTAGTCCGGATTAACTCTGACATCGGGACGTCAATCACCTCAGTCCACCGTGACCATGGGTGCTGTAAAGCACCCGAAACGTCGGGAATTAATAAAAATAAGTTAATTAAACGCGATATAATGCGTAAAAGTAGTTTTATTCGACATTCCGCCGACTATCTGAAGCCATATGATCTTTTTGGCATATCCTCTAATCGTCTCTTAATACACCAACGGGACGAAATGGGGCGATGGATTCCCCTACCCCGCCAATATATTAAATATAATACGGGCATATTAAATATGATACGAAGGAAATGTTTCGTCTCATATTTCCCTTACATTGCTTTTTTTTCTTAACAGCAAAGTACTTTTGTGACCCAATATCAAAAAGCAGCGTCAGGGTTGGAATATAAAGCATTGATATCGAAATAGTTTTATGTGAGTTTTTGCTTTTACTTGAAACAAGTGTTACATGAATACTGTCTTCTTTTATACCTTGTACTTCTAATAAACTGTTTCTTTGAATATAAAATACAAAAAGTGAAACATTTTTGTAATGTCTATTGCGTGGAAGAGCATTTCTGCAGTTATATTATTGAAACAGCATGGGTGGATCAGCTCTACCATGGCAAAAACAAACTTTCACATAATATCAAAGTAAAATAGTATCTCAATGCTGTTGTGTTTCGTATGGTAAATGTAGAGAATTGGTGAAACTTTTCGAAACGAAGCTTTCCATCTTAGTCCTCAAGGGTGTCAACGCACTATATATATATATATATATATATATATATATATATATATAAAATTTGTACAATTGACTTCAATATAAATTATTAAGAATAACTCAAAAACTGTAAATGAGACCTTGATCAAATTCGAAATTAAATATGACTTTGATTCAAATAAAAAAACAATCATCGAAATCGGTTAAGCCAAAAAAAAGTTATGAGGTAACACACATAAAAAAAAAGAACATAAGGTCGAATTGAGTACCGTCTCCTTTTTGAAGTTGGTAGAAAAATCAATTGGTGTGTCTCGCTAAAACTCAAAAACGGCAGGAGCGATGGTGATGAAATTTTTTGTGTGTTTGAGTGGATTCCTGGATGGATTAGATTAAGAATTGGACACGGTAGGTGGCGCTGTTGTCAAGACCTAGAAATCACCCGTGCGAAGCCGGGATGAATCGCTAGTATTTAATAATTTTTTAATATTTTAAATAGGAATTACACTAATTTGAAATTAATTTATTAATAATTCGCTCACACTAGAAATGTCTCGTGTATCGTTGAAGCACTTAACATAAATATATAGCACATGAACCAAAATCCATACCCTAAAATACCCCAAAACTATCCCTTGAAATGTAGAGTCATGTATTATCTTGCATTTTAAGAATGTTATTTCCAAATAACGCGACAAAAGGCATTTTAATCTGTTCTATAATGTACGTTATGTGCTATTTACGCAAATGCCGCCCCATACTTTTACTGACCCTCTGCCATAGAGCTTTATTTAACATATAATATAGTCTCATAAACCGTAGTAGAGTTTAGGTACTTTGTTTATAGTTTTTTTTTTTAATTTCGTTTTCTATTCTCAATCTTGTTTCGGTCTTTTTAGTGCATTACTTTTAAATTGTCTTTTTTGCAGTCGGGTTTTTGATTTCTTTAATTATTTATTTTATTAAAAACCTTTTTTTTAAAGACAACAAGGCCTCCAATTCTAACAGCTTGTAGTTTTTTACCTTGTACATATAATTACTCTGTTCTTTGTTGTTTACTTTATGAGTCGTTTAATTTTTTTATAATGACATGTCTGCAAAACGTAAAGAATCATGTATATTTAAATGTAAATATATTTTTATATTTGAATTGGTACTTAATAAATAACAGCAATTTACTAAAATTAAAATTGGTACTTAATAAAGTACCGCGATCGCAAAATAAACTGTCAAGTAAGACGATTAAGGCTGACTTCAAATCAATTTACATTATGCCAGTATCGGTTCAGCACTGACTTGCCTCGAATTTGGAGCCAGTTACTGTCCCTGTGTAAATCAGCCATTACTTCAAGTCCATCCTACTATAGAAAAAGTCTTCATTGTGTTAGCCGAGTGCACACAGGTAAAAAGAGATGTGTACAACTTTTACGGGCTGTTGACGAGTAGAAGGTTTTTTTTTTAATGGAATGATGGTGACAAATGAGCAGACAGTCCACGAATTTTGAATTTTTTTTTTGTAGTACATCAGAAATATATCATAGAGACGGTTTACATTTATATATTGCACAAAGACATACATCCAGACCCGGAACAACTATTTATGGGCCATACTAACACACGCGGCTCGCAGTGTCATAACCCAATAGCAATAACCAAATAGCCCGCAAAGTGTGGTGATTATGAAAAATCCGACTTAAAATACAAAAAGAGACATGTCCAGCATTATAACTCTTAAGCTGATTGATATTAAGGAAGTTATAGTAAAGTTTAAATTCATTTATGGGGCAATGTATACGCTTTTACAACAAAATCCCAGTAAATGTACAAAATTTGTCAATAAACAAGTTTAAATGTTTTATTAAAGAAAAATTGTACAAAAGGGTTACTATAATATCAAAGAATACACAAATATAATAAACCCCTGGGAATGAGGTGATCGCCACCATGCTGGTTCTATTAAAATTCATTTAAAAATTGTACAAACAAAATTATTGTAAAGTGAAATATGTTTAAAAAAAGTCTAACTAGGTTTCTTGCTGGTTCTTCCCAGGACAGAGGTATTTTCCGAACCAGTGGTAAATTAAAAAATGTCAATCAAAATGTCAAATAGAATAATTTTAATTCAAAATTTTTTGAATAAAAATTATTCTATACTATTCTATTATAAATAAATCTGAAAAATATAATGATATTGCGAAATGCTAAAAGCAGTTTTGTATGTTTGTAAAAAAAATTGTAAAAATGGTAGTACTTTCTGTTATTTCCCAAAAGAATGCACGAGCTGGAAGTAATGAACGCAGTTTTCCATTCCATGAGCATACTGTCTGGGATAAAGTAAGGTAAATAATAAAAGCAAAGAATTAAACGAAGACTTTAAAAATATATTTATGTGCATATTATTTATACACAAATTTTATGGAGCTAAAATATTTTAAAGTCCCCGTTTAATTATGAGTTTAAGGAGACTAAACTTTTAATTAATACTGAATTTATCTCCAAGTTCCAATCTCATTTGCACTCTGCACGCTTGATAACTACTAACACTAACTAACGGAGCATTAGCGACCAACTAATGGCTAATTTGTTCCGCTAGAATTCTAGAATCTAGATGGAAGCACTGATCATGTTCGAGGACATAGGCTTTGCGTTACGGCCTGTGTGAATCTAAATAATGTCCCTATTTCAGCTATCTGCTGCTTGCTGGTCGTTAATGATCGGTGAGTATAGAAATGCTAATCTTTTATGAAATATGTCGTGTCAGACATAAGGTGAATTCTTTAAAAATAATGAATAGGATAAAAAGGACTTAAAAACATACGTGAGTGTCGTGGAACACTCGGTTGGAACGAAGTTCCTTTCGTAGTATATTATTATTGATAAACGTATTATATTATTAATTATCAAATACAAATAAATGAATTCTTGTATATATAGAGGTCAGTGATTACTACCGTGTATTAAAATGAAGCGTCATCTAAAATAAGATAATATTTCTTTCATGACAAGATAAGAAAAAGTGCGAGGGAGATGGATATTATTTCATCTCGCTTCCTTATAGCCGCCAAGGCCGTCTACACTACGTCAAAAGGGGTCGTGACGGAAAATCTTACACTTTTTCTCGCCTTCCGCCAAATTCGTACCGTCCGATAAGGAACTTCGTTCCAAAAAGGAATAAAAGGGAATGAGTGAAAAAAAGAAAGAAAGGAAGAAAACTTTACTTCAGAAATCACGGCGAAAAAATTAAAATAGTGTAATTGTGTGAATTTAAATTAGTTCCCTATTTCAGCAAACTGCTACATGCTGGTCGCTAATGCACTGCTGTATTCTATAACAACGGCGATGTTTTTTAAATAGAGCCTAACTGGACATGTTAAAAGTTAAAACAGTTAAAGTTACAGCCTATATACGTCCCACTGCTGGGCACAGGCCTCCTCTCATTTCTGAGAGGGTTTTAGGACAAGGAAGTGTCCGCCGCGCTGCCCTAATGCGTGTTGGCGAACTTCACATGTCTTCGAAATACTTTTTTTTTCTTATTTCTCAGACATGCAGATTTCCTTACGATGTTTTCCTTCATCGCCGAGCACGTGGTAAATCAGCACTTAAAATTGCAATTAAAAATTTCATTGGTGCTGCCGTGGATCAAACTCGGGCGAAATTTACAGCGAGCGATCCCCGCCGGCACCACTGGACATGTACGTGAGAAAAAATACATAAGTTAGATTTATTTTTGAATCACAAAGTCGAGGCATATTGCGTACAGTAACGACTCTACGTGGTAGAGCCATACTCTTATACTTTAATTATAAAGTTTTGGTCCGATCTACAGGAAATGTACTAAAACATCCTTATATCTTGCAGTAGTATGCTTGTTTGCAATTTGGATTAAATTTTTTTAATTACAGGCTAAGTAGCTAATAGCACCCAGCTACTTCCTCTTTTGAAATAAGAAGGTTTTTTTATTTCAAAAGCCTCAGGAATCTCACTCATCCTTGCTACGAGTATCAATCAGTGTTTCAAGTATTTTTAGTATATTAAATCTGATGAAATGACCGGAGCGATCCTGAATATGCTTACAGAATGCAGACTTCCCAAAGATTCGGTGCTTCGCATCAGCTATATAATTTTGACACGGGTTTATATTATTGTCCATAACCTTTTCCTAATTAAATTATATTTAACATCCTCTAAATTACAGCATATGAAAAGTTATTCCCCATAGATTGTCTCATAGGGAGATAGTTTTTCTTAATATTATGAGTTTATATCAAAAAGATGCTGCTACCCATCTCCTATTTAATTTCCCTCTGTCGCCACTAACGACAACAACGGGATGATATGGGGTAGTGGATTCTCGCGCCACTACACGGCACTAAAGATGATCTTGTAAAACATTAATAATATTAATCATTTTATAACAAAAATTATAATTAATAGAATCAGGCGTTACTTTGCGGAAATCCATTATATTAAGGTTGGAAAAATTTACTTTGCCAATATCCGCTCAATAAAATAAAATGATGTATCTTACCTAGTTTGAAGAGCACCTCCCGCCCTCCCTCAATTGCGTGCACTATCCCCGTCACCACTAATCCCTGCACTACTACTCCCAACACCACTACACAAAATCAACCCTAATTAGTTGGTATATTCTTTATTTTATATAAGAAACAGAAAATATTTATTAGTAGTTTTAGCACATACACATGAGATACAGGTTTATCCTAGTTCAGGTACTTGTCATTGTTTGACTATTTTAAATTAAGGCATTGTTTGAATTAATTGTTCATTTATTATAAAAAAAAAAAAACCTCACTATTAATTTTATTGTAATCATTGTAGAATGTTCATACTATAATTGAATATTTACCTTTTTGCAGGGCGAGATTATTGTTGCAAAAATGAATTGTAAAACCAAATTTTAATGAATAACTCATTCAGATTCTCGTATAGTTCTTTTTCATTTATAATAGGAAACATCCGAGTGCAAGGTACGATGTAAAAAATCGGAGGCTGCCTTTTCTCATTTTGGAGAGAGTGCTCCGATATGTTTCTCCGGTGTAAATAGTTTATTTTACGGTCTTAGAAATTTCTGCACGATGTTCTTCTTTACCATGGATCTCGTCATTGTATATCAGCTTTTAAAATACAGTTGTTAAATTCAGTTGTACCGGTAAGATCGAAGTTCAATGCTCATGCACTGTAAAATTAAAAATGTACGCCAGGTACTGGAGCTGACATGATTACAGTAACATAAATGTGCATCATTGTTTTCGTCAAAATTTTAATTAAAAGAATTTCTTCTTTAATTTCATTTTCAAAGCAATTTAACACGTAAAATTTTATGGTATGTAATTACGAGAGCGCAAGTATCTTCTACATTAGTGAATGTTTCCTTTATTCGGTCGTAGAATTTGAACTGTGTAGCTAAGTAGTTTATGTTTACTTAAAATTAAGTCCCAAATAATTTTTGGTTTTGGATCTAAATGGGTTGTAATTATAACTGTGATGTGATGGATATTGGCCAAGAGAAATATTTTTTAAGACAATGTCATAAACATGAGCGCTACAATATATATTTTCTACTTCATCATCATCAGTTCATCAAAGTCTAATGCAGGACATGGACTAATAGGAAGAATTTGCGTTAGTCGTCACGCTTGGCAGGTCGAATGACGATCGCAGTATCAAAGGTCTCGCACATTTGACGCTGTTCACGTTTGCTGTGCCGGCATGTATAATGCCGATGGTAAGTGAATACCGTGGCCCATATACCTCTTCACCTGTCTTCGATTAATAATCAAAATGCAGATGCATTGTTAACCCTAAGGACTAAGATAGAATGCCCCGTTGCCAGTAAAAAGGGGTCTCCGCTTCTTTACACTCACAATGATATGTATACATACATGTATATGAATTCTAACAACCAAGTTATAGGGTATGACTGGTGAAAGCATACATATTAAGTACTTCTTCATCAGCTCGTAAAAGGCCTCTTCCTTTAGGGAGTATTTATGGAGGATCGCATTACTTGCCAGACATTGCGCTCTCTCGACGCTGCCCCCCGTCGCTGGTCTGGATATTTTATATCGATAAATAATCGAAATATTATAGAACGAGATGGTTATATCGCCATCTATCTTTATTCAAAGATTTTATGGCATTCTCCATAGTCGCCTTTCACGATATTTACGGGACGAAATAGGATGAATATTATTATGCCTCCACCACATTGTAAATACATATGAATTAAAATGAATTTATTTTTGGGTACTTGAGTTAGGTTACTAATCCGTTGGGATATCAGTCACTCTGGTTCTACTGCGGATATCCTCATTTCTAAGTTTATCACGCAGAGAAACCCCGAGCATAGCTCTCTCCATAGCTCGCTAAAGTGGCAATGGATTAGCCATATAGCTCGAAGAACTGACAACCTATGGGGAAAAAAGGATCTCGAGTGGCAACCTCGTACTGGTAGGCGAAGTGTAGGGCAACCTCCCCACTAGATGGAGTGACGACCTGGTAAGACATACAAGAAGTCGATGGATGCAGGTGGCTCAGGACTGTGCTTTTTGGCATTCCTTGGGGGAGGCCTATGTTCAGCAGTGGACTTGTGAAGGGCTGTAATAATGATGATGATGAGTTAGCTTATGTAATTATGTATTACAATATCGTAATAATAATAAGTACATATACCATATGAATCATTCAGTTTTATTGAAATTGCAGAAGGAAAGGAGAACAATTTAGGAGTCGTTCACGGGAATACAAAACACCGTAAAGAGAAAGTATTCTGCATTGCAGTTAGCAAGGTTCCAATTAGTGCGTTATAAGCTTTCTTGATAACGCTTTTTGGCTAATAGCGAAGTGAAACTAGAGCTTAAAAAGCATAATGTTTGATTAAGTTTTATTGATTTGTTTTACTGATAAAATGGACATCAATTTAAGAAATAATAAAAATTGTTCCCTCTCTTTTTACTAAATGACAATAGAAAGAGACAGGTGTAGAAGTAAGCGATAATCAACGATTATTGGTTAACCTAATTACTAACCTTATTATTGATCTAAAATTTTCTTTGGCCTTTTTCTTACTCTCCTTTACCTACACCCATGGACATGAAATTTGGTCACGGACTGTCTTAAGGCAGAACACACTATATAACATAATGTACACTGTCAATTTTAATAATGCAATAATTTGAAATGATAATGTTCAAAATGTCGCATGTGTGTAGAATAATAGTAGTAAAAGTGTGTTTAAAATAGTAGCTATATGCTGCTGTGTTTCGTGTGGTTAATATACAGAACCGGATACCCTTTTTACTGGAAACGAGGTATTCCATTTCAGTCCTCAGGGTCGCATCAACATTTTATTTCTTAATTGACGATAAATGTAGATGTCAATGGGCCACGTCATCCACTTACCATCAGGTGGACTGTGTGCTCGTTTGTCACGTTTATTCTATAAAAAAAAAATTACTTTTATTATCACTTTGGTTAACATGTATCGTATTTAAGCTATTTTTATGTAATTAATTTTGTGTATTTAATTGTATGTAATTAAGCTATTCTAAAATGATAAAAATATATTAATAAAAATACAAAAATATTTACAAAATACATAAGTGCCTCGTGTTAACAAAAAATGTTATCTCTACTTGTAGTTTTATAATTAATATGACATATATCATCTTACAAAAATTAAGTGGAAAATTCAAGCAATATAGCTTAATCAATAAATTGCTAACAGTAAGTATTGATTTAATCACATTTTTCTACACGTACGTAAAAGTCACCACAATTTATAAATAAATGAAGAATTATAAACATAATTAAAAAGGGAAAATACTCTTTGATCCACTAGCAACATTGATTAATATTTAGAAATGCTTAGGTTATTAATTTGATTATTTAAGTATTTGTGAATGTTAGGTAAGCGATAATTATAAGGTATGTTTTAGCTCAATAAAACATAGGTACGAATTTATGAAACGATGGTTATTAATCAAACACAAAAATCTAATTAATTTAGGTACTCCCCCTTAAAAACCATACCTATACAAATAAATAAAATTGAAGTGTCTGTTTGTAATGTCAAAATAACAACTTTTTACTAAATGCACATGAAAGTAAATACGGCACTTATAACAAAAACACAATTTTTAAAAATGTTGTCTGTCTGTCTGTTTGTTCTGGCTAATCTCCGAAATTGCTGTACCGATTTTGACGGGACTTTGACTTTCACTGGCAGATAGCTGATATTATAAGGAGTAATTCAGGCTAATTTTATTTAAGAAAAATAATTAGGGTTCCGCGCAAAAAAATTTAAACCCTAAATTACACGCGAGCGAAGTCGCGAGGAACAGCTAGTTATATATAATTGTCGTTTTGATTGTTTGATCGCAATTTTACGTACAAGATATTTCAATCTAAAGTCAAAATATTGTTTAATGACATCCATTAGTTTAAAAAAAAATTGTGAACATTTACACGTAATTGCGTAGGTGCTTACATAAATAACTGTCGAAGCTAGTTTTTAATCTCCTTAAAATAAGTATAATCTTACTTCAAATTTAAGCACTGGTATTATACCTCCAACCAGCTTCCGTAGTCTACCTTTGCTTTCAAAAATGTACGATGCACTGATGACTGCTCGCAAAGGGGCGCTCATGCGAAAACAATGGTATCCTAGCAGGTTCGCCTCTTCGATGCATCGAACAAAAAACATCGATGTTTACTCGATGTTGATGAATTAACAAAACATCGGATTGATGTATATCGCCATCATTATCTCGTTTAGTTCATTCCATTTCCTTCGGTGCGCGAGTGCAAGAGGCCACCAAAAGAAAGTATGCTGTGAATTTTTTTGTTAGAACGTAAGTAATTACACTGTTTTTAAAAGTTATTTGCTTGTATTTCTTCTCGGAACAATTTTTATTCAATTTATAAATATATATCATTTCAAATAATGTATCGTTCACGAGTGAAATAAAGTAGTCAGAAATAACTGAAAATGAAACATAAAGTGTGAGTTATTACTATAAAATATGTAAAAACACAAATTTTCATATACAAAGTCCAATGTGTGAAATATACGTTTTATGTTATAATTTAGATATATCGTGAATATTACGGCGAAGTGGTTTTCAACAAAAATGGCGTTGGTAAAAGATATACCTATGATTGTTTTTTTATTTTATTTAGTATATATATATTACGTTATCGATAGAATCATACCATATACTTCTTTTGAAATTTCGAGTGTTTCTATGTCCTTGTTTCTTTCTACATAGAAGTTATTTGAGTGGAGTAATTGGGTATTTCATGATTTTTATATGTAAATTTATGAACTTTTTACATAAACTCATTTTGAGCCCCATTAAGGTACAAAATGTTCACGTGTGTGTTATTTTCAGAAAAATGAAGGAATTTGACGAATAATGCTACGACTCGGGCGGTGAATGTCGGATATCAGCGACGGAGGGGAAGAAATATTTTCATATAATGTTGTTGTCGTGATATATCGATATTTTTTTTAGAGTATCGAATTCTTATCAATTTCGATATATTTTAAAATGTTGTATTAATCGACTAAACATTAAGCAACAAAAGCAGCTACAAAAGCCTTTATGTGCTGTTATCGATTTTTTTTCCTCGTCCAAACATCCATAATAAAACTAACAAATATAATTCACGGTTATTTAAAAATAACACTTTTTCCCAAGTCTATTCGCCTCTTACGAGACCCACGGGATGGTATGGGTATTCACACACCGCCACTATACGGTAATTGATAACTTCTCAAAACATTTTATTTATCGACAACGTCTTGCAATCGTCGTTTCTCTAGCGCTTACTTGACCTTCATACAAATAATTCGATATTTTAATGGTTGATAATATTTTATTTTTGGATAAGAACATAGTAATGACTCTAAGTTATATTTCATCATCATTTAAAAAAACATTGTCTTTGGCCTAACCTACTATAACTCTTTAATAACCATAGGTCTGATAAAGTTGGTCCAATAAAATATCGACGCCTGAGTGGTTAAATATAAACCTGCCAGTTTAGCAGCAATTAAAAATTATAAAAAGGAATATATACATATAATTGCTTAAAGATTTTGCTAAAATATAAAATACGATGATTACAATAGTGATTTTTGAAAGGACTGCATGAATCTAAAGTTAGCGTAAAAATATCGTCAAGTATTTCTTGAGATAAAACATACAATTTTTGTCTCAGACGAACGGACTCCGACGATAAAAGCTTTCATTGGACTGTTTTGTCTAATAATACCTACGTATTGCAAAACTTAATAAAAACACCAGACTTTTTCAAAGTTTCCTTTAACTAAATATGTGATTTTCTGCACGTGATATTGTGTCATAAATGTAATCAACCCAGTTTAATGTGAGTGGTTAGCATGACCTTGACAAGTTGACCTTGTTCGAGTTCAAGATGTTCAAACTACCGGTAGAGCACAAGATAAAGTGAGTGATTACAGCAAAGTATGTAAACAGTAGGCAGCTCGGCTGGCTTGTGGATAGCAACAGTAGACTCATGAAAATAAACATTGCGAATGGCCTCAGCAGGCTAACAATGAATTTTTCTCAAAAACTCCATTTCTAAAACGAGGTTAGTGAGATTCTTAGAACATAAATAATTAATCTTTTAAAAGGACTTTTCTCGTTAATAATTGTCCGGAAAGTCTGACAGTATAGATGGACGACCTCGTTATTAGTGATGGAAGCCCGAACTTTTCTAATTTTATTACACAACCACTTACCAATAGGTGGGATTGTAGTCTATAATTGTTTTGTAATAAGTAAAAAATAATGAAATTATTGTGTTTGATACCTGAATTTTGAAATATGCATTAATTGTTGTTTAAAAAAAAAACAATGACTAATTAAAGCAGATAATAACACCAGCCGTTTATAGTAAAAGTAAATAATATTAAAATTTCAAAGAGGAATAATAGTTTTTTATATAGAAAAATAAATGAAATGTCATTATAAATAAATGAACAAACCAATAATTTTGGCGGGAACATTACCACAGTCGGATTGTTGCTTCTGTAATAGATAGATACATAATGGTTTTATATAATGGTTAAAACTGAATTTAGTTGCATATAAATTGGTACGATATTGTGTATTAATGTATGTGCAAGTAAATTATTTGTTGGAAGCGATTGAAAATTTGCTCCGTTAGTTATTCCAGCCGATATTTTTATACCATTAGGGCGACAAATGAGCAAATAATCCACCTGATGCTAATCGTAAGTAGATGCTATGGCCCATAGACATCGAAATTTATCATCGATTAAGAATCAAAATGCGTTGTCACCCTAGAGGTCTAAGATGGAATTCCTTGTTACCAGTAAAAGGGTGTCCGGTTCTCTATATAATGTAGGTCGTTAATTTATATTCTATTATATTTTATTAAACCCGAGAAGGGTATTTTATTAAATCGTGACACGGCCTCCTGCGTACGGCCATTGCATCAGCTGACTCCGAGGAAACCGCTTGTACGTTGTAAATGTGTAATGTTTTTTTCATAATGTATTACTCCTTCCCCCATAAGTTTAAAATAATTATCAGAGGGATGACTTTTTTCGCTCTTTTTATTTTAACAAAAATAAAACATTTTATAAAAAATGTATTTAAAAGCTATTAATACAAAAAAACAATCACTAGTGTCCAAGGTGGGTCTGCTGATGGCAAGAGCGTATGCTAGGATATACGTGGAGCATTTATAGCATCTTCTATTTGAAGTTATAAATTGTCTTCATGATACAGGAACAGGTTTGCAAGGCTGAGCGAGCGAGACTATATCAGAATACTTTTACTAATAGGTAAGAGTATTTAAAAATATGATATGATATTGAGTGGAATCAATTCACCAAAGTCTTTGCCAGAGATGTCCGCCCGTAAGAGTCAACTGTTGAAGACCGACATCGTCATTTGGGTCAATACTCATAATTTTGAGTAAGTTGAGAGGTTCTACGCACAGCTGTATACATTGTCGTTGTAGCCACACGAGCAAGTCTTATCCGACACTATTTTTATTTCCTCAGAATGTGGTGTCCAAAACGTCAGTCTGATCAAGATAAGAACGGCTCTCCAGCACCTAAAAACATCGACAACGGGTACATCTCTCACTATGCTCAATGACCTCACTACATCACTAAAGTTGATGTCATTGACGAGTTTGATTGCCCAGGACAAATTGTCCGACTAGGTGAGTCCATCTTAACCGAAAGTTCAAACAAGCACACAGTCGATCGGTGGTGAGATTAACTCACTCTCAATCGAGTGTGTGCTTGGTAGAGTCCACAGACATGTGCATCTATTAGGTTTTTACCTATGCAATTGCCGTTTTTTATGAAATAAGTGAACTTTTTTTTTTTTTTCTATATTTTTTATTTCTATTAATCAATGTATGCAATGATATACACTCTTATAAATATACCCATGTAATCGATGCATCTTTGCCAACGCAGTGGCAGTTTATTGATGTCCTTCTTGACGAAATCAGCTGGACGGGAGGCAACAAATTCTTCAAAGGCATTATACTGCCTCTCGGGTATTGAATTTTTTTCCCGCCAAAAGGTTATCCAAATTCTGGAAAAGTAGAAGTCTGTAGGCGCAAGGTCGGTGCGTACGGCGGATGCTGGAGAGCTTCCGACCCCAGCTCTTGTAACTTGGAGGCCGTCTGTCTCTAAAGTTTGAGGTCGCGCGTTGTCGTGCAGGAGCAGCGGGGACGAGCGATTGACTAAAGCTGGTTGGAGACGTGCGAGCTTCTCCATAATTGTGTTTAGTTCTTCACAGTACACATCTGCAATAATGCTCATCCCGTTTGGTAAGAAGCTGTGATTAATCACACCGGCAATAGACCACTAAACAGTAACCATCACTTTTCTAGGGGTAAGTTTTCGTTTAGGACATTGTTTAGGTGCTGAACCAGGATCCAACCAACTTGCTGAGCGCTTGCAATCGACGCGTACTTTCTGCTGGCGATCATTGAGTTCGTGGGGCAATTTGTCAAGCTTTTTACCTTGCCAATTTGACGCGATTGGTCTAATATTGTTTTGATGCTAACGTCGAAACCTGCTGCTAATTCAGCCGTAGATTGAGTATCATCAGCTTCCACACTCGCCTTTAATTCGTTATTATCGGTTAATGTTTTCGGATGACCACGGGGTTCATTTTTCAGGTCGAAATTTCCAGAACGGAAGCGGGCAAAACAATAACAGGTGGTGCGTTCGGTTGTAGTATTTGCTCCGTAAACGTCTTTGATGTTGCGTGCCGCTTGTGCCGCGTTGCTGCCACGACGGTGCTCATATTCCATATTTACACGAATTTTTAATGTATCTGTGATGACGAAAAAGATAAAAATTCGATGAAAACATCATAACGAAAAAAATAAACAAATGAGTAATTTTGAAAAAAAATTCCATGTTTTTAAAATAAAATTAATATAAAATTAGAATTCTTAGCCAAACAAAAATTATTTTGATTTGAAATTTCCAGTACTGCAGAACGGCAATTTCATAGGTAAAGACCTATTATCTTCGGCTAAGAATCTTAAATGGGTTGTCACATTGCCACGCCTGAGGACTAAAATGGAATGCCTTGTTACCCCTAAAACGGTATCAGATTTTAGTCGCTCACCACAATCAAAACACAGCAGTATTATGCTGCTTTTTCTCACTGATATTCTATGTTAGCGTGGATTGGCTTGGTCGCTGCAGAATTTTCAAAATGATAAATTACTTAAGTCAGAAATCAATAAAAATACCGCTTGTGTTAGACTTTCATAAAGTTGGCTAACTTACTACGGAGATTTATAGTTATGTAACGTTAGAAAATTACTTAGTGATACTTATTATTTCCGTTATCACCCAATCATGAATGAAAAATATTTTTTAGGTATATGTTTATCATCTTTTAACAGTTTCTTCAATCCTAAGCTGGAGATGGATATTAACAAGAAATGCGACAACATAATAAAATAAATCTTAAAATTAGTTAAGTACTGTTTTCAATTAAACTTTTAATTTGCCATGAGAGAATTGAGGTTATAATTTAAAGTGAACTAATCAAAGTTTTACTAACTCTAGAGTCATAAAGATATAAACCTGTATGTAACATGTGGTTGACACACAGTTTATTAAAGTTCGCCTAAAATTTAATGTCATGTTTGTTATTGCTATAAGATATTAGGTAGGTTATTAACTTAAGAATCAGATATTCGAGAAATCACTTTTATTTATTCATTTAATCACACTTTCGTGTAATAAATATAATACATATATAACAGACTTACCAAAACCACAATTTGACATAGGGCCTACCCAGGAATGTGTCAACTGGCAAGCGTCACTGGAAGATTTGCCCATACTCACCAGCAGGTTTGTGAGCACAGATACGATATCCACAATGATAATGCTGCTCGCCACCCCACGGTTTAGCTTTTTAGTTATGTATTGTTTATCGCTTTTCGACATCATTTGGTCGCCAGTGCCCCGTTTGTCAATCAGCAGGGTGCACTGGGTGCACTTGCGCTTTAAAACTTTTATAGGCCTGGGCCATAGGAGAACTTATATTAATTTTTCATCGATTAACCAATTATGTTCTGAGTTACCACTTTGATTTTGATTTTTATATTAAATTCGCTGAAAAATCTCATTATGATGCTGTAGCACAAATTTAAGGCGAACGGAAAGGACGAAATTATAATGGTTCTTTGTGTGACACCTTTATATTCAAATAGCAAATTATGACCTATTTGTAATAGGTAGATAATCAATGTATTTGGGACGTAAGAGAATCACATCATCCCGTTTCATCCCGTTGGTGTCGTAATATGAGACCTTGGTAAAAAATATTATGTCTAGCGATATATGTAAGAACATTAGGGACATCGATCATCAATCCGGCTACCAAGTGTGATGATTAAGGTAAATCTTCTTTATAACGAAAGAAACCCCTGTCATTTACGTGGTAGAACCACGCTGCAGCTATACTAGCTATACACAGCTGCAGCACGAATAGGTTGGCTCGACCAGGCTAGGAGAATGCTTTTACAGAATACCAGCGTGAAACAGCAGAATTTTGCTGCTGGGTTAGATGTCTATGGGCCATAGCTTCTACTTACCCTCAGATGGACTATGTGCTCGTTTGCCACCCTCATTCCATTAAGAAAAATGAAGAAAAATAGTTATATCTAATTGAAAAAGATTATAAAGAATTACAAAAGGCTTGCGTGTATGTGTATGTGAATACATACGCACCTAATGATCATAAAGTAAGGACTAAAGAATTTACTCTTATGTAAATTAAAGGAAGTTGTAATACACACATTTGTTGTTTACATAGTAGAAAAAAATTAAGATGTGTGTTCCTACCTACTCACATTACGTTTAAGCGAAAAAAAAATACGTTTTACGATGTCAATCTATTGTCATAAGTAAATTATTATCAAAGAAAGAACTGAAATCAACTATTTTTATATACATACAACTTTATTAGGGTCTGAGCATACGAGGACAATTCTTGGCGTACTTTTTTTGACCTACGAACTAGATTACTCATAACTACAACTCATAACGTACACGATTGACTAAATATACCGTGTACCTACAAAAAGTCCCCCAAAGATTTGCAGGCATTATCATAAATGTTTTCTCTTTTTCTGTAACGTCAAGTATATTAATTATTACACTAAGCACGTAATAGCTACCCGACAAGATGGCGTGGCTACTTCGTGCTCTGTGTATTATTCTAATCTAACGTAATCTTAGAATTTCCGCTTAGATAGCGAGCGCTTCAGTACCTTCTGGCAAACTAATGAACACACACAGTTTGTGTTGATTCCATGGCAATTTCTTGCGACATTTTTTCTAAGCATCGCGGACTTTTTTGTTCTTCGCGGACATCCTTCGCATGCACAGGCTAATAGTGTGGACGGTGATTCTGTATCATATAGCATTTTTATGCAGTTATAATTAAAAAAGATTATTAAAATAATCAAATACTATTTACGATACTAAGAACACACTAAAGTTAAAATATTCGAATTTATTGTTCTTATTCAGTCAAATGTCTGATGTAGGGTCGCCACCTGGATAGCTGTAAATTAGATTTTCATTTATTACATAAATTTATGAACTGAACTTACATTAATCATACACATTCATTTAAACATACCTAAAGTATTAGCTTTTTGTTGAAATTAAATTTAATAATTTACATTGTTTACTTCACAAAAACAACATTCGTAGAAAACGACATGATGCGGTTCGGTTCAGTTCAGGTTCAGACTCGGCGCTTGGGCTCTGTAGATTCCGGACGTGTCGGTCGAGTTCACTACCGTCACTCCACTCCCTTAGCTCATGCTTATTAGAGATTAAAATTAACCATCGTTATACAACGCCTTGCTTGGTGATCTGTGTTTGGTTGCTGCCTTGATGTTCTCACTGTGGTGCGAGGAGCACGCTGTCCCGGGAGACAGCAGTATCACTATGTTGTTGTGAAGTGTATCGGACGCTTGTTGTGGTGTCAAGTGCGTTTTGTGCGTAACTCTCCTTCCTAGCTTCCTAGTAACCGTAAGTGGAGTGAAACATACCCGGCGCCTCAGAGGTGGCCATCGTTTTTAATTTTTGTGTTGCTTGTTGCATTAGGCAACAGCTAGGTACACACCCTAGCGTACCAACGCGTTAGGTATACACTTATACGCACTACGTATATGTATATAACGTATACACGTATATATATATATTGAAATTAAGATATAGAAATTAAGATGATCCTGGAGCTGGAAGAAGAGATAGACAAGTTGCGCTGGAATATTATAGGATTATCCGAGGTCCGAAGAGAGGGGGAGGACACGGTAATCCTCGAATCCGGCAACTTGTTCTATCACCGGGAGGGCGACCATCTATCCCAAGGAGGTGTCGGATTTATCGTCCACAAGTCTCTCGTTAATAACGTTGTAAAGATTGGGAGTGTGTCGACGAGGGTTGCGTACCTTATACTCAGAATCACCAAACGGTATTCGCAGAAGATCATACAGGTTTACGCACCAACCTCGGCACACCCCGATGAGGAGGTGGAGGAAATGTATGAGGATATTTCTAGAGCCATGCATTCCTCCAAAACCCACTATACGGTGTTAATGGGAGACTTCAACGCAAAGCTAGGCACAAGAGAGAACAGTGAGCTGAAAGTAGGAAATTCGGATTAGGCAACGGAACCAAGGGTCAGCAGCTGGCCGACTTCATGGAGAAAGAGGGACTCTTTATGATGACCTCTTTCTTCCAGAAGCGGCCCCACAGGAAGTGGACCTGGTCGAGCCCCGACGGTTCGACAAAAAATGAGATTGACTTCATTATGACGACTAGACGCCAACTGTTCAGTGATGTCTCAGTGATCGCGAGGGTGAAAACTGGTAGCGATCACCGAATGGTTAGAAGCACACTGAACCTAAACGTTAAGTTGGAGAGGTGTCGTCTAATGAAGTCAACGCTCCGTCCCCCTCGTGCTCTAATCCAAAGTCCCGAAACCTTTCAGCTCGAGTTACAAAACCGTTTTCAGTGCCTAGAAGATTGCAATGCAGTGGACGATATGAATGACAAGTTCGTGGAAACTGTCTATGCGGTCGGAGCTAAGTTTTGTAAGACCAGCCGCAGAAGAACACAAAAACTCTCCGATCACACTCTTAATCTCATGGCTGTTACACGGGAAATGAAGCTGCAATCTTCAGTAGATTTGATAGCATACAGGCAACTGAACAGACAGATCTCCAAATGCATGCGGCGGGACTTAGGCAACTTTAATACTGCTCGTATTGAAGAAGCGATCGAGCGGAACCAGGGCTCCAAAGTCTTTGCTAGAGATCTGTCTGCCAGAAAGAGCCAACTGTCGAAGGTGAAGACCGAGTGTGGCAGCGTCGTTTCCGGGACACCTGAGATTTTGAGTGAGATTGAGAGGTTTATGGGCAGCTGTACACATAATCGTTGGAGCCACACGCAAGTGTGAGTAACGATCTAAGATCGAGTCTTAGCCGACACTATTCCGATGATATTCCGGACGTCAGTCTGAGCGAGATTAGAATGGCTCTCCAGCACCTTAAAAAGGCAAGGCCCCAGGCGAGGATGGAATTACAGCGGAGCTTCTGAAAGCGGGTGGAAAACCGGTACTTGTAGTCCTTCAGAAGCTCTTTAATTCCATCCTCCATGGTGGCACTACACCGGAGGCGTGGAGCAGAAGTGCGGTGGTCTTGTTCTTTAAGAAAGGTGACAACGCTCTCTTGAAGAACTACAGACCGATTTCCCTTCTGAACCGCGTCTACGTGCTGTTTTCGAGAGTCATTACAAATCGTCTTGCATGCAGACTCGACGACTTCCAGCCTCCCGAACAAGCCGGTTTCCGAAAAGGCTTTAGCACCATAGACCACATACATACCCTTCGGAAAATTGTACAGAAGACAGAAGAGTACAATTTGCCACTATGTCTGGCGTATGTGGACTATGAGAAAGCCTTTGATTCCGACGAAAGGAGACAATTCCTTTTTGTATGGAGAATGGGCCCACTACAAATTTTAGGGATACTTAATGAAATGTATGTCGATTTATTCCTTATAATCTATAGATTGCAAAATTAATATTAGTTTTATCGCATCTAAAGGGAATTCAGAGAAATTAAAATATGAATATCAAAATAACCTAAAAAGAAACTAAACGCCATTTTTTTTAAATCTGGCTTTACGGCTCTGGGTTCTAGCCCTTCTGAGCCGAAACTAAAAGTTGTTTTCTATTAGTATTGTGAGTTAGAATAGTGTATATAGAATAGAATAGGACAGCTAAATAATTAATAGCATAAAACAAAGTTGCAGGTACATTTAACATTTATAGGTACTTTTAGACTGATGGAAAATCCTTTTAGTAGTTCCGGCAAAAAACTAGTACACTGACCAAGAAACATGGTGTGGAGGCTATTTTTTACATGTATTGATTGATTAGTGAATATACATCGCAAACACCATTACAGTAATTAAATAAATATGATTAAAGCCAAAATGAATAAAAGATAATATGTTCATTTATAATATTACTTTTACATGCTATATAGTAAGAAAGATGTTTTAAACTGGTTGTAAAAGGATAAAAACACAAAGTAAAATACCACTGTATTTATTACTGTAATCATTTCAAAAGTAGTCTATTAATAGTGGAACAGACAGACAGGCGCGGTGTTAAGACTTTATTTTGATATATCTTTGTTGGTTAGTAAAGGTGCAGTGTGTAAACTTTGCTTTAAAATATATTAACTGATTAGTTATTATACCCAAACACCATTAAAGCCAAAATGACTAGGTAATATCATGTTTATTTATGTTGATAAATATGAAGTGAGATGTTTTAAACTAGTTGTGTAAGGATTACAAAACACATGTATAATTTAATTGTATTTATTATTGTCAGTCATTATCATTCAAAGATTTTTTCAAAATAACTTGATAATAACATGTCCATTTATGAAATTGTTAGGAATCATAAGGATATTTTATGTGATATAAGACTGTTGTCTTCAATATCCATATACTTTTTGTCTCTGCTTACGAGCAGCTCTGCAAGATTTCAGCCTACAAGACATACACATTTATTCTAAGCAACCCACCTGAAAAAGTTAATGAATATTGAAACAAGCACACATGTACTTATTTATCTAATATCATTTGCAACCAGTAACACGGTTTTAGGTGCATGTGTGCGTCAACAGTGAACTATTAAGGGTTGTTTAGCGAGTTTTACCTTTACAGCGATTGAGAAAATAAATAGCACGTAAGATGTTTTGAACTGGTCGTGTAAGGATAAAACTCTATATTGTCACTGTATTTGTTATTGTAAAATCATCACATTCTTAAAGCAGTATTAAAAGTGACACATGCCACCAGGTGCAGTGTCAGGACATTGTTATTAATTTGTATTGATTGAATAACATGTTTACATTCCAAGCACCATTAAAACCAAAATGACTGGATAGTAACATATCCAGCAAAATAAACAGCATGTAAGGTGTTTTGAACTATTTGTGTTAGGTTAAAAAGAAACACTGTATTTTCACTGCATTTTTATTGTTTATTATTATAAAATCATCATATTCTTAAAGCAGTCTATTATAAGTATCACAGGCCGCGAGGTGCAGTGCCAGGACATTCTTTTAATATGTGTTCATTGATTAGCATGTTTACATCCAACTGCAATTAAAGCTAAAATGTAAAATTCTCGAGTAGCAGTCTCGTACCGGTAAGCTCAGTGTGGGACGGCTACCCTCTAGTTGGAGTGACGACCTGGTAAGATATTCAAAAAGTCTATGGAGATGCAGGTGGCTCAGGACCGTGCTTTGTATAATTCCTTGGGGAGGCCTATGTGCAGCAGTGGACTTGTCACTGCTGAACATAAACCTAAAACTATAGGCTGTAATGATGAAGAAGTTTTAAACTAGTTGTGTACGGATACAGCTCGACCGGGGTAGGACACGCTCTCACGGAAAACACTACCAGCGTAAAATAGTAGCAATGCTCCTGTGTTTCGTATGGTGAGTGTAGAGAACCGAGTCCTTTTTACTGGAAACGAAGCACTCCATCTTAGTCCTCAGGGGTGACAATGCATCTGCATTTTGATTCTTAAACGAGGATAAATGTAGATGTCTATGAGCCACAGCATTTACTTACCATCAGGTGGACCGTGCGCTCGTTTGTCACACTTATTCTATAAAAAAAAAAGGAAATTGTCAATTGAAAGAGATACGAAAAGGTACCAGAGCATCTATTCAACTTGCTCGGCGTTTATTTATAATAAGGCACATAGTAGAAACAGGTCAAGTAAGCAACAATAATTACAAGTTTTATTGATTATTATTCGTCATCATTACAACAATTCGCTGCTGAACATAGGTCTTCCCTAAATTAAATATATAATGTAAAATATTGTATAGCCCTTCCGTCAACTGCCATCGCGTTTCGTCCCGTATGGTGTCGTAAAAGTCGTAACAGAGTAAAATAAAGATACCAGGAGATGAGCAGCAACATCTCCCTATAGAATACCACAAAAAGCTTTGTTTGCCACAAGCGTAGCAACTGTGGCAACCATTATATAGTAATGATGCATATTTATATTACTATATAAATATGCATCATTACTACTGTATATAAATTATTCCAATCATTGTGAGGTTCATTTAAGTGGTATTCACAAATACGAGCGCACAGTGGCACATAAAATGAGTTATCAATCAGCAATCTCTCTTTTAGGTTAGTAGTTCTTTTTAGTTTAGGTATTAAGAATCTAGATAAATGATTACATAATTTAAAAATACAGTGTCGGGAAGAAGAAGCAGCACGCTTATAACTAGCCACAGAATAGAATAGAATCATTTTTATTCAATATAGATTACAATACATAATACTAATTAAAAGTCATTTTTTACTTTTACCACTGGTTCACAAAAAAACCTCTGTCCTGGGAAGAATCAGCAAGAAACCCAGCAAGACAAAGCACATTTTACAATATAATTTTTTATACAATTGTTTTGAAAACATTTAGAAACAGCATGGTAGCGATCACCTCATTCCCAGGGGTTATTATCAGTCATTTACTCTCTAGTAGTATAATAATCCTTACTAGACAATTTTTGCTTAAGAAATAATTTAAGCCTTTTGATAGAAAAGGTCTGCATATTATAGTAATTGTTGATGCCGCTCTGGAAATGGCAGGAGTTACAGTTACAGGCATAAGGGGTGTTTGTTGGATGTTACCGATGTCTTCAATATTCATGAATTGTAATTCCATCATTTGTGTCTCCATACAGTTGTAGAAGCTCTCGGCCGACAAGATTGCAGACTCATTCTAAATGATCCACCTGAAAAGTGTTTTTTTTTTCATCAACTAACCGAACAGACTATAGTTTTACAGTGTCTTCCACCTAAATAATGATATTTATAAATATTTTATTTATTTCAATCTTTATTACTAATAAACAGTCTTAATGTCTCTTAAATTATATATAAATAGCATGTACTCGTTTCCTTCATAATACTTTTGTAGTAAACCAGATTCCACTAAGGTAAAAGAAATAAAATACATCAAATCAGAAAGGTAAACAAGTGAAGTAGTTATTTTAGAATTATAACATTATTTAACTAAGTACAAGTTCCTAGACGTTTTACATTTACACTAATTTCATTTAAGGTAAAAATATTACTTGTGTATTAGTACAAAGGCAGACAAATATGGGGTAAGGTAAGGAAGAAGTAGCAACTAAAGAAAAAAAACTGTGGTTATCGAATATCTCCCCTATAAGGCAATCTGTGGGGGAGGTCTATATTCAGCAGTAGACTTTTAATAGGCTGTAAACTTAAAGATAACCTGGTGGTGAATAGCCAAATTGTTTGTAGTGCGAGGTGTATGATACTAAAAACATCAATCTGTGTGCCAAAGCGATTATGCCAACTCCTCCGGGCAAGCCTATTTCAGGCAGGGGATCACTTACAGGCTGTTAAAGTAAAACTAAACTGCAAAATAATATCTCTTTCTGCTGAGTTCTTAAAATGAGCTTTTAAAATTGAAGATCCACATGGAATACAAATCTTCTAATGGAATGAGCAGTTTCAATACTTTCTTCTTAGGCAGTTACAACAAACTGCATCAAGTAGATGTAACTGAAAAAATTGCAAATAAAAAATAAAGAAGTAAAAAAATATTAAATTCAGAAAGAATGTACATTACCTACAATCAACAAAATAACATAAAAATAATGTAAACAAAATTCTTGCTTCCCTGATGGAGTTTAAATATAATAAACATAAATAGTAGATGTATTTAATTAAATATTAACACTAATATGTATTCCTAATAACATCCATTTATTTTATGTTATCTATATCTATAAATATTAAATTCAGAAGGAATGTGTACATTCCTTCTGAATTTAAGCAGCGTCTTCCTATTAACAACTACCAATAAAAAAACTGTGGTTATACTATAGCAAGTATCCTCCTTTGAGGAAATCTGAGGGAAGGTCTATGTTCAGCAATGGGCTTTTGATAGGATGTAACGGTTGTGGACATAGTTACTCTGACAGACACTTTTAACATAGATTTGTGTATATTTTGTGTGATTTTATTTTCTCTATTAATTAAATTAGATTTTACCAATAACATAACACTTCAATACTTTGACACTTTTAACATACTAATAAGAATTGTGTTTGTCATATGTTTTAGGTAATTCAACATAAATTATAGATTTTCCAAAATTCTGGGAGTTGTCTAAACTTGTATTATACACTCACATATACTTTTAATTAAACTCGTCAGTTTTCATTTCGAATGTCATTGTGAATTAAATACATAATGTGGAATATTTGGCTAACCTGTATAATATAATCCAACACTTGTTGCATTGATTAGACATTGACATATTAATTTGTTAGTAATATGAAGGATATTTATTAGTATTTTACAAACTTAAAATAATTAAGTACTAAAACATATAGATCGTTAAGTGTCTGTGGGTGTGGGTCGTTTATTTTTATTTCTAAAAAATGTACCATATCTCAATATTCAGTAAAAATAAAATAAAATGTAATACATTATAAACGAAACTTAGTAGTTTTCGTTTCCGTAGTATAATATTTTTGGACTAGAACTTCGAGAGTGACAAAAATAAGATATATTTCACATAAAAGTTTGAAACTTTAAATCAATTGTAGGTTTTGTACAGTTGAATTCTTCGCATTCCATAAGATAAGATACTCACCTCTTGAGAAATCCACAAATATAAAAGTTGGCGCACATCTGCTCCTGTCTTGGCTAGTTATTGTCTTCGCACAGTGCGTTGAAATCCACAAATATTATTTAATTGTTTTCAGTGTATGCTGATCTTCCAGATAAGTAAGTAAGTACAAAAAACAGCAGCCTGACGAATGTCAATGCCGTAAAGTAATACCCGGCCGCCGGACATAGATATGATGCTTATATTATGATAATAATATGGCCGTCGGTTTTACCCAGCACGGAAGTCAATGACAAAATAGCGTTTCGTTCCACGGTGTCTTTGAACCATGATATATGATATAAGCTAACACTTTTAGAAATAGGATAAAAATCTCAGTGGTATCCCTTTTTAGTAATAAATATATAATATACAAATAAGTACAAATATTATATGTATATAATAAGTTATCTTGGGAAAAAAATACATTTTAATAGAAACTGCAAAAATGATTCATTACACGCATTTTTCCCCATGTTACATTAACCAGAACACGGAATATCAAAACCACTCATTTTTTTTAGATTTCTTGATTCCGTTTAGATATTCATAAAATGTATAGGCCATTTATTATAATAAATTGGTAACTTTTTTTTGTATGTTTTACCATTAAGGGTCGTTAAAATTTCTAGTGGGCCCAAAAACGACTGACTCCTTTGGGCGGTGCTGCAGTCCCTTCAGCGGTGCCAAGTGGACTGTCGGTATATCGAGGTGCTGAAGTGTTTGTACAGTAGGGCTACAATGGCTATCCGAGTACAGAACCAGAGTACGAAACCTATCCAACTGCAGAGAGGTGTAAGACAGGGTGACGTAATATCTCCGAAACTCTTCACCGCTGCATTGGAAGACGTTTTCAAGCTACTGGACTGGAAAAGATACGGTATGAACGTCAATGGCGAGTACATCACTCACCTTCGATTTGCCGACGATATAGTCCTTATGTCAGAATCGCTGGAGGACCTAAGCACTATGCTCAATGACCTCAATAGTGTCTCCCAACAGATAGGTCTCAAGATGAACATGGACAAAACAAAAATCATGTTTAATGTCCATGTCACACCTATGCCGGTAGTTGTTGGGAGCACTAAGCTCGAAGTTGTTGACGAATATGTTTACCTGGGACAAATAGTCCGACTAGGTAAGTCCAACTTCGACCGAGAGGTCAATCGACGCATTCAACTCGGCTGGGCTGCGTTCGGGAGATTACGACCCATCTTCTCGTCAGGCATACCTCAAAACCTCAAAACTAAATTGTACAACCAGTGCGTGTTGCCAGTGATGACATATGGAACTGAGACGTGGTCCTTCACTACTGGCCGTATGAGGAAGCTTAAGGTCGCTCAGCGAGCTATGGAGAGGGCTATTCTCGGGATTGCTCTGCGTGATAAACTTAGAAATGAGGATATCCGCAGTAGAACCAGAGTAACCGACATAGCCCAAAGGATTAGTAAGCTGAAGTGGCAATGGGCCGGCCATATAGCTCGAAGAACCGACAACCGTTGGGGAAGAAAGGTTCTCGAGTGGCGGCCTCGTACCGGCAGGTGAAGTGTAGGGCGTCCCCCCATTAGATGGAGTGACGACCTGGTAAGACATGCAGGAAGTCAATGGATGCAGGTGGCTCGGGATCGTGATTTGTGGCATTCCGTGGGGGAGGCCTATGTTCAGCAGTGGACTTGTGAAGGGCTGTAATGAAAATAATAATATATATATGACTATGTATATATAACGCACCTATACAGGTATTTGTCGTAGGCATACCAAGCTTGGTATGCCTACGATGCAGTACAAATAGAACTAAATCACGCTCTCTGACTGTCGCGTTCTTTAACGCGAACGGCCTCAGAAACCAAAAAGACGAGATCGCACTCTTCCTGCGCAACCGCGATGTAGACGTTATGTTAGTACAAGAGACCTTTTTGAAATCTAGCCATCGCGATCCTAAGATCGCAAATTACACCTTAGTTAGAAATGATAGGTTGACCAGCCGTGCAGGCGACACCTTGATCTACTACAAAAGGTCCCTGCATTGCGTACCGATCGACGCTCCTACGTTAATTAACATAGAAGTTTCTATATATGCAAGGTAGCTCTCTCTGGCCATCCGCCACTTACCATCGTATCGATATATCTAACACCACTGAAACGTATACTTGAATTCGATATCTCAGCTTTGCTAAGTCAAAGCCCCAGTGTTATAATAGCGGAAGACCTAAACAGCAAGCACTCATCCTGGAACTCGCTTACTGATAACACGAATGGTGCAGCTTTGTTCGATCTCTCGGAGCGACTATACTTCGATGTTATCGCGCTTGAAACTCCAACTCGCTATCCATTCTCTACCACACATTGACTGGACATCCTTGATGTAGCAATACTCAAAGGTGTCACGCTGTCGATATCATCGATCGAGACTATCTTAGAGCTAGACTCAGACCACAGACCGGTCTTGTTGCAGCTGGGCCAGCCCGCTGGTTTGGTCCTTCAGACCAAAACCATCGTGGACTGGCGTAAGCTCGAGGTCAAACTCGAGTCTGCGACCTCCCAGCACTTAGATAAAATCCCCGACGATATAGACTCGCCAGAAGTAGTCAATGAGATGATTGGCGCCCTATCGGCCCACTTCAACTCAACGGTCGAAGATTGCTCTCGTAAGGTTCGGTTGTCGAGCGATCAATACACGAAGTTTCGGAGAGACATTCGGCAGCTGATTAGAGCAAAAAATACGGCCCTAAGGCACTACGACCTATATCGCACAATAGATAATAAATTTAGACTTCGCAATATCCCAAAACGATGTAATACAGCGCATATCCGAATTTAGGCACGACAAATGAGACAACCTGCTGGTCGAAATCGAGCCATCGCACACCGCCTACTGGCGGTTGGCCCGAGCTCTGAAAGCAGAGCAAACCGCACCCATGCCGCCCCTCATTAGGCCAGGAAATCCCGATCTCGCCTTTGACGACAATTAGAAGGCCGAATGCCTTGCGGACTGTCTAGAGAGCCAATGCACTCCCTCAAACGAACCCATAGACCCCGTTAACCTCCTAGAGGTCGAAGCGGAGGTCAAGCGTAAGTCTGCAATACCACCTACGGGTGACCTCTTAGATCCTGTGACTGTTGACGAAGTCACAGAACTCATCAAAAGTCTTAAAAAGAAATCAGCACCCGGCCCCGATGGCATTAGCAACAGGGTGCTGAAATCGCTCTCAGCGTATGCAGCTCGTATGTCTCGTAGTAGACATTTTTAACGCTCTTCTTTCCAGCTGCTCCTTCCCGTATGCCTGGAAAGAAGCTGACGTAATAGAAATTCCGAAACCAGGGAACCTGCGCAACTTAGACTCAAGCTATAGACCAATAGTCTCCTCAGTACTCTGGGGAAAGTTTACGAGCGACTCATATTGAATTGCCTACGTAAATACGTCTTCGCAAATAAGCTGCTTTCCGGCTTCAGACCCGAACACTCGTGCACCAACCAGTTACGTCTCCTTACAGAGTACATTCTGAAAGGCTTCAATCTCCCAAAAAGAAAAAATAGAACCACTAGCACCAGCGCAATTTTCTTCGATGTCGCAAAAGCATTGGACAAGGTTTGGCATGACGGCTTACTTTACAAGCTGTATAAACTCAACGTGCCCGATAGGCTCACCCACATCATCAGAGCCTTCCTTGCCAACCGCCACTTTCGCTATCGAATAGAGGGCACTCGATCCTCGAAACACCTCCTCAAGGCTGTAGTCCCTCAGGGTTCAGTCCTCTACCCATGTCTCTTTACACTCTTCACGAGTGACATCCCGAAGGACCCAGTAGTTAATACTGATCTCTTCGCCGATGACTTCGTCGCCCATTTCATTCATGTCGCCATCGCCCATTCGGACCAGAACTGAACAAACCAGCAAGTTATTACTTTTATTATGTCTTTTCAAAATAGTGTCTATTTACATCAATACATCGCTGCATCCGATGGAAATACTGAGAAAATCACTTTGCCCACTCGTCCTTAGGGGTCTCTTCGACGGTATTTTGAAACGCAGCCACTGCTTGCTCGGCGTCCATAAAACGTTTTCCTCGAAGTTTTTCTTTTATTTTCGGAAATAAATAAAAATCGCTAGGTGCAAGGTCGGGGCTATAGGGCGGATGACCCAGTAATTCCACGTCTGACGTCGCCAAGTAGTCAATTGTTTGCTTGGCGGTGTGCGATGAGACATTGTCGTGGTGAAGGAGGATCCTACTGCGAGGTCGTTTTTCCCGAACTTTTTCCAAGACAAGTAGCAAACAATTGTTAGTGTACCACTCTGCAGTAACTGTTTTTCGATTCTCTAAAACAATTGTTGCATAATGACCTGTCCTTCCGAAGAACGAGGCCACCATCTTTCTTTCCACACTTCGACCTCTCTTCACTTTAGTTGGCAACTCCTCGGAAGGAAACACCCAGACAGAAGACTGTCTCTTAGTTTCAGGATCATAACAATAAATCCAGCTTTCGTCACCCGTAAGTATGGCGAACACAGCATTTGAGTCACCTCTGTTAAATCTTTGAACCATTTCACGACACCAATCAACACGACGGAGTTTTTGGGCCTCTGTCAAATTATGAGGTATCCACCGGGCACAAAGCTTCCTGACCGCTAAATGTTCATAGAGGATTTTGTGCACTTGACTCATACCGATGCCTAAGCTTGTCCAAATCTGCTGATAAGTCACTCTTTTGTCAGTCTCTATCATACGCCGCACAACACTGATGTTATCTTCAGTCGTCACCGTAGAAGGCTGTCCCTCTCGCAGATCATCGGTGATATTAGACGTTTATGCTCATTAAACCGGTTTTAAACAGTGGCACGAGATGGGGCTTCATCGTGAAGGGCCAATCGAAGTCTATTATAACTTTCTTGTTGACTTAAATGACATCGAAAGTCATAAAAAATCACTCGTATTAAATTCATGCTGACGTGATACAGACAATATTTAATTTGCTGCCAAATCGTAAACAAATGACAAATTAATAAAATACATACACAATAATATTGGCAAAGAGTTCAATTTTCAAAATTTGAACTTATTTTTTTATTATATTGTTTACAAGTGGCCAGTTCTAAATACTTTCAGTGTCGCCCTCGTAAACGAATACTCGCCCAGAAGCTCCAAGCAGCCGTCAACCGCTTAGGCGATTGGTTCCACTTATGGAGAATCGAAGTGAATCCTGAGAAAAGTGTAGCAATATACTTTCAAAGGCATCCCGCTCTCAACCGTCAATTAAATCCCAAAAAAATGCTAAGCACGATAACCTTATACGGCCGCCAGATCCCATGGCAATCAACGGCCAAATACCTAGGGGTCACTTTCAACCACGGTCACCTTCGCGAAACACATTCGCAATGTCCGCAACCGTGCCAAATTCTTCACTAGTCACCTCCACCCGCTAGTTAACACCAGGAGCATATTGTCCTTAAGACACAAGCTCCATCTTTACAAAACGTAAGACCTATCATGTTTTACGCAAGCGTAGTTTTCGCGCACGCGACTAACAGTAATTTGTACGAAATCCAATTCGTCCAAAATAGATTTATTCGAAAAGCCACCGGAGCCCATCGGTACCAACGAAACTCCGATCTTCACAGAGATTGCCAACTTCCGATGATTTCGCAATACTTCAAGGAAATGTATCAGCACTACTTCGAGAGCGCTGAAACATATCCTAACCCGTTAGTGGTAAACGCAGTCACCTACGTTCCTACTTCAAACGACACGGCCTCCCTCCGGAGGCCTCGTAACGTTCTAATAGAAAACCCGATTCCGTTAGATTCTGAAGACCTAAATGTCACCGGGCCATCACACACCAACACTACAAACACATCTAGTGTCAAAAGCACAGTTAGGACAATGGATTGGACGCAGCGAATCCGCAGGCAGCCGCGCCGCACACCCATCCGCACCGCGTACACACCGTACACCCGCATCCCTGGGCGGTTCTCACTGACCTGAACATCCTTGTTCGGACGGTGGTTACACAACTCACCCATGTCATGTTGTGATTTATTTTCGGCGGCATCAAAGAGTATTTGAGAATATTTGATGTTGATGTGATGATGATGTGATCACTGAAACAAACAACCCCCAGATTAAAATAAATAATCTCCCCTCCCTTTTTTAATACATTTATTTTTTAGTCTTGAGTCCGATGAAACTGTAAGAGCCGCATAGGCTAACAGCATTAACATCACAGAAACCAGAGACGACATGATGCATCATCAACATATAAAAAGAATTAGTGTTTTATAATAGCTCAAAGATCGATAGCATTGTAAAAATAATAAATCTAAGCCAATACCGCATTTCGTGGGGTAACACCGGGCCATCAGGTTCATTCCCAAAATTGACAAGAAAATGTAGATCCAATTTAAGCCCACCGTTTTTTATATCCACATCTAATTTAACTACCCATCCGCCCTGAAAATTTTAAAATTAACAATAACAAAATTACTGATAAAAAATAAACAAAAATATGTTATGTATTTACATTATAGGAAAAAGATAGAAACATAATAGAGGAAATAAATAATCATTGTGTGTGTGTGCGCGCGTGCGTACGTGCGTGCGGGTGTGCGTGCGTGCGTGCGAGCGTGCGTGCGTGCGTGCGTGCGTGCGTGCGTGCGTGCGTGCGTGCGTGCGTGTGTGTGTGTGTGTGTGTGTGTGTGTGTGTGTGTGTGTGTGTGTGTGTGTGGGAGTGCGCGTGCACGTGCGCGTGAACAATAGAAAATCTACAACAGGTTTTCTAATTAGATTATTTGGAAACTTAATTTTTTGGAAAACACATAAACAAAGTACAGTAACTAAGTGTTCAACTTTTGCAGAATATACTGCTATGTCAGAAGCAGTGACTGAACTGTTTTTCATTAGAAAATTATATGAAGATAATTCAGATTAAATGAAACTAATTTTTACGGATTATATCGCGTTTAATTTTACTTTTTAATTCCCGACGTTGACCAACCGATATTTAAATGGTGAATCGCACCATCATCCATCACTGTTAGCTACCGTGGGAAAATCTTTGTTTCAGAGAGCACGAGGGATCTGTGACAGAAAACATCTGGCCGCCGAGCTTCAGCACGTCGAGCAAGTACTGCAAGACAACAAGCTTCGGGTCCCGCACCTACGTCACAATGACTGAGTGAAGCCGGCCACAGTCGAGCGTGTGCCTGCTGTACTACCCTATGTCAGAGGAGTCACAGACAAGGTTGGCTACATCTTGAAGCGAGCTTCCATTACAACATACTTCAAGCCGCCGAAGAAGATTAGTCAATTTTTACCATCCGTCAAGTGTCATATCCCTCTACAAGATGCAGGAGTGTACAAGCTGGATTGTGAATGTGGTCTTTCTTACATAGGACAAACAAAAAGATCTATAAAAACCCGCGTAAAAGAACATATAGCTGACTTGAAGCACCGACGTATCGGGAAGTCTGCAGTTTGTGAACATGTTCAAGATCATCCCCGCCATTACATTAGATTTGATAGTCCACAAATCCTCGCAAAAGAGCACCGATTCCTACCTAGCATGATTTGCGAGGCTATTGAAATTAAAAAACATCCTAATTTCAATAGAGAAGATGGATGGGTGCTGCCATCTGCTTGGGATCCTATAATTAATAAAATTAAGTCCAAGCACAAGTATACCACTGCTAGACTTCAAGATACTGTAAGCTCATTCTGCGTAGATCGAAACAAAAATTAATATTAAAAACTGAAGATAGCCGGGCTAACTATGACATTGGGACGTCAAACACCTCAGTCCCCCCCCCCCGTGATCATGGGTGCTGTAAAGCACCCGAAACGTCGGGAATTAAAAAGTAAAATTAAACGCGATATAATCCGTAAAAATTAGTTTCATTTAATGTGTAGTCTTCGCATAAATATAAGAAAACATTAAGATAATTCAGGTGCAATTTTTTTGTAAAAATTGATACAAAATTTAACTTAGCTGACTTGTTAACTAAAAGTTTAGACAATAACAAATTTGTAAATGTATGAACTTCGTTATTTATTTTTTTGCTAAAGTTATTTTGTAAGTAATAAACGAACTTAATATGTCTACTGGCGTAATTTATTAACTTCCACCACTCTAACAATTGTAAACAACATGAGTTAGTATTATTACGAAGCAATACGAATCTTAATGCGATCAAGTTATATACAGGTGAAGTCGTAGATTATATTATAATAAATAAAATTGTTTGGCGAGTTCCACACATAAAAGTATCAGATCGTGAAAGAATCAACCTATTAAAACATTTAGAGATTTAGAGATGAGTATCCATTGCTACCCAAAGCACGTAAACATACTTGGTCTATAAAAACTTCATCGCAAATTGAGAAACCACGAATTGTTGTCATCGCCTTACAAACCAAACGCAAACATAACACGGCATTATCAATGGCAGAGTTTGACCATTGTCACGTACGTGATGTAGTCTTTTTAAATTCATCATATTATCCTTATGAGGGACTGAATGTCAGTTTTTCAGATTATAAGTTTTCTTTATTATACGAACAGTATGCGAGATTTCAACTGTCGTATCACGGACGTCGGTCAGAGCTGTTGATGGGTTTAAAGGAATTCAGAGACGTAGCCATACAATCTAATGTTTCAGAGTTTACATTATCATAGCATGTTAACTTCAAATCCTTAGTCATATACAAATATTTTAAGATTCTCATTGCATATTTTTAATGTGTTCGGTCATAACAACTTTGATATCGACTTAGGTAATTAACACTGTACGCTCTATCTGGCCTAGTGCCTGTACTAATATACAATAATTAACCAATTATATTTCTATATTTTATACTACCATCTACGTCTCTAGCTTGTTCTAATTTTAAGTTTGTTTCCATTGGAGTATCATATAACTTACAATTTTCCAGATTATATTTTACAGCCAAAGATTCAATATATTTTGTTTGACTTAAGGTCATTTTATTCCTATCATCATTATAATCAATATCTATGCCAATGTAATTTTTAATTTTTCCCAGGTCTTTCATTGCAAATTTTTCCATTAAACTGGTTTTTATCTTTTTTTACTTTATCTTTATCTTTACAACAAATAAGGAGATCATCTACGAATATAAGTATATATATTGGATATTTGTTTGCATTGTTTACATATAAACAGTAATCATAGTTACTTCTAACAAAATTCAATTTTTTAATAAATTTGTTGAAACAATCATACGATACCCTAGGGCTCTCTCTAAGACCATAGAGTGCCTTTTGCAATTTGTAAACTTTACTATCCCCAGTTTCATAACCTTTCGGTTGTTCTATAAATACTTCTGACTTTACATGACCATTTAAAAACGCTGTCTCAACATCCATTTGTTCTATAAATAAATTATTTTTACAACTATATGACAATAAAATTTTCAATGTTTGCATTTTTTTTAGCTTCTCTCATTAAGCATCTGCCTATGTCCATAACAGACCTATTATACCTTTCCGCTAATCCATTTAATTCATGGACATAGGGTGGACATGGTAATAACTCTATTCCCTTTTGTCTTATGAAATTATAAATATCTCGATTTAAATATTATTTACCATTATCGCACTGTAATTTCTTTACTCTTCTATTAAATTTATTTTCTACTAAATTAACAAATTCTATAAAACAGTTTGCAGTTTCAATTTACTTTTAATATAAAAAATTCTCGTACATTTACTATAGTCGTCGATAAATGTCAAAAAATATTTTTCTCCACCATAACCAGTCGTGCTATGTGGACCGTTTAGATCAGTATGTATCAATTCTAAAATTTTAGTAGTCTTAGTTCTATTATTTTCAAAAGGTACATTAGCCATTTTGCTTTCAATGCAATTTGAACATTTCATTTCCATACTTTCAATCTTATCTGGCAAACCTTCTACTAATTTATTATTTATCAACTTGTTTAAATATTGAAAATTTACATGGCCAAGTGCCCTATGCAACTTCTCTTAATTGGTTAATGTCATTGAATTTACATACATTTTATCATTATTAGATTTTGAAACAAAGCTTTTTATACAATACAAATTATCTACTTTGTTAGCAACAACTATTAATTCTCTTGATTTATTATCAATTTTTGCATTTTCATTTCTTACTACTATTGTGCAATTTTTGGTTATTTTTGAAACGGTTAACAAATTTTGCTTAATACCTTTTACAAAATATACATCTTTTAGATCAATGTATTTTTCATTATAATATTTTTTGAAGTAGATTTTAACAGTACCTACTTTGGTTGATTTTAATACTTTACCATCTGGCAGTTTCACATCAATGGGACTTTTTAAATCTACATATTTATAGAAACATGTATCATGCTTTATGATATGATCTGTACACCCACTATCTAACAACCAATGAATTTCTTTATTATTGTCATATTCCACTTCACTACATCCCGTTACTTGATTTACTTCTGAACTACATACCTGAACAGTCCATGACTCTGCCGCAGAGCCATCTTGCTGAGAGCTGAACGACTCACCTCTGGGGTGACCTTGACCTCTGCCTCGGCCACGACCTCGATGAACTCCACCTCTGTTGTAAACTCTTTGTGGTTCTTGTTAGCGTTGACTCGTTGGATATCTTCCTTGGTAGTTCTTCTGACCGTGCCAACAGTCCTTTTTGAGATGGCCGGTCTTTCCACAAATAAAACATTGTGCTTTAATTTTTGTTAAGAATGTACTCATATTGTTTTTCTTGTCTGGGTCACTACTAGTCATATTTTTATTTTTTATTTTAGACTTTACATAATCTACTATTCTTTGTTCCTCTGGAATTACATCAATAAAATCTCCAATATAACTGTAACTTGAAGGTAAAGCTCTGAGCAAGTATCTCATCTTCTCAGTTTCATTTATATTTCCACCAACCGTTTTGAAATCATTCGTTGTTTTCCCGAAATCAACAAAAAAATCTTCAACTGTATTGTAATTGTTTAATTTAATCTCTTCAATTTTTCCTCTACATATTATTTGCATAGCAGTAGACTGTGTTAAATACATCTTATCAAACTTTTTCACCATATCGTAAGCTGCTGTACATTCACTAATAAATTCTAATTGTTTATCGGAAATTGTGCTCATTATTATAGTTCTTGCTTTTAAATCCATTTACTTCCAAACCGCCTCTTGATTAATATATTTAGCAGGCATCATGCAAATGGCGGCCTCGTTACATTCTTTGTATTCTAGTAAAGTTATTAAGTAAGAATAATTTATACCATCAAAAATGGGCATCATTATGTCTTCTATCTTTGCTTGTTTAGCCATTGTGGTGATGATAGCGTCTTTTATTCTTGGCTCTTAACTTACACGAGGCGCGAATTACTCTCCACGTGGCCTTTTTCTTGATCTCACTATATTTCACTTATTTAATCACCCAACCACGCTCTGCTACCATGTTAGAGTGGAGGAAGTTAATAAATTAGGCCAGTAGACATATTAAGTTCGTTTATTACTTACAAAATAACTTTAGCAAAAAAAGAAATAACGGAGTACATACATAAAAGCAAGCGACGCGATCAAAGAACACAATTACTCTCTACCAAGAGGACGCGATCTACAGACAAGACATGACATTATAACATAGAATACTTTTATTCCTAGCGGAGACATTATAGTAGCGAATAGAGAATAGAGGGCGCTAATGTTGCCACATTGAAAACAACTTATTTCTAAAAATAAGATTATGACATTTACCACAGATTAGAACTACAATTAATTATAATTTTTTCATAATCTTCTGCAAATCCTAATGTATTGTTCAATGGTATAGATGCGGAAAACGTATTGCTTGTTCCTGCAGTTGATCAGCCCCAAACTGGCGCACATTTGGATTCATTTTCATTTAAGGTCAGATAAGATTTTATTGTAGTAGTGATACCCACATTCTTAATTTTATCTATTTCTACTCCAATAAGTTCATATCGTATGGCTTGAAATAGAAATAGTGCTGGATTATTAACGAAATGTACGTTTGATACCTTTTCTTTCGTGGTGCTGTTAAAAACGTTCACTTTTCCCTCGATATATAAACTACTGAGTGAAGGTAGCACGTACAGGTCTTGCTGATTAACAGGAATACGTATTTCGTCATTCTTGTTAAAACTAGTTACATATGGTTTGTATGAATGATACTCGAAACTTTCAATGCTGTTATCGTATGATGTTTGTTGCGATATGTTTAAAATATTCATTTTATCAAGCCAACTAGCTTAAGAGCCAACTACGAGTAGCTTTAAGCTCCCCGTGTAGTGGCGGGGTAGAATACCCACTACCCCATATCTTCCCGTGGGTGTCGTAAGAGGCGACAGAGGGAAACTGAGGCAGAAGATGGGCAGCAGCATCTTTCTGATAACAGCAAATAACAATAAAAAAACTGCGGTTGCCAACCCGCTCGCCAAGCGTGGGAACTACGGCAATATACCCTCCAATGAAGAAAGTTACGAAGAGACAGCCCCCAGTCCCCGGCGGACCCGCTATTCCTGGCTACGGTGGCGACCATGGTAACGGCGGGGCAGGGGGTGCTAAGAATCTCCGGTGGAGGTTCGGTTGCCACCTACGACGACTCGACCTGGCAACTTATAACGCACGAACTCTGAGGACTGATGAGAAGATCCGGGAGCTGGAAGAAGAGATAGACAAGTTGCGCTGGAATATTATAGGATTATCTGAGGTCCGAAGAGAGGGGGAGGACACGGTAATCCTCAAATCCGGCAACTTGTTCTATCACCGGGAGGGCGACCATCTATCCCAAGGAGGTGTCGGATTTATCGTCCATAAGTCTCTCGTTAACAACGTTGTAAAGATTGGGAGTTTGTCGACGAGGGTTGCGTACCTTATACTCAGAATCACCAAACGGTATTCGCTGAAGGTCATACAGGTTTACGCACCAACCTCGGCACACCCCGATGAGGAGGTGGAGGAAATGTATGAGGATATTCAAAGTCAAAATGAGATTGAGTTCATTATGACGACTAGACGCCAACTGTTCAGTGATGTCTCAGTGATCGCGAGGGTGAAAACTGGTAGCGATCACCGAATGGTTAGAGGCACACTGAACCTAAACGTTAAGTTGGAGAAGTGTCGTCTAATGAAGTCAACGCTCCGTCCCCCTCGTGCTCTAATCCAAAGTCCCGAAACCTTTCAGCTCGAGTTACAAAACCGTTTTCAGTGCCTAGAAGATTGCAATGCAGTGGACGATATGAATGACAAGTTCGTGGAAACTGTCCATGCGGTCGGAGCTAAGTTTTGTAAGACCAGCCGCAGAAGAACACAAAAACTCTCCGATCACACTCTTAATCTCATGGCTGTTACACGGGAAATGAAGCTGCAATCTTCAGTAGATTTGATAGCATACAGGCAACTGAACAGACAGATCTCCAAATGCATGCGGCGGGACTTAGGCAACTTTAATACTGCTCGTATTGAAGAAGCGATCGAGCGGAACCAGGGCTCCAAAATCTTTGCTAGAGATCTGTCTGCCAGAAAGAGCCAACTGTCGAAGCTGAAGACCGAGTATGGCAGCGTCGTTTACGGGACACCTGAGATTTTGAGTGAGATTGAGAGGTTCTATGGGCAGCTGTACACATCATCGTTGGAGCCACACGCAAGTGTGAGTAACGATCCAAGAGCAAGTCTTATCCGACACTATTCCGATGATATTCCGGACGTCAGTCTGAGCGAGATTAGAATGGCTCTCCAGCACCTTAAAAAGGCAAGGCCCCAGGCGAGGATGGAATTACAGCGGAGCTTCTGAAAGCGGGTGGAAAACCGGTACTTGTAGTCCTTCAGAAGCTCTTTAATTCCGTCCTCCATGGTGGCACTTTACCGGAGGCATGGAGCGGAAGTGCGGTGGTCTTGTTCTTCAAGAAAGGCGACAACGCCCTCTTGAAGAACTACAGACCGATTTCACTTCTGAGCCGCGTCTACGTGCTGTTTTCGAGAGTCATTACGAATCGTCTCGCACGCAGACTCGACGACTTCCAGCCTCCCGAACAAGCCGGTTTCCGAAAAGGCTTTAGCACCATCGACTACATACATACCCTTCGGTAAATTGTACAGAAGTCCGAGGAGTACAATTTGCCACTATGTCTGGCGTATGTGGACTATGAGAAAGCCTTTGAAACGTTAATTTGGATTAACGTTTAGGTTCAGTGTGCCTCTAACCATTCGGTGACCGCTACCAGTTTTCACCCTCGCGATCACAGAGACATCACTGAACAGTTTTCGTCTGGTCATCATAATGAAGTCAATCTCATTTTTTGTCGAACCGTCGGGGCTCGACCAGGTCCACTTCCTATGGGGCCGCTTCATAGCCATATTCAAAAGTTCTAAATCCGGTTTTTGTCGATCGCTCGAATCTTTGTTAATGTAAGCAATATCATGGAGCATGCAAGCTTCATTCAATTTGTTTACCCCTCGATCGCTTTTGAGTAACCGTGTTTGAAGTTTCGTTCCGGGGCCACAAAATTGATAGTCGGGTAAATGTAACTCCAAAACAGTAAATTATCTATCACGTTATTAATTATACCACTGCCTTCCTTCATCGATAAGTATAAAATGAGGTAATTAAGTAATAATGTGTTATTTATATACCTACACTACTAATTCACTTTCGTCTACCCAACTATTTTCTTCATCACTCAAGCCTAAGGACTTTTAATAACTTTTTCAATAGGTCTGAAAATTTAGTTTCTTGTAATTCGTAACCGTAAAAAGAACCTAGGATAATTTGATTGTGTTTGTCTTCTATTTGATAAAATTGAGGGTTGGTTTGGTTGAATTTAAGGATACGAAATATTTCTGTAGACTAATTAGAGGTATAACCTTTATAAAAATCCCCTTTGTATTTGCTTATACGAACATAGTCGCCAACGCAAAACGTTGGTCCTTGGCGTATCTTAGGCTTTTGAGATTTCTTGATGTTTGACATAACTAAAATCGCATTTGAATCATTAACGTTGATAGGCTTGAATTTTGTAATGCGATGCAAAGTATTATTATACTGCTTTACTACAAAATACGGTGTGTACGGGTGTACGGATCAAGTTTTTTCCATGCGCATGATTGCGGAAAAGTTTTTGGTCAAAAACCAGAAAGTTTTTTGTGCGTTCATGGACTTGGAAAAGGCTTATGATAGAGTGGACAGGAATGTGTTATGGCAAACACTGAACTCATTTGGTTTAAGCGCTGGTTTCATACAGGCACTAAGGTATCTTTATAGGGACTCTAGTGCTTGTGTCAGGATCAATGGGGTCTACTCGGACTGGTTGGCATCCAAAAAGGTGTCAGACAGGGCTGTGTAGCTTCCCCGTGGCTGTTTAACCTATTTATGGACAGTTGTTTGCAAACTTTGAAAGTTGAAGAATGTGGGTTGAGAATGGGTGAGTTAACCGTCAAATGCCTTTTGTACGCCGATGATCAAGTCATATTTGCATCATCGGCGGCTGAGTCGCAAATGATGGTTACTTTAATGAACTGGTCATTAAAAGAAAGGGATATGAAAGTGAACGCAAGTAAGACGAAATTGATGGTTTTTGAAAGAGAAGAAAGTAAAACGTTATGTGAAATAAGAATAGAAGGGGAGTTGATTGAGCAAGTGGATGAGTTTGTATATTTGGGATGTTTATTTAGCAGGGATGGCAGATATGATAAGGATATAGAACGATGAGTGAACGCAGGAAATAGAGTGAATGGTGCTCTACCTGCTATTATGAAAATTCAGAATGTGTCAAAAAAGGCACGTTTGGCAATGTATAATGCTGTGTTAGTCCCTACTTTAATATATGGTAGTGAAAGTTGGGTCTAGCAGAAGGAGCATGAGAGTAGAATAAATGCTGTAGAAATGCGGTCATTAAAGAGTATGCTAGGGCTGAATCTGAATGACAGGGTGAGAAATAATGTGATAAGAAAAAAGTGTGGTTTCAAGATGACGTTGTGACCAGGATTAAGAAAGGAATGCTTCGGTGGTTTGGTCATGTAGAAAGAATGAACGAGGAAAGAGTGACAAAGCAAATCTATGTTGCAGAGGTGAACGGCAGAGTCGGGAAGGGACGCCCTAGACGAAAGTTTATCGACCAAGTTGGCGTTATATTGAAAAAAGGCCAGATTAGGAGTACCATTAAGTCTTCCTCTGTTACAATATCTAAATTTGGTAGCTTTTTAAACAATAACTCTTTTAAGCCTGGATTTTTTTCAAACTATGATTTCCAAGTTTTAAGATGCGACCATCGTCATAGACGCAAGTTGTGCCAAGCATTAGTTTCCCACGCTCATTTCTGACACCACAAGGTACACCATTTAGTACTTCAGATGACGTAGACCATAATAAAGAATCATTTGCAATACGTGGTGTCGATTGAAGTGATTTAACAAAATTTCATTCGCGTCATTATCATCCGCAGGAAGCGAGTGAGTGAGGGTTTTGTTGGATGTTGTATAAACATCGTTATCTGAGTTTTCTTCATTATTAACAGGATCCTCAAACACATCACTTGAAGTAGTCGATGACTCACTTTCGCTATACTTAGTTTTTTTTATAAGGTGAGTTTGCTCTGTATCTTCATTTAAATGTTTCTTTTCTTCAGTTTTTCTGGTAAGCATAATAAGCGAATCAACGATAGGTTTAAATATTGTTTCCAATAAAATAAATAAAAAAATTGTAAAGGATTGTACTCTGTTTGACTACTCAAATGAAACTGATTGCTTTGTGACATTGCAGCTATTTAAACGTTTAGTCTACTAATATGAATGTATCAAACTTCATTCTGTAACAGCCTTTATTTCGTTCACAGTCTTTATTTATAACAACATAATTGAAAGGTTTACTCCACAGAGTTGAGCACATTTCTCGGAACTGAGACCATGTCATATCAGACCTTACATGTTCGTCATGTAAATGTGTAAATGTAAAAAAATGTGTCAATGTAAATGTGTCTCAGATTTATGTCGTCTTGTTTAAACAATATGATCAGGTTAGCGCTATCTCTTACTAGTTGGTTAGGTATCTTAGTATACGTTTGATTAATATAAAAACAGTCAATGTTCTTATGTCGACCCATGGCGAAATAATCGCGTATGTTGTTCTGATTTTCACAAGCTATATCATCAAATATTATAATTAAGTTAGGTGAAGCTTCGCGTAGACTCAAAATTTCACTATTATGATTATACTTATAATAAGATGTGCCTGCTACCTTCTGCAGTACTTTTTCTAAAAATAAGTATTTAGGTTGATATAAAGACTTTGAATATACATAAATGTTGCGGAAACGTGGTCCATTCTGTTGTAACAATAAACTGATAACTAAGTTAGTTTTTCCGCAATTCGTTGGACCGCAGACAATACTATGTGTAATGTTTGGCAATAAGTTTCCATGACGTTTAACCTCATTTTTTTGTGCAGGACAGATAAATTCTAATTTAAGTGATTCTTTTTGTTTGAGAAATTTCATAACAATAGATTTTGATTCTACTTTGTACAGTATTACATTTTACTATTGGTTGTAGTAACTTGGAGGGGGTTCGAAGCTGCCGGAGTCAATTATTGTTTGTATGATGAGCGCAAAGATTTATATCTTTTATCTTTGTATACAATGTTTACTCGCAAATAAATTATAATTATTATTATTAGTAATTGATTTTTATAAAAACGTATTTAATTATATTCTTAGATGATTGCTGTGATTGATACTATAGTTAGTGAACCGGACTACCAAGTCAAGTCATGAGCATTGTATAAAAATATATTTATGCAGGTATGAGGGAGTGAAACAGCAATGAACAATAGTTATACTATTGTTCATTGCTTATCAGTATGCTTTTGTTTAAATAGTATTTTTATTGTTTCCAGGATGAAGATTTTGAACCTATCCAAGCGGGGATTTTAAAAAGCTACTTATCACGCCGAACAGGTTCAGGATATACGCACCAGAGCGAGCCTACGAAGCGAGGAGAATATTACGTCAAGGTCCGCATCTCTAACTTCCGCGAGCTGGAGGCTATTCCATCAGACAACCGCTGGCAGCATTTTCTGATCAACTTTAAATCAGCTGTCGACAAGAAAACCCCAACGTGGAAGGCTGTTACCCAGCTGGTATCATGCATCAAAGAAGATTACCGCAACGTTCGTCCAGTTTTGTATCCAACTAAGCGTTGGTTTTATCGTGTTACTTATCTACCAGATTTTATAATTATAATTATTAAATTATTTAATATTGATTTTATAATTATTATAATTCACTGATTTCTTTCAGAAATCTGCACATCAAAACTCAAATATAAAGTCTAAAGCCGCAATTTAATAAAACATAAAAATGATGACTACCAAAAAATATTTGAGTTTTGAGTATTTCATTATATTAAATATAGCTTATTTGATTACTGACTTTATAGTATAGTAATATAATGAGTATTTAATAATTTTTAGGAATATTTAATACCTGCCTTAATCCTTTTAATAACGTGTTGTTGCTTTCAGATAAAATCAAAAACGAAATAAAAAATATAAAAATAAAATTCTAAATCTGAAAACCAAAAACTATATTTTATTATAATAAACTAATAAAAACAGTTTTTCTGCAAGCACTTATTTAATTACTGACTATTTTTAGTGAGTTTTTTTTTTATAGAATTAGGGTGACAATCGAGCATAAAGTCCACCTGATGGTAAGTGGTTGCTGTGGCCCGTAGACATCTACATCTATCTTCGTTTGCGAATTAAAATGCAGATGCGTTGTCAGCCGTGAGGACTAAGATAGAATGCCTCTTTTCCAGTAAAAAGGGTCTCCGGTTCTCTACACTCACCAAATGAAACACAGCAGCATTAAGCTGCTATTTTACGCTGGTATTCTGTGAGAGCGTGGTCCTTCCCCGTCGAGCCGACCCATTCGTGCTACAACTATACTATTAATGTAGCTGTAGCATGGCTCTACGACTTATAAACTTTAATCATTTGTTTAGTATTTAATCATTTATTAATAATGAGTATTTACTCATTTATTTTTAGAAATATTTAGTACCTGGCTTAATACTTTTAATAACGTGTTGTTGCTTTCAGATAAAATCTAAAATCAAAATAAAAAATATAAAAATAAAATTCTAAATCTGAAAACCAAAAGCTATATTTTATTATATTAACTGATCTATATTTATATCATAATAATAAAAAAAGTTTTTCTGCAAGCGCTTATTTAATTACTGACTCTTTTAAGTGTAGTAATATAATGAGTATGTAATCACTTATTTTTAGAAATATTTAGTACCTGGCTTAATACTTTTAATAACGTATTGTTGCTTTCAGATAAAATCGAAAATCGAAATAAAACTATAAATTAAAATTCTAAATCTAATAACTAAATTTATATTTATTAGAATAAACTGATCTATATTCATAATACAAAAAAAAAATTTCTGCAAGGCCTGCGGCGTGCATGTTAAACATTATTCCTCTCACCAAAAGTCCTATATTCACAAGTCTAAATGCTTACTACAAACCGAGTTTGACAATGTAAGTATAATAGCATGTCCTATCAAGAACAGAATTGTCACTTACAAAATTAGTCATGAAAAATTAACTATTTCACCTGAAATTTTCTTATCTGACATTTCGCACACATCTCTTCAACTAATTAAACAAATGTTGAAGAAATATACAGCATTAAAAGTTAATTTCGAACTGCTTCTTACATATACTTTACCAAAGAACGATGAATCGTCTATTAAATCTTTTAATAATAAATATGAAATTATATACCAAAACACCGATCTATTGTCCGTTTACAATGGTTTTGCAGAAAAAATTACGAACAAGTGTTCGGAATTCGAGCTTTGCGAATCAGGTTGGACTATTGAGTCCATGGCTAAATATTGTAAAATATAATCCGTTAAGATTTGGTTCTTATACACCATTACCCGAAAAAATACACAAAACAAAATCATGCTTAAATTTTAAAAAAAAACAATGATAAGCACACCTTTCTATGGAGTATTGTAGCTCATTTGCATCCAACTACAAGTAATCCTTATAGAGTGAATTCATACCCTCATTACTCACAAGTTTTGATAACAGATAATATGACATTTCCTCCAAGTTTTAACGATATTAAATTATTCGAGGAAAGGAATCCTAATGTGAGCGTTAATATTTATAGTTTAGATAAAAAAAATGATGTGACTGCACCGCTGTCTAATGAAAACTTTAGAAAGAGTATGTGTATAATTAGATCAAAGAATCATCAAATATTTATTTAAAAAGTTAATAAACTTGTACTTAATAGAGATGATGACAATAGACAAATTATGGCAAAAGGCTACACTACGTTACCATGGGGACACTATAAAACTGTATTTTGATAAATTTGAATGTAAAACTATGTATTGCTATTACTATGTACTGTAATAAGTAAGAGATAAATGTATAGCTTAAGTTACATGTATTATCATGTTTATAAATATATATTTAGTTTTAATAAATATATTCGTTGAAACAATAAATGTCTTTTCTTTTTTTTTCGCTCTACATAATTAAATAATGATGATACATAATAAAACAACAATAAAATTCAATTTATAATAACTTTTATTATTTTTTACAAGCTACATTACTTAAATTACTAGTTCTCACATAATTTATCACCTATTTTTTATAAGACAATTTGTAGCATCTAACACTTCATCATACATTGAATCCACGACATATTGAACACTCGTATTAGCACTAAGATCGTTGATGACATTTTCTTCTTGCTTATTAAGTTCATAAATGTTGATTTTAATTAGACGATGACGACCTCGTTTATCTTTATCTTGGTGGATAATGTATGATGATGATGATTCTTCTCGAGAACGGTTTCTTTTCCTGGAACATTACTTTTATTTCGATTGCCGCTCTTCACTTATAGCTATTCTATTTGGTGGTAAATCATGAGGCCGCTCCTCTTGGTTGTAATAATTTACTACAAATTTATCCACATGCTGAGCATAGTAATATGGATTAGTGATAGGATTAAAATCAATGTTTTCCTCAGTGATGACCATGTTCTGCAATTAACAAAACAAGTATGAGGTCAAAAATAAAAATAAAATAAAAAACCAATAAAAGTTAATCGCGACTGAATTTCTGAATAGTAAAAATTATTAAACTCACCAATATAGATATTTGGCGAACGTTGTAATCAACGTGCACTCGCTATGAGAATAAAACAATTATGAAACATTAGCACATGTTGGAATACCTGGCCATAAATAGAAGAAATTGTAGAGGTGTTATATTAACATGACAGATTTTGCTAATAAGGTAAAGATAATTGTACTCGTGCAAGTAATAGGAGCTAACGCTACATTAGTTATAATCATCCAAGAAAAAAAACATTGTTTTATTAGCACTGACCATAATGAAGTTAGTCAAAACAAGTCGTATCATTAGAAATTAATCATATAGATGCAGCAATACCAGCAGTATCTTACAAACGCTCTGAATATAATGCTCAATAACTCAACTAGAAGTGGAAGTACACTTGTTCGGATAGAAAAATAGTAAACCGTGTAGGCGAAGCTATTGGTGTTCGCTAGTTACACATAGAAAAGACTTCCAACAATACAAACAAACGTGTTCATGCAAGCTAATTTTTGTACTGTGTGGGTATCGAACTGCAACCATCAGGCTTTGTAGTCCCGCTAGTATGCCTCTGTATGTAGTAGAAACCACTAGACCATTGCGATTGACACCATTGGTTAAATAAATAGATATAATATAGAAACTTGCGAACATGTAGGCACTAATTTGGTTAGACTAAAAATTTGGACCTCTACTGGAGAGAACTGGGGCCTTCAGCGGCACGTAGCTCGAGCAAAGCGAGAGCAAGTGACTCAGAAGCCCCAATTCTATCTTACTAATGCGCGTAAAATTTAAAACTTTTATGTTAACTATTTAGTCCGAGTTTGGTGAGAAAATATGAAATGTCAAAGCTAAAATATTTAACTGTAGTAACAAATACAGTAACAGCTTACAGATGTATTCACGTTTACTGACATAATTATCGATCGAAGTACAGACTAAGGAGGTTAGTAAAAAATCGGGACATTTGGCGTCCGATCAAGGGTGAATTGGGACGTGTCACCAGACCCCTGAAAATCAGGACGTCCCGCGCAAATTGGGACACCTGACAACACTGTGTATAATACTTCCTATTATTGATTTTATTGTTGTGTTTTGTTAAGTAAATTTTTGCTATTTGTCGAGTTTGTTTGTTTAAAATGCCAAAACGAACAAAAAAAATTTTAAGGCGAGGGGGGTAGTCATTTGCCTTCGAGATTACTTTAAGCGAGATCCGATATACAAAATGGCGGAGTAAATTTAAAATTATTTAAATTCCTTTTTCTTAATTTTACAACTTCCTCTATTTATTTGTTTACATTAATCGCAAGTTACTTAAATTTAGTATACATGAATATGACGGTTTTGCACCACACATATAAAATAGAATTAGCTTAATTATTTTTAGCGATTATATTCGCTTGACAGTTTTTACGTCCGATTATGAGGCACATCTCTAGTAATTAAAAAAAATACCGCTGGTATGCATAATATGTAACTGCGCACGTAAGTGAAATAAATGAATCTTTTATAATTTTATTAGAAAAAAAACCACATTAGGTGAGATTTTTTAAGTTAATGTTAATTTAATAGTCATAACAGAATAGAAAAAAATAATAAAAACAAATTCAGTGTTATTTTCTCATAGTTAAAAATTGTGTCGTAATCTTTGAATAAAAGCACGCATGCTACGTTCTAGTGACCTGTCAACCTGTCATCCGCACCATGCTATAACGCAAAGACTATAATTACAGGAGCAAAAGGCGGACTTAATGCTAAAAGCATTCTCTGCCAGTCAACCTTAGGGCAGTGATAGAACTACGAAGGCGGTTACAAAGAAATATACATACACACATACGTATACATATACATTTATATAGACACACATATATACATATATACATCAATATACACATAAATATAAATATATACACAAATATATTAAATATATAGATATATTAGCATTATGAATTTAACATGAACCGCACACATAGGTTTATGTCCGTAGTTACATCCACAATATCTAAACTATGTTGCAAACGTTTTAGAATAATTTATTTTTGTTCATGACTGGTGTATTGTTATATCCTAAAATGTCTTCTGGCATTAGATAAAGCATAGTGTAGTAAATCGCTTAACATAAATCTCTTAGTTAGGAGTATTGGACAAGCTATTTAAATTGAGTATAATTATTTGTTGTGGTTTCTCTGCGTTTTTGTTAAACATATATTATACCAACATATTATCAAGAGTATTTTTCTTCAAAAAACGAACTAAAACAAAGTAACGTACATGTTATAAAGAGGTAAGTGTACGAGCACACAGTTCTACCTGATGATAAGTGGATGCTGTGGTTCACAGACATCCAAATCTATCATCCATTATGAATCAAAACACAATATCTTTATCAATTGGGAACCGATTTCAATTATACTTTTTTTATTAAATATGTTATACTTCGGGAGGATTTTTTTTAATTAATTAATTTAAAGAGAAATATAAATATAAATTATAAACTTGAAAAGAATTTCCACCTTAGGGGTGGAAATTCCTTGAACTCTTTTTATTATTATTTTAAGGGTAGAAGAAATTAAACCTTTAATAAAAAATAAAACTGACCTCAAAGAACTTAAAAGAATAAAATATTTTCCACATACATATTTTTATATATTCTATGTCTTAGTACCGACGTGTTTTTTATGGATTCAACCGTACCCAGGTTGTTTGAACAATCGGTTTTTCTTTACTTAGCTCTTAAAATTCAAGAGGCGAAGCAGAATCTCCAATAATACCCATTGTAATGTTACAATGGGGACTTTGTCTACCGAAAATGATTTTAGAAGAAAATAATAAATTAATGTGTACTAAAGTTATTTAAAAGAAATATTTCATCTTAATTTTTTACAGTTCCTTATAAGTCAACAGCTGAACTTAATAATAGTGTCCTCCAGACCGAATTTCGGATATGGCACCCAATCTCGACAGAGATTAGCCATCTGCACAGGACAGGATTATAGTGCCCATATGTATGCACATCAACAAATGCACAGTCTATTTCCTCACTCTCATAGTCCGATGGGACGGTAATCCGAAAACGACCGGAAAGAGATCTCTATGTGTTTTCCGAGAAACGGAGTGAAACACTGCCAACTTCCTAATTCCGTGCTATTATTGCAAATTTTTTGACAGAAAAACCCAATAAATGATTTTTCGCCCGACCGCGGACCAAACCCAATCCCAAACCCAGGACCACATGATCAGAAGTCGTGTTTACGACCACCAGACCAACGAAACAGTCGACTGCTGAACATAGACTTCCCTAAAGTGACACGAAGCACACTCCTGAGCAACCTGCAGCCATCGACTTCCTGCATTTCTTATCACCCCACTAGCAAAGTCGTCCGTTAAGGAATCTATTTCATCACTAAAAGGTTATGATAAAGCGTTATGAAAGTATCCGTTACGACAGTATATTCTATAATAGCGACTTATAAAGTATTTTTATTTATTAGGACTCTCAACAGATTTTTTTAACAATCATACTTAAAAATCTATATTATGAAACTTAGCTAACAGATACAGAGTTTAATAACATGCTGAATAACACTTACGAAGCACAGCGGTAAAATTGTAACTTAATATTATATAATTTAAATAATACTTTAAATTTGAGGCCACAAAAGGTTGAAGTGTATGGTTCTATATTTTGTTAATGTTCAGATTTTGTTTAGATTGGCGGTTGTTATATCAATAAAATAAAAAAAAATTGTAAAATAATATTCATTAAATAAAACAAAATAAACCGTAACAAGAATTGTAAATATTATGTAACATTTTATATATGTACATATAACGTGTTACATGTTATTTTCTGTACCTTAAACTTCTATTTTAACTAAAATAACAACATGCTTTTCAAATTGTCATTTTTACAGAATTGAGAATATACAAATGGATTTGATGTAGAATAGATGTGCCTACTGTTGCCAGTTATGACTTATGGATCTGAGACGTGGTCCTTCACTGCTGGCCGTATGAGGACGCTCAAGGTCGCTCAGAGAGGGCTATGCTCGGAGTTTCTCTGCGTGATAAACTTAGAAATGAGAATATCCGCAGTAGAACCAGAGTAACCGACATAGCCCAACGGATTAGTAAGCTAAAGTGGCAATGGGCCGGCCATATAGCTCGAAGAACCGACAACCGATGGGGAAAAAAGGTTCTCGAGTGGCAGCCTCGTACCGGTAGGCAAAGTGTAGGGCGACCCCCCCACTAGATAGAGTGACGACCTGGTAAGACATGCAGGAAGTCGATAGATGCAGGTGGCTCAGGACCGTGCTTTGTGGCATTCCTTGGGGGAGGCCTATGTTCAGCAGTGGACTTGTGAAGGGCTGTAATGATGATGATGATGAGATGTGCCTACGTTATGTGGTGGTTACAGCTTCTTAGTTTCAGACAGGTTCAAGATAAATTGGGGCTTAAAGCTAGGTTCAAACAAGTTGAAAATATCCATATTAAAATTATGATGTTTCTTAACATAAATTTTGGGTAGACGAGTCATGACAACACTTATACCGCATTCTGTACGACGTTTGGGTACACTGAAAAGAGGTGTCTTTTTCGTACGGTACTTGAAGTCCAGAACCGTATGCTAGCGAGAAGATTGGGGCTATTTATGTTACTGTGAATGTGATCACGCAAAAAGCACATATTGAGTAATTCTCGTCTAGATTCGAATGATAAGAGACCGTTTTTATGGAATTCCTCATTATAAGTTCCACTACAATGCATATCAGTTTTGTAATTGAGGTGTTTTATAAAAAGTTATCTTTTTATAAAAGTTTTATAAAAAGTTAGTTATTTATCTGTTGATATATAAAGCATATTTCGGAGACCATATGGAGCTACCATATTCAAAAATACTGCGGCAATACGCGTTGTAGATAGATCTTAGACTGCTTATGATTTTAAAAGGTTTACAAGTCCTCATAATGAACCTGTATAATCTTAAACATCACTTTGGTAGCAAATAAACAGTGCCGTAAACGTTGATATTAACACCATATATTACGCCTTTAATGTATTACTGTAACAGACTCAGCTACATCAACTATGTTTTGAAGAGATTTTGTGCTATTGTAGTTTCAATGCGTTTAATAGAGCAAGTGTTGAAATAGTGCTACAAATACAACTATAAAACAATATGTGCTTTGCTGCTATTTGCGTCACCGTCATGTATTTCATTTAAGCAATACAAGCTTCCGAATAGCTATTACAGTGCAAACTTCTTTAACACTGAATTATCATTAAAAATTTTTTCGTAATTGTTATATTATGTCATAGCAAATTTATAGAATGTTTTATTACTTTCAATGGGACTTTACGATATGCTTTGCTTATGTCAATAACGTCCATCAGTAAGGCAAGTAACGATGTGTACGTGTACTCTTTGTGTGTGTTTTATATAGTTTAACCAGTAGAACCAAGCCTATAGAACTAAGTTTTAGAACTAAGCCTATAGAAAGCCTTTTTATGAGTTTACAATAACTTTCACGAATTTATATATTTCTATAGATTTTATTTTATTAAATCTTAAACAATAAGGGGGAGGGGACATTAATAATTTGTTAAAAATGTTATCTTACTTTATCTACAAAATTTAAATTGGAAGTAAAATTTACTTTCTGAGGAGAAACAACTTTAATTTCACAAGCTGTGAGCGCCGTTGTGTATTTTATTGACCAAGGAATGTGTCTCGTTTTACTAATTTTTAACTTAACTAAAAAGCGAACGAACAAATCTAATCGAGTAAATGACAAATAAATTAAAGTGCAATGTTAAAAATTTCCGATCTTCAAAATAGTGCAAAGAGGCCCATTAACAGAGTTTTTCTAACTGAAGTCTGAAGTCTTCCAGTGATTGTGAAATAAGTTTATATCGTTGTCAAATCGGAGGTGTATGATGTATTCACCATTGATCTCAAAACCGTATCCTTTCTATTCCAGTAGGTTGAAAACGTCTTTCAATGCAGCGGTAAAGGGTTTCGAGGATAAAACGTCACCCTGTTTTACACCTCTCTGCAGTTAGATAGGTCTCGTACTCTGGTTCTGTCTTTGGAAGGAATGGGTGTTTTTTAGCGATAATAATGTTGTCTAAGGGGGAGTGTCGATTCTTTATATATTTTTATTTATTTATTTATTCATGCAAAGATAAGTACATTATTATTACTATTCTTTTGCAAAACTGCAATCAATTTGTCGGCGAGTACACGCTCTTAAAACTATATATTATTATGCACTTAACCTATACAAATACAATTAATTACAAAAACAAAAAGAAAGTACAATTACATAATATTTAGAAACAATAATAAACAAGAAAAGGAATAAAGGAATAAACAAATCAAATAAATCAAACAAAAAAAAGCGATCAATAAAAGTATGCAATAATGTGTAATGTGTTATAACTCTGTTAATAATGTCCTTTTTAGAACGGATTTTAATAAGTCTTTGCTTAATTTATTTTTAATTTTATTTGGAGGCGTTTCTCTTAACCATTTTATTTTGTTATATAACAAAATAAATGGTTAAGAGAAACTATATTCTGGGTACAATATATTTATTCAAGAGCTGTCCATAATAGTTATTTGCACTAGGCTCTTCAAGTTTTTTTTCCCTTACCTTACGCGTGATGTAAGTGTTAATAATAGGTACTTTATATTCGTCAGTATAATAATGTTCTATTTTAATCGTGTTTCAACAGGGTATTTTACACATAGGAAATAATTTTTCATATTCTTTTTTACAACTTTTCATATCTTTTGAATTTATTAAAAAAATTATGATGCGAATTTGTAGGCATTTCACCTGTTTTATATATGTACTAATTGTGCGGCCATACACAATAAGACCACAGTTAAATAAAGACTCAATTAAAGCATAGTAAACCACTAATAGGACATGTTTACTTACATATCACCAATGTGTTATTTTACGCGGGTGTGTGCTTGTTATTGACCTTTTAGTTTGATCTATGTAAGAGAGACCACATTCACAATCACGGCTTGTACACTCCTGCATCTTGCAGAGAAATATTACACTTGACTAAACTGATGGTAAAAACTGACTAATAAAAACTTTTAACTGGCCGCTTGAAGTATGTTTTAATGAAAGCTCCCTTCAAGATGTAGCCAATCTTGTGTAGTGTACGGTATAGTTATCTTGCTATCTTGTTACGGAGGCCAATCTTCTGACTTTTCTCATGTTCGCCTCTTAAGACACCCACTTAATATAGGGTGATGCATTCTCTTAAACTTCCTTCTTCCGACATATAATAACCTAGAATGAGAGTATATCACTATAGTTACATTTCTCTTCAATCTTCTTAATTTTATATAATCTTCTAATCATTATTATTTTAAATTGTTCCTAACAAAATTCTAATATACAAATGTTACAAGAACCGGATTGATTTCTACCTCTTTTTATTGTAAATTCAATTGTAAATTTCTGTACTGCTGATAAATAAAAACGACTACGCTATGCTTATCAGATGTACAAAACACACACAGATGCTCTTCACTTCATACATTAGTTGACATGACACAGTGAGACACGCGAGATCGACGCAGGCGCATGATTATCCTGTTTCGTGTGCGAAAATTTATTCAGTAAAAAAAATTAGTTTACTCGTAAAATGGAGTGGTCCAATTCGAAATCCGGTACGTTCAGTTTTTTTTAATAGTATTTATACAAATACTGTGAGTACTCAGCTTAAGATGTAAGAAACCATATTTTATGGTTTGATAGGTAGGTAAGGTCTTATTCGTTCAAAAACCCGTTGTTAGCATTGTACTTTGTAGAAGAGGACAACTTCAATGTCACAGTTTGTGTTTATAGGGGTATAAGTGATTAGGAGATATTCTTAAATTATATACAAATCATGTTGTTAAATAAATTCTATAGATAGCCTTAAATACGAGTATGTCGCTGTAAGATGAATAGAATACTGAAGTTAAAAAAGAATGAAAAAATCTATAAAATCAAGCCAAATAAATAAATGATAACTTTTATATTATTTGAAATTGTTAGTACTAGAGCATCTATCTTTATATATGATAATTGTAAGTGAAATAAAATAAAGCCAAACAACTGATCATTTTTATATTATTTTAACTTGTTATTATTAGAACACTTAAGTTTTATTATGATAATTTTAAGTGATAATATTTAAGTGTTTTACACTAAATACATAACAAGAAATTTTATTATTGTAAAATGTAGAAAGTTTAGTATATTATGATTGTTTTCAAAATTGTGTTTGTTACAGTGATAATTTCGGAAAAATAACGAATCGAATGCTTATCACCGGCTACGTTAGAAGGTGCATTACGAGTAATAGTTCTCTTTTATATATAATAATTAATTTTAAGCAGCATTAATAATCTCAATAATCTATGTAAATTTAACAGTCATATTGTTCATATAAATAGAACAAAATGTTAATGCAAAACATATTTTAATTTTTCAAGTAATCAATTATGCCAAGATGAATACGTGAGCATAGGAAGCGAAGTAAACAAAAACCCGGTCGCCGCTGAGGAATTGCTGGAACTATGGGCGGATGCAGCGCTTGATGGGGTGTCATTAGTTGTGGTAGAATTAAGTACTGAGGAAGTAGTTGCTGTTGCTTTTAACAAAATACAGGTAACAGAGTATTAGTCTAAGTACAATGTTTTTGATGAATATATTTAAGAAAGGAATTTTAAAGAAAGATGTTTATTATATTACACAGTTTATTTTAAATACTATTCATTATAATGAATTATAACTGGATCTGGATGCCATTTTGTGTAATAAGTTGCGAATATATAATATCCTGGATATAAAAAATAAGGTAAAAAGGTATTCTTATTTGGGATAGAAAAACTTCGTTAACGCAATCATTTGTGAGGTTTTGGAGCAGAGAAGACTGCAGTGCGTATGGTCAATATGCTCGAAATATTTTGATTTTTTTGGCATATTTTTCTCACGTGTTTTCCTTAACCGCCGAGCACGTAGTAATAGTAGGTATTTAAAATTGTACCCAACAATTGTATTGGAGTCAGCTTATTCGCAGATTATTAATATTATGGGATTTAAATTTGATTATCAATATTATAGGAAACGCTGCCTTCTATTAAGTCTATTGCTGAAAATAAATGTACATAAAGAATACAAACACACCGATGGACGCCGATCGGTGAGGTCGAAGTCGATGCCCATTGCGCTGTTAATATTGTTTCCTTACCCCAGTATATAGAATTTGGTTCCGGTATTTTTAATCAGTTTTTGCCATCAATTGGTGCAAGAGCTTCATTTTTTTAATAAATTTAGTTTTATATACAAATTAAGCTATTGCACCGATTACCAGTGTAACGGACGAACTTACAGTTCACCTGATGGTAAGTGCTACTGCAGTCCATGGACACCTGCAGCCAATTTCAAAGTTACATATACGTTGTCGTCTCTGAAGACTAAGATGAAATGTCTCACAACCTGTAATTGTACTGGCACTGCTTTAAGTAAAGGTTGAGATTTGGTAAAATTGTTTCACTCCTCTTTATACTCACCAGTAGCACACTGTGGTTATTTTATCAAAACCTTACGTACAATGGCTCATATGTTATCTTTTACACTCGACAAATGCCAATTGTATTACACTTAGTACAGATAAATAAAATAAATAAAAAATTATAACCAATCCACATTCTGCCAACATTGTTCTGTTACCTATCATTAAAATAAAATTTAGAAATATATTACTTCCTTGCATATATCGACCTACTGCAAGTATTACCAGGTCATTACTCCACCAAGTGGAGACCGCCCTACATTTCATTTACAGGTGACAAACCAGGCGATGGGCAGCAGCATCTTCCTGATAAAAACTAAATAATAAAACCCTGACTGTTGGAAACCCGCCTGCCAAGCTTGACGACTACTAAATTATCAATAAATATATATTAACAATTAATATAAAAAATATTAACAATATAATATATAGAATAGAATAGAATAGAATAATTTTTATTCAATATAGATTACATGTGTAATTCTTATTGAAAGTCATTTTTTACTTTACCACTGGTTCGAAAAAAAAAACCTCTGTCCTGGGAAGAACCAGCAAGAAACCCAGCGGGACTTTTTTTTTTAAAGTAAATTTTAGCGACCACCTCATTCCCAGGGGCTATTATCAATCATATATTCATTTGTACTATAATAACCCTTTTATACAGTTTCAGCAATAAAACATTTAAACTTGGTAATAGAGAGCCTGTACACTTTCCGGGACCTTGTTGTAATAGCGTATACATTGCCCCAAGAATGAATTACTGACTCTGTGGAGTCGAGAAACTGGTATCACTAGCTTGTGTTTGTTCCTAGTGTTTACAGAATGTATATCACTTTTTTACTAAAACTACCTTTGTTTTTGTGAACATACATTAAATTTTCGTAAATATACTGAGAGGCCAAAGTTAATATATTTATTTCTTTAAATTTATCTCTAAGAGACTCTCTCGGTTTTAGGTTGTAAATAGCTCTAATGGCCCTCTTCTGTAAAACAAAAATAGTTTCTGAATCAGCCGCATTTCCCCATAGCAAAATCCCATAAGACATTATGCTATGGAAATAACTGAAATAAACTAGTCTAGCTGTCTCGACACTAGTGAGACCTCTAATCTTTTTTACAGCATAGGCTGCAGAACTTAGTCTGCTTGCTAGTTTGAATATATGGGGGCCCCACTGAAGCTTTGCGTCGAGAGTGGATATTATTTTATTAACAATATAGGATAGTTGGCAACGGGGGTAGGATATGTTTACAGAGTAGTTGGAAGAACAACATTATATCTGGTTGATCCTAGAGGCGTCCAAGGCAACTATAATAATACCTAAGATAAATAGGCCAATTTTTAAATTATACTGCAATATGCATGTGAAGGAGCCGTGGTAGCTCAGATGGTTACGGCTCGCTGTAAATTTCACAGTACGCGGGATCCATCCCCGCCGGCATCAATGAAATTGTTAATTGCAATTTTAAGTGCTGATTTATCACGTGCTCGGCGGTGAAGGAAAACTACATGTCTAAGAAATAAGAAAAAAAAATTGCGAAGACATGTGAAGTCATTAGGGCAGTGCGGCGGACATCTCCTTGCCCTAAAACCCTCTCAGAAATGAGAGGAGGCCTGTGCCTGTGGGACGTATATAAGCTGTAACTTTTAACTTTTAATTTCATGTATGTGATGTGTTTTTGTTTGTAAAAGGTTCAATCGTCGAGTGTATCGGAGAAACCGTTTTTTGAAATATTTGCCGAAGAACGATGTACACAAGAATCATCCCGCTCTCTAATCCAATTTATGGCAATCGTAGATGGAAGGTGCAATTTATTTGAAAAGTAAGTTTCACTCGCTATAGGTAGTATATATTATATCGCAGAAATTTGATAAACAAATCCAGGTTTTAACAAGGTTAGGTTAGGTTGGGTTAATAATAAAGGTTACGACGCCATTTTGTCATATTCCGGCTTCTGCTCCTTTGCAGAATTTGGATCAGAAATGCTAGAATTTGGATCAAAATCCTGATTTAATAAAAATTTTGCAATATTTATTTGTTATTATAACAGACAAAATGTCTTATTTTTCGAACAAAACAATTCCTTTGTTATTATTTTAATTATTTTACTTGTTTGCAGATATGGAGTCGACTGCAGTCTTGAAATAATGTTCTTAGCAACGCTACGTGAGCATAGAAAACAAAAATTAGGAACCTTGTTATGCAAATATTCCGTAGATTTAGCTAGGAAATTAAAAGATGGCCCTATAGCAAAGATTACAGTTGAAGATCTAGGTCCTAAGTACAAAATGATAAAATCAAGAGAACCCAATAAGACTTATCCAAAAATTTGTCAAGCTATTTGGACATCAATAGGTTCTCAGAAAATTGGTAAAGCTCTTGACTTTACCGTGCATTTGACTGTACCGCTTAAAGAATTTGTGTATGACGGTAAGCCATATACTGAACGTATTGGAGATGACTCCGCCGTTTGTGAAGTAGTTGCTAAAGCACTTTATTAAAAAAAGAAATAATTCAGACCGTTTTATTTACATCGATTATTTGTAACCTACAGTTATTATGGATGTTGTTATTTCTAATTTATTTATTTATTTGTTCAGATAACATAAATGGCTTATCTTTGTCACAGCAAAACTAGTTTTGTATCAAATGTAATAAAATTTTAAATTAAATGTTCACGTGTGTAAGTGATATGTGCACCCACACTTTTTACACAAAAATCTCTGTATGATCAAGAAATATAGCGACCGGTAATTCTGTATAGTTAATCACGTTCTAATGAAGGAGTAGTAGAGGCAAGACTACACGGCATGCAAACTCGCTCACCTGTACGTTAACGCTCTTGGGCGCGATACGCATGTCTAAATCTTATATATAAAAATTAATTTTTCTTTGTTCGTATTTTATGCGCTGCCATATCGTTTATCAGATTGCGTTAAAACTTTGTCAACATATTGCGTGCACTTCCGCGAAGGTTATAAGCATAGTAAAATTAACTTACACTAGGTGGCGCGCGTATCGTACCGACATATTTATTTGAAAATTATATATCATTCAACTTCAATGAATGAATTATCATTCCCAATTGAACGATATAACCATTCGAAATTTGAAACGATATTTCCGCAATTATTTCTTTTGCGACAGCAACGCGCCTGGTACCAGCTAGTGTACTATATAAAATTTCTTACAGAGGTGTATGTTTACCGGCACAAGTTAAGGCTTTAAGTAGCCTGAATGACCTTGACGAAACGGCGACCAAAGATTTTAGCAAACGTCAACACCGTCTAGCGACTACTTTCTGTATTACTTAGAAAAATGCAAAGATAAATAGACTGCAGAGGTGACAAGTATATAAGTGATATACTGCCTATTATGCTTGAGCATCACTGAGAATTATGTCGCGGTTAAGCATCTTCAATTACATTGCACGGTGTGGTGCTGTAGCTTCGTGCGGTAGGCATCACGAGCTATCAAGTGTTTAAGTTTTAAGAACGTAAGAGTTTTTATTATATTTGTTGAATCGTATTTATTTGTGTCGTATTAGTAGCTCTGGGTCTAAGCGCTCGCTGTAAATTTCGTCTGAGTTTGATCCACGGCAGCACCGATAAAAAATGTAATCGCAATTTTAAGTGCTGATTTAGCACGTGCTCAGCGGTGAAGAAAAAGATCGTGAGGAAACCTGCATGTCTGAGGAATAAGAAAAAAAATTTAGAAGACATGTGAAGTTCGCCAACACGCATTGGGGCAGCGCGGCGGACATTTCCTTGCCCTAAACCCTCTCAAAAATAAGAAGAGTTCTGTGCCCAATAGAGGGACTTATATAGACTATTACTTTACTTTTGTATCGTATACATATGCAATATTCATATTCGTTTAAGATACAGAAGGGTACCTAATGTTGAGAAAAATATCACGTGGAGGCAACGAAAAAGTAAAACATCTTTGTACCTAGATAAAATGTTCTAGTCATTGTCAGTCATTTCATACGCCACATTTTCTATAGAGTTTAAAACGTTTCAGATAGCACAAAAATAATACAGAATATTATGGGAATTATTTATTAATATTATAAACATTTATAGGTATTTATAATAAAAATAATGAAGCTGCAAGCTGTAATAAAAATAATATTTTTTTAAATTTATCACAAAATTTTCGCAATAAATTATTACGTTTTCTACAGTGATTCTCTCCTCTCAGGTTCGGCGTGACTGTAGGATGTTATATAGGTACTGAGTTACCGTCAGTAACTAAGCGGCCATAAATCATTATATGTATGTATAGACATACAGATCTACATTTTTTGATTTTATTATTTATGATTTTTTGAATTTTGATTAGTTTTTTGAAACCTGGTAAAATTATTTTTTTCCCATACAATTGATGGGCCTGAGTAAAATGCCAGTTGTGCTCTTTGGCTGAAGTTATTTTTTATTTTATGCAGAATTCCAGACTAAACAATATTGATTGCGCATCTCTAAAACAAAATTTTACCTCTTCTCCTTATAATAGCTCCTGCACCTGACACGGCGGAATAGTTTTTTTCTATAAGACCATTTGCAGTAACAATTTTTGTTAACAGTTATGAGTGTAACATTTTTATCAGCTCCTTTATTCATAGTGCCTTGAGCAACACTTTGCCGGATTCTGTACAGAAAATGATGCTGGCTTTGGTATTTCTTATTTGAAATAATTCGTAGGCGTAGTGCTGCAGAAAACTGTTCCAAATATGGATGGCCGCTACCAATGAATATAATACCAGCTATGTTACACTTATTTACATAGAAAATTCAATTAACATCTGCATAAAATTCTTAATAGCACTTTTTACACAAGAAAGTAAACTTTGAGATCAGTCCATCTTGTTTTTTGCTAATTAAGTGAATAGTAAAACAAAGCAAGAGGTCCGTGATTTAAAATTTCTTGCAGCTTTTTATAGAAACGCATGACCTTATCATAATATGATAGTTAATCATTTAGCCATCTGATAAAACTTTGGAGTGTGCCAGTCATACATTAATGATGATATTTGGGTCATTATACTGGAAATAGTCTATTAAATATTTTATAGTACATTTGATTATCTTCAGTATGATTGACCGTGTGTATAACTTTTATAAGTCTATGCTATTTTGATGAAAATTATTATTGCAGATAAAAGGCCTTTCACATTTATTTTAGTCTCGAATTAAATTAATCAAAATAACATTTTTAACTTTTAAATAAGTCCCATCGGCAGCTTTTGTTTTACACAGAAATCTTGTAATGACGTGCATTTCTTTCAATATGAAGTCGTGTTTCTTTGAAATTGACAAGGTTTGTTTTATCCAAAACTAAAAATGTTGCTGCTGAAACGTCGTAAAAATTAGGTAGGATAGGTTTGCAAAATGTCCAATTAATGGCTCTTTATAACTGATCTTCAAATGTAAAACACCGACTGAAAATCAAATTATTATTGGTAGTTAATTTTTTTTAATTCATTGAAGATTTTTAAGATTCTGTTGAAGCTCCACTGTTAAAAAAATAAAAATATATATATATATATAATAGTTGTTGACGAAAATAAGGTACCTATTTATACATTGCATCCCACCAATAATTTCTAATGATGATGATGTTAAATGAAGCTGATATGTGATAATAACTATAAACAATTGAATTACAAAATAATGAAAAAAATTGTAAATACTTGCTTTGCAACCGTATTAAACATTATATGACCGTAATAAAATAGAACAAGATAGTCTTCGGCATGAAGGTAAAAATAAATATTTTCGATTATTTTTGCAATATCTGAACAACCTGGTCAGCGCGCGATTCAGATCCGTCTAGAGACGCTAAATTTCAGCAAGCACTGTCTAATTCAATAGGAGTGACAGAAAAAGCGCTTCCTGATATAGAAGGGAAAATAAATTATTTAAATTAAAGTAAAATTACTTTATTAAAAATAAAAATAGCCCAATAGCTTTATTAACATGTGACACTTAATAATTGTATTTATTATACTCAACATTATTTTATGGAAATCTGAGAAAGTTGAAAATTTAAGTGTTTTCAGAAGCTACTTTGCAATTATTTTCTATTGAGTGAATTTTGTAGAATTATGTTTTGCAAACTGCCAACTGAAATAGGCTCAATAGTAAGTACAATTTTTTTCGATAACGATGTGAAATCACAAAACGAGCCCCATGCAGATCAATCTGGCTCTATTCAGCCTCTTAATAGATAACTCGGGATTCAGAGATTTTAAAAGTTTTCATGGGCATATACTGGAAGATATAATATTATATTATTACTGTCCCGTGTGAGATAACCTTTATCACACGTAATGACGTAATACATTTTTATGGTTGGTTAGAAAAATTATATCTACTTTCAAACTTTCACAGGGTAAATTTATATTATTTTTCTATTCTTACCCAGCAAGTAGTTAAGCAACTACAATCCCACCTGATGGTAAGTGGTTATGTAGCCTAAGATGGTGAAGTGCACTGACTTAACAAAAACCTATTCACTCTTGCCTAACAGTAGTAGGTAAGCATTATTTGCGAACTATTTGTGTGAGTGTGAAGAAAAGCGTATGAGAATACGTGAAGAGGAATAAAGATTGAGTATTCGTAGTAAGTACATTTGGCTTCATTATCATCATCATTACAGCCCTTCACATGGCCTATACATATATAGATATAGATATAGGCCTTCCCAAGGAAAGCATGATCCACATGACTACAAAGCATGATCCTAAGCCACCTGCATCTATCGATTTCCTGCATATCTTATCATGTCGTCCCTCCATATAGTGGGAGGCTGCCCTGCACTTCGCTTACCGGTACGAGTTTGCCACTCGAGAACCTTTCTTCCTATGTTTATCGGTTTTCCAAGTTATATGTCCAGCCCATTGCCATTTCACTTTAAAAATACGTTGGGCTATGTCAGTTACTCTGGTTCTACTGCGGATATCCTCATTTCTAACTTTATCACGCAGAGAAACCCCTCTCCAATTTAAAATTTTTACATTTTTCAGTGTATGGTTTGTCTAACATTTAAAGAAAACATAAACACAAGGACGTCTTTATATAGCACTTAGGGAAGCACCATTTTTTTATTTAAATTGTTTGAGTTAATTTTATAATAGTGTACCTAAATATAAGTATCTGTATCTAGATTTCTCTCCCCAATAATGTTCTATTAAAGTCATACTCATAAAAACAGCGTTTTAAAACCTTCTTAATAAAAATATGCAACAATAAAATTACATAGGTATTAAAAACTATCGAAATCTAAGTAACGAGAGCATGTTGGTCGTTCCACATCTAAATTATATAAAAATGCATTTTTCAATTTCACTAATCAACGTCGCCGCAAAAATTTCTTCTTCTTTGGGCACTTTAAAAATTAATTAATTTAAACTGCATATATATACAGTAATCTATGACGGACTGCAACTGGACTGCAATTGAGCTCGCGGGGGATTACAGGGCGACGGAGCAGACACGCTCGCGCGAATATATTCAATTTCGGGGAAAAAATATATTTTCTCGAGTAAAACGGGGAATAAAAATAAAACTCTCAATTAAAAATATTAATATTTTTAAGACCTTTTTTTAGTGTAAAAACTATTTAAAGAGCCTGTGCCGTTTTGGAGAAATTTTGCCAAATATGACAAAGATAGGTACTCTTTGGGGATTTTTTTGTAATAAGGGGTTAACATAAATACAATTTTGTTCAATTAAAAACATTTATTAAATCCTTTTCTGTCATCCTGTATTTTTCTTTGCGGAATAAATGAACAGTTAATGTGATTTTCTTACTTAAATATCCAAGAATTTAGGCATTCCACTCGCTCTTAGGGCCTTCTTGTATGTTATATTTGTTAGTTATGTAGTATATTCTTCATCATCTTCCTTACCAGCCCGTTAAAGCCAAATTCTTAAAATGGGTATAACACTGCCAAGCGTGGACGATTGCAGATGTTCGCACCTTTATCGCTCCTTTTCATTGGCGCTAAGGATATTTATTTCTAATATAAAGGATATAGAGGATGGTTTACTGCATTCACGGAAAAAATCGGGCCTTTCCATCACTTGTCCCTTAATAAACCCACGGGATAAAATACAGTGATTAATTCTCTTACGCCGCTATACAAAGGCCAAATGTTTTATTACAAATGTACCGAATCTCCAAAATTACAAGACAATCTGAAGATAGCACAAAGCCTATTTAATACAATAAAGTTAAGTTTAAAGTTACAGCCTATATACGTCCCACTGCTGTGCAAAGGCCTAAAGGGTTTTTAAGGCAAGGAACTCCACATGTCTTCGAAATATATTTTTTTTCTTATTTCTCAGACATGCAGGTTTCCTCACGATGTTTTCCTTCACCGCCGAGCACGTGGTAATTTTTGTCTAAAATCTTATAAAATGTTAGATTCCATTATTGTTAAAAACCAGAATTATATGTGTATTATTTGCGTACATGTGCGCTATCCCAAAACGAAAGCATTAGTTTCCTTTTAGGGTTCCGTACCCAAAGGGTTACCAATGGGATCCTATTACTAAGCCTCCGCTGTCCGTCCGTCCGTCCGTCCGTCCGTCCGTCCGTCCGTCCGCCCATCCGTCTGTCTGTCAGCGGGCTGTATCTCATGATCCGTAATAGTTAAACAGTTGAAACTTTCACAGAATGTGTATTTCTGTTGCCGCTATAACAGCAAATAATAAAAATTAAAATAAATAAAAAATTAAAAGGGGCTCCCCTACGAGAAACGTGTGTTACGATGGTATGGAACCCTTCATGCGCGAGTCCGACTCGTACTTGGCCGGTTATTTTAATTATGCACATATTATACTTTTAACGTGCACGTCATATAGTAGCGGCGTTATAATATTAACTCGTGACTATCATAAGGAGAAAACATGCAAACTAACGAAAATGGAATAGGAGCGAGGCTGCAGCATGTTCCTAATAACAACTCAAAATAATAATTAGGTAAGGTTGCTAAGCCGTCTGCTAAGCGTTGTAACTATGGCAAATATCCCCGCTATGAGGTATTCTAAGGGGGAGGCTTATGTTTGGCTGTGGACTTTTGATAGGCTGTAATGAATGAATTTATAAAATAATAATTTATTAAATCTGTAATGATTTCTTAAATTTAAACGAATACTACACATTGAATAAAACTAATTTAACGGGCTTTATTTTTTTAAATAACGTGATATAGCCCGTAGCCGTTAATTAAAAAAAAAAAACTTAGACGCGACAAACCTTTAATCCGTTAAATTAGTTTTATACAATGTTGCACTGCTGTTTTCCAGTCTAAAGGGCATAGAGAACAAGTATAGTTACAGGCCGTGAGGCATTCCATTTTAGACCTCAGATGTGACAACGTACCTGCCAGACCAATACTACACATCCATGGAGGTGGACTGTAATTTCGTTTGTTACATCAGTCTTATAAAACTTCTTAGCCTACCTCTACCGTCTTAGCATACCTACTCAAAATTTTAGTGACTACTTTTTGAATTTTGTTAATGGACGCATTGTCAATCATAAACCAAAATAGAAACTACTTAGCCAAAACTGGTGGTTTCTAGGGAGGGAGCTTTCCACCGAAGTGAAGTAACCACCTAATCGAAGTTGTCATCACGAAAGTCAATTAAGAATATAAATATTTTAATCTGCTTACCATCCTTTTTAATTGACTACCAAATATAGGCTTTTTAAGAATACGCCAACTGCCAAGCATAATTTTAACTAATTGCTCATACGCGAGGTTGGTGGCAGTTGACAGCCCCATATTGGTAATATGCTGCTCGTCACCACCAGTTTGTTTCCACCAATGAATGTTTGGCGTTTCTTAAAGACATATCAGCATTTTTTCGATGGTTGTAAGCGCCTAGTTTATTTGTTTGTAGCGCGTGGCGGAGACTTCGAGAGACATTGCTTCATCCCTATTACATATATTTGTATCAGGAATTAGAAATTAACTATATAATAACAGAAAACTCATCACACTATATCACTAAGTGAAGAACCACCCGACTCGACGTGAACCGTGTCGTGCTCATCCCTTGATCACAGATTACCACATATTCTTCGGCGATATGTTACTTCAGACAAAAGTGCGCTACTTCCAATACGGTGGAAGAGACTAAACATTTATACGAGATTGCGTTACGTTAATCATGGGATTGGAAGCGGACTACCTATTTGAGACAGATCACAGAGAATCTATCCGCTGCTGCCAGCAGTGTGTTTGAATTGATGCGAGGGCCGTAAAAAATCTGTAAGGCGCAAGATTTGAGAGCAAGCTTATAAAAACAAACCTTGTGGATATGCTTCAATTTTACTAACATTGCTTTTGCTTTAATCCAGATAATATCCGAGATATAGTTTTCGTGTTATCTTACATTATTTAAATTTCGTTTAGTGGGATTGAAATATTTTTTTATTTTATTTCTATTCAACAGTCGTTTGGCTAACAGAAAAACATAGAAAACCACTAACCCGTAAAAGAGTATAAAAGCGATTTCCTGTTCGGGCAAAGTATCGAAGCACTGCAATTACCCAAATAAAACAAATATTTATTCCATTTTTTTCACCATTAAATGATGGAAAAGTTGAAAGAAAAAAAAGGTATTAATTAAGAAAAATAAGTTTATCGATAAAAATAATTGTGGGGATTGTGTACCTTCGGTATAGATATTGTACATCTAGCATCAGCGAGGTGTTTATGTCGATGACCATCGAATCTTCCTTTGTTTCATCTCGATAAAGAAAGGACACCTGTGCCCAGATGTGGGACATATATAAGACGTATTTTTTTGGTCTGATTCTCCATCAGCACGTAAAGTAAACTGCTGGATATGGGCTTCTCGCTTTAAAGGGCGAATTTGCTTTAAACGTCACGCTTTGCCGGCAAGTTTGCAATCGCTGTACCAGATTTATCGCACTTTTGATGTTGTTCTACGTCGTTGGTCAGCATAAAAAATGGTTATATCACCATCTACCAGAAGCCATAACATCTTTCTGGCATTTTCCATAGTTTCCTCTCACATCACTCATTGGATGACATGATGGATTCTCTTACGCCGCCATCAAACAGTAAATATTCATTGGGATATTAAATTTCTAAAATTTCGGGTTTACGAAACAAACAGTAAAATAGCAGTAAAAAGCAAATTAGATGAATATTTTTAGTGAATATTTTTAGTGTCGCTTTTTAGTTTCATCGAGTTTCAAATCACAACTATTCTAAAGAAGTTTTCACTTCAAAAAGGTATGTTTGTCTTTTTATAATAAAGACTACATACATATAATAAAGACTACATACATGTGCTTTTCTAAATGTAGACGAACAAGTTCTCCGATTGCTATTCACTTAACTATTCATTACTGCAGAAATGACTATACCTATCTGCATGGCTGCAACTATTAACCGATTGCGCACTCTAAAATGACCAAAATATCTAAGAGTTATCATAGATGAAAACTTAACGTTTCATGCCCATATTTCTAATATGTCTTCCCGTGTGCAAAAGTTCATTTACATTATGAAAAAACTGCGAATTTGTACTCCTGTGGATATAATACGTCAGGTATACTTTACATTATGCCAATCTATACTACAGTATTGCATTTGTGTTCGTGGCCGCGCTGGGAGGACTGCACTTATGACATTGGAAAGGGCTCAATGTGCACTAATTAAAATAATATTGAATAAGCCATTAACACAGCCCACCGACTCTCTATATGAAGAATTTAAAGTACTACGGATGTGACAACTGTTTATTTACAATGCCACACTCAAAGTGCACAAAACTGTAAGATCTCGCCCGGATTTCAATGATTTAAGAAGCAAACGAACTTTTAGAATCCCCGTTCCAATCGTAAAGTCAGAACCAGCTAAACATTGTCCCACCTTCACACATCCCTTCATTTACAACAGAATAATTTTAAAAATAATTGCCCTTAGGGACCGCTCACTTTCCTCATGTAAAAGCCTACTAAAGAACATGCTCTATACTCTAACATATAATGATACTGAAGAGCTTAATTAAATAGCACATATGACATACACATACACACACACACACACACATATATATATATATATATATATATATATATATATATATATATATATATATGTATATATATATATATACGTGCGTGCGTGTGTGTGTGTACATACGACGAGCACGCGATACGAGCACACGCACACGCGCACACACACACACACACACACACACACACACACACACACACACACACACACACACACACACACACAGACACTCACACACACTCACTCACAAACTGAACTCGAACGTACTCATTCTTGTTCCAACTATTACGGAATCATCTCTTACAAGCGCTATAATTTATTTTTAATTTTATTTGTGTAGTAAAATAATATCACCATATTAGTTGTATTATTACTTTTACCTCTAATATCAATTATGTTATGTTAAAACTATCGTATAGTATATCGTTAAGTAAATGATGTTAAGTAACAAGCCATTTTGTAATATTGCATGCCAGGGTACTGAGATACAAGCTGCGCTTAGTTTAGGACCCGCAATTACCTGTGTTTGTACAATGTTATTGTTAAGATAAATAAATAAATAATTTATCCGAAATTTCCATTTAATCTGCCGTATAGATAGTGTAAGAGAATCCACTACACCACATCATATCGAAAGAGACGACAAAGTGAAATCAAACAAGATGGGTAGCAACATCTTCCCATTAACAACTAAAAATAATAAAAACAACCGCAGTTACCAACCCGTCTGTCAAGCCTGGTAACTATAGTAAATATCCCCCTATCAGGCAATCTATGGGGCTATTATTGGCTGAAATGAATAGTGAATTAATAAAATGCTAAATTCTAAAGATCAAATGTAAATTTTTTTTAATATAAATAATTTACTTCATAAAAATCAATTTGGTTTCACAAGGGGTCGCTCGACAACTGATGCAAGATATTGAGCTGATTAAATATATCTTTAATGCATGGGAGAATTCACAGGATGCTTTGGGTATATTCTGTGACCTATCCAAGGCCTTCGATAGTGTTTACCATGAAACATTAATTAGGAAATTTCAACACTACGGTGTAAAAAGTGGTGCTCTTAAATGAATTATTTCATATTTAAGTTACAGATTCACAAAAAGTTGTCATTAATAGTATGAGTACTTCCGGGTCGGTGGTACAAATGGGCATGCCTCAAGGCTCAATTCTCGGCCCCTTTCTGTTTTTTGTATACATTAATGACTTACTTTACATAGTAGGGGACAACCATGATATAGTATTATTTGATGATGACACTTCTTTAATTTTCAAACTAAAACGACAATTACTAAAATATGACGAAGGTAATAATGCTATATCTAAATTAGTAAAGTGGTTTAATGTTAATAATTTGTGTTTAAATGGCAGTAAGACGAAATGTATAAAATTCATGACTCCAAATGTCACTAATGTTATATAAATTATAATTACATATTAAATATAAATTAAATACTAATGTAATTTTAAATGGGGAGGAACTGAGTCTTGTCGATACCACAATTTTTATTGGAATCACACTAGATGCGAAGCTTCAATGGAGCCCCTATATATCAAAACTAGCACGCAGACTTAATTCTTACTAGTGTTGAAACAGCTAAACTAGTTTATTTTAGCTATTTCCATGGCATAATGTCGTATGGTATTTTGCTATGGGGACACGCAGCTGACACTGAAATTATATTTGTTTTACAGAAGAGGGCCATAAGAGCAATTTATGATTTAAAGCCTGAAGAGTCACTGCGATAAAAATTTAAGGAAATTAATATATTAACTTTGGCCTCTCAATACATTTATGAAAATATAATGTACGTACACAAAAATAAAAGTAATTTTACAAAAATAAGTGATACTCATTCTGTAAACACTAGGAACAGACACAAGCTAGTACTACCAGTTACTCGACTCCACCGAGTCAGTAATTCATTCATGGGGCGATTTACGCTTTTACAACAAAATCCTAAAAACTATACAAAATTTGACCTGCTCAAAGTTCAAAAACTTTATTAAACTAAGTTTGTATAAAAAGAGTTATTATAATATTAAGGAATTTATCGATGATAATAACCCCTGGGAATGAGGTGGTCACTACCAAGCTATTTCTAATTTGTTTTGTGTTGTTAATTATGTAACATACATGATTGTAAGCTGTTATTTTTTTTAAAATGTTTCGCTTGATTTCTTGCTGGTTCTTCCAGGACAGAGGTTTTTTTTTCGAACCAGTGGTAATTAAACAAAATAGTGACTTTCAATAAGTATTATTTATAATCTATATTGAATAAAAAAGTTTCTGTTTCTGTTTCTGTTTGTATGACTCTGGAATGCTCTTCTCTGTGTAATTTGAAAATCCTCTAAAAAGTGGATTTTTAAAACAATAGTAAAAAGAAATACTTTTGCTCATCTGACATATTAAATAAATATATTACTGGTATAGGTACTGAATTGATAGTGTTGTGGGCACCCTTCAAAATGGATAGTTCAGAGGAAAAGTGCGTATGTCTATATTAGCACGAACATAATCAGCTCTCTAATTTTTCATTGTGTCAGTATAGCTGACAATTTCTGATAACATTGGGAAATTGCGCCGTTTTCGATATTGACAAGAAATCATTAATAATTTAACCGCATTACTTCAGCGAAAACAAATATAATAAAAGTGTACTCCAGACTGAATTTCGGTCACAGCGACCTGCCTCAATGGATACTAGTCATCTGCGCAGGACAGGATTATAGTGCACAAGTGTGTGCGCAAAACACAGGTGCACTGTCCATTTCTTCAATCTCATAATCCAACGAAACGACAATCCAACATGACTAGAAAGAGATCGCACGACGGAACAACGGCTTAACCTGCTTTCCGAGGCACGGAAGTGAAACATCGCCAACTCTCTAACTCTGGGACCCATGATGATTTCTTGACAGAAAACCCCAACTTACTCGACCAGGGATTCAAACCTAGGGTCTCATGATCAGCACCATTAGGCCAACGAGGCAGTTAACGGATATATCCATTAACTGCCTCGCTATGTTACATGTAACAAAACTTAAAGCAGTAATTTTAAAAGCGCTTTTAGTCTTGTATACGTGCATATCAAATCTAATCGTTAAAGTACGTAAATTCTTCATTTAAACTCATACAACTTATTTACTAACGAATCACAATACTGGAACAAATTTTTCTTTTTTTTATAAATGTAAAATACTTTGAAAGTTGCTCTTTTCCCAACTAAGGAAGTATTAACTTAGCTTACTTCTACTACTACTACTTAGCTACTGTTACTAGCTACTACTTAACTATAGTTTCTACCCATGCTGGAAAAAATTTGAATTCACTAATTTTTAAAAGAATGTACCTTGCTTCTTTAATTTACGGAGTTTTAACACTAATACTCTGTGTGCGTCTTTGTGTTCTTAAAAAATAACATTTCTTCTACAGTTTTAGTCATCATTAGCATCAATATATTAATTAACCTCAAAGTTTTTAAAAGTATATTTTTCTATTTATTTTTCAATTCCACTTTGAACTTAATAATGCTAAATCAAAAAAATATACGATACGTAAATTAAATGTATCACAAAGCAAAGCCTCCAAGCATATTTATTTAGTTATTAGCTGATACCCGCTCTCATCGCTGGGCGCACGATAATATTTTATTACGGAACCTACATCTAAAAAATTAAGAAAAAAAATTTTGCCGGACTATCGTAAAATCCGTTCTTAGTGAGCGCCTACATTGCGAAATGAATAACTATACTAAATTTCAAGTCAATCAGGGGTATAGTTTTAGAGATCTCGTGATAAGTCAGTCAGTCAGTGGTATTTCGCTTATGATATGATGATAATACATACTTATAATATTTATACTTATGTGTGCTTATGTTTCAATGTATTTCAGGAACAAGATTCTTCAACAAATATTGTATTGACAGAAGATGTCACCAATATTCCTACAATAGAGGTATGATATATTTTTAAAGTTAATAAATACAATTACAAAATCTATTTAAAAGTACAGGTTTTAATTCAAAAATGTATTTTGTGTTTATGTGAAATAGATTTTAGGCAGTTATATAATACGTATTTTTTCAGCAATATCTTACTATTTTCAGACACCACAGCGACCCAGACTTGAATGTGTTCCTGGGACATCGTATTTGTCTTCACGGCCAAGTGTTGTACGCATAGTATGTAACTCATTTAAAGGTTTATTTTAGAATCCTTGTGTTATTGCATATTACTATAAAAATCTTGGTTTCAGGTGTCTCAAAGCCCCATGCCAAGAGCACATACTGTGCCCAGCATACCTCCAAGAGTTGGTTCGCCAGTAAGTCCGTTGCCTACAACACCTTCTGGATCACAGCGAGGTATAATAAATGTTCGTCGGCAGCTGGCTAGATTCATAATGCCAATCCATTCCCACACCAATGCCAGTAATTATATTTTTGGACTATTATTACAAACATGAAATTGTGTTTGTTTGTCAGTCTTTCACGTCGAAACGGAGTGATGGATTAATGTGGTTTTTACGCGGGCGAATCCTCGGGCAATGTGCTAGTTTTTTGAATTATTATACTCTTTCGTACAAGGAATATTTTTAATTAAATTCTTATGTGTATATTCAATCTTTTTATATAAAAAATAAGGTTCTGTATGCTTGTGTCCGCAAATCTTGGAAAGTAGTTGATGGATTGACTCCATAACTTTACATAAGATTCCATTGAACAAGAAGTGTTTTTATGTACTTTTTATTCAGAAGTATAAATATTAATAATTAATATCCATACTAATATTACATATAAATGCAAAAGTAACTGTCTGTTTGTTACATTTTCACGGTTCAACCACTGAACCGATTTTGATGAAATTTGGTATGGAGACAGATAGCTTAGACCCTGAAGATGGATATAGACACACTTTTTGGTTGGACGCGGGCGCGGCCGTGGGCAAAGCGCTAGTAATTAATATTAGACAAAGCCACAGCAAAGCGTGGTCGAGTTTAGCTATTATATAATACTAGCATTTTGCACGCGGTCCCGCTTGTGAATGTCGGTTATTGCGCCAAAAAGTAGCCTATGTCAATCTCCAGGGTCCAAGCTGTTTCCGTACCAAATTTCATCAGAATCTGTTCAGTGGTTTAGCCGTGAAAACGTAACTAACAAACAGACTTATAATTATACACATATGTACCTATACAATAGACAGACTTATAATGGACAGATTTATAATATTAGTATGAATTACTAGTGTGTATAAGATTTGAATTTGATTTTGGTCTCTTTATAGCAACTTCAAGTCGTCGTAGCAGACGTCGCAGACTACTGTCACCACCATCACAGCGACAGTCTCATTTGACGAGTCTAGCCGAGCGGTCCCTATGAGTGGAAGAACAGTGGACTGAAATCCAACAGGAGAGCCTTGCAATGTTGCAATCTTGTCTGGATAATCAGATAGAAAGGAACCGCTCTACAGCTCAAGCAATGCAGGTCATTGGGGATGGGTTGAAGTTGTTGGCAGAGGTATTAAAAAAATTTAAAATATACAGGGTATTTTTGAAACGCTCCCGAAAACGAAGACAGATGATAGTACTAAGGATACCTATGATGATGGGTCACAAAGAAATTCGATCCCGAGGAAAAAAAATCATCTTTTCACAACGTTTTATTAACTTTATTCACGCTCCATCATGTTATTAAAGTTATTTGAAACGATATTTCAAAAAAAATATCATGAAAATACTGAAATATAATACCAGCAGTGAAACTTTAAAAAGAAAATCAGCTGACAATAGGGTCAATATCCTCGCGGGCGCCGAACTCTTACCTATATCGGTACGAAACAATGCATTAGGTATACTACTTACTCACTCTACCTTCCTTTCACACACACGCTGCTTCGTGTCGCCTCGCGCTGTGGAATTTCATATGCTTCAAGGACGTTATAATAATTTTAGTTTTTGAGACAGTGCCATGTTGACTATCACGAGCGATAGTTCAATTGTTTTGTTTATTAAATTATTGTCGTTATAACTTGTTATTTATTAATTAATGATGTTGTTCTTGTTGTTACGTTTTGTGTTTTTTGTTTTGTTTTAATAATGCCTAACGCGTAGGTACATTTATAGTGCTTGTGAATACGGCAACATGTTAATGTGCCTTGAAGAATCTCATAAGGCCACGGAGGATCGGTAAGCTGTTTCATACCTAATTTTTTTTTAAATAACTTAGTACTGAACTGATCTGAATAGGTACATAACTGAATACATCAGAATAATAATCATAATTACACAATGGATAACAAAGCATGACTCTAACCTTGTAAACATTTTATTTAAGTATTTTTCATTAGCGGGGAATCGAACCAGTTATTTGGTTTATTTAAGCTAATTTTTTAAATAACTTGTTAACATTTTATTTAAGTATTTTTCATTAGCGGGGAATCAGAACCAGTTATTTGGTTTATTTAAGCTAATTTTTTAAATAACTTGTTAACATTTTATTTAAGTATTTTTCATTAGGGGAATCGAACCAGTTATTTGGTTTATTTAACCTGTGAATTCGAATTAAAGTGGCTACGTGGAGACAAGCACAGTGGCAAAATAGTAGGTTAAATAGATAAGTTAGGTATTTAGACAAATGTTGTAAATTATTGGGTATTGTGGTACCATCGCTAGTTGCGGGCCGCGCGAATTCGGCGTTCGCGCGTACATTGACCCGTAGTCAGCTGATTGTAATTCAGTAATTCCACTGCTTGTTTTATATTTCAGTATTTTCATGATATTTTTTTATGAAATATCGTTTCAAATAACTTTAATAACATGATGGAGCGTGAATAAAGTTAATAAAACGTTGTGAAAAGATGATTTTTTTTTCCTCGGGATCGAATTTCTTTGTGACCCATCATCATAGGTATCCTTAGTACTATCACCTGTCTTCGTTTTCAGGAGCGTTTCAAAATACCCTGTATATTTTGTAAAATGTCTTTTAATGCATTATGTTCCTTGCATGCCATAGTCTATTTACTAAGTTTCGTCGACTTGATTGCCCCAAAATAGCTTCTCTGGAAACACCTTCAACACTAGTGTGGTTCAACAGGAGTGTGAAACGAATTTCTTCTTATAGATCATATTCGCCTATAGCTGGAGCAGAAAGCCCTGCACGATTGCAAATGTTATGTAGCACACAACAAGCTATAACAATTTTTGCAACCATTTCAGGACCATAGTGGAGCACCCTGTTTACCAATAAACACCTAAATCTTTCCTTTAGCCTGCCAATCGCTCTCTCCACAGTATTACGTGCTGCGGCATGTAATTGTTATAGCGCTCTTCTGGTGATCCTTCTACAGCGTTAGGTATCGGTACCATCAAATATGTGCGTTGGGCATATCCGGAATCACCTGCAATATAAAATGTTTTGTTTGTCGTATTTTTAATGAATTCAATACTCAATACTTTATTGCGCTCCAACTAATCGACAGGAATGTTCTTAGTTATACTATTTTTACGTAAATATATGACTGATTCTTTTAGCTTACCTAGAAAATATTTTTTTTTATAGGAGATGTATTTTTTTTTTATAGAGTTTGCCCCCAAACGAGCATGCGGCTCACCTGATGGTAAGTGACTACCGCCGCCCATGAACAACTGCAACACCAGGGAACCACAAAATTGCAGATGCGTTGCCGGCCTTTTAAAAAGGTAGGCTCCTTTCTTGAAGGTCCCTAAGTCGTATCGGTCCGGAAAATCGCTGGTCGTAAACTATTCCACAAGGAAGTTGTGCGAGGAAGAAAACATCTTCTAAATCGCACAGTGGTGGACCGCCAATCATCCAGATGGTGTGGATGGTATCAGGAGTTCTGCCGCGATGTGCGTTCGTGAAATTTGGCGGCTGGGATTAATCCGAACAATTCCTCAGAGCACTCCCGTGGTAAATGCGAAAGAAAATGCAAAGAGATGCAACATCTCTTCGCAGCGCCAATGAATCGAGCCGATCGGAAAGGACTCGGTCGTCAATGTTTCGAGCCGCTCTGCGCTGGATGCGGTAAAGTGGAAGGAGCTGGCACTGGGGAGCCCCAGCCCAGAGATGGGAACAGTATTCCAAAAATTTTACAAGGCCGAACCTGCGCCTTGTAAAGTTGCAGGCGTTGTGCCGGCATGAAATACTGTCCCGCTCTGCTGAGCACGCCAAGCTTTTAGAGGCCAATTTGGCCTTCTCTTCCAAGTGACCGCGAAACTGCACGTCACTCGATATGTCGACGCCGAGAATTCCGATACTGGCTCAGGCAACAAGGAGTGCCTTGAAACTGAGGAGATACGACAAAGGGGTTCTTTAGCGGTAAACGCGCAAACTTGTGTCTTCTGAGGATTAAACTGAACTAGATTTAGTCGCCCCAATCCGAGACTTTGTTCAGCAAAGACTCGACTTCAGACACAAGTTTGTTCCGGTACTCGGCGACGTTTTCCCGAGTAATATTCGCACGGCCGGCGTATAGAGCATCACCAGTGCTATCATCCGCATAGCAATGAATGCTACCGGTTTGCAACATATCATTGATATGCAGAAGAAACAGCGTTGGTGATAGCATCGCAGCCTTGTGGAACACCAGCGTTAATAGAGTTTGTAGTCGGAGCATGCATCGTCTACAACGACCTTGATGCTCCGATCTGCAAGAAAGCTGGTGATCCAATTGCACAATTTCTCGGAAGCCCATAGGAAGGAGCTTCGAAAGAAGCGCTTTGTGCCAAACCCGATCGAAAGCCTTCGCAATGTCCAAACTAACGGCCAATGCCTCCACTTAGACTCTACTGCCTCCGCCCATCTATCAGTCAGGTAGACCAGAAGATCACCAGCTGATCGACCCCACGAGAACCGTATTGGCGGTCACTAATCAGCTTGTGATCCTCAAGGTACCGCATGAGCTGGCAGTTTATAAGGAAATAATGGAGTATTTTGGAGAACAAGGGTGATGGCGATAGGCCTGTAGTTGGACGGGTCTGAGCGGTCGCCTTTTTAGGATCGGTTGGACAAAGCTGTCTTCCATGATTTCAAGACTACGCCTAGAGAGTAGGAGTACCGGAAAAGACGCGTTAGAACCGGTGCCAACTCCGGAGCACACGTCCTCAGCACAATTGGGGGGATTCCGTCAGGCCCACTCGACTTGTGGATGTCCAGGGAGAGGAGTGCTTTGCGAACCGAGCGCTGTGAGAACCGCACATCCGGAATGGAGCACTCACACCGCGGGATGGTCGGCGGTGTGTTCTCCCCGTCATCAAGAGTCGAGTTGGACGCAAAAAATGAGCCTAAAAGGTCGGCTTTCTCTTTTGCGGCGTGGGCCGGTGCGTCGTCCTCCCTGTGGAGAGATGGTAGTGATGGCTTACAGAAATTCTCTTGGACAGCCTTGGCGAGACACCAGAAAAAGAACTAGTTTCTCGCCAATTCTGCCTATGTCTTTGAAGGACCTGGAGGTGAAGTTATACTTCTTTTTAAGCATGCTGGTGTTTACATCCCGAGCCGCCGAAGCCTCAGCCCAGGCTGATAGCACTCCTGCTTACTGCGTAATGCAGTCTTACAGAGCGACCAAACCAGGCTGCGATCTGCCTCCGATGGGTACCACAGATGATGGAATAAATAGTTCCATTCCTGTAGCACCACATCAGTGACAGAGTCAGCAACAGCGCTGGGATCATCTGGCGAGAAGCAAATCCGCCACCATGGGTAGGATGCAAAGAAAGACCACATTCCGTCCCAATCCGCCGACTTGTAATGCCAAACACGGCGGCAGCGTGCAGAACGCAACCGCGAAGAGAGCGTGAGTGGCACCACTCCGGATCAGACAATGGTCCGATGAGCCGAGAGGCATCGACGGAAACCTGATATCCGTCCGGATGAGAGGTCAGCAGAAGGTCCAACAGGAAGGTGTATGATCCTTCACATCTGGAATCCGCGTAGGCGAAGTAACCAGCTGTGTCAGACCATATGCCAAGGCAAGTCATAAACAGATCTCCCCGCATGATCGGTTAAACGTGAACCGAGCCATTCGGTGTGGTGGGCGTTAAAATCGCCAAGGATCACGATTTCTGCAGATGGGACCTGTTGTAGCAACGAATCTGTAGCCATTTGGACGTGGTCATGAGTCGGTCTGTTTCGGCATTACCGCTATGGGACCTATAGAGGCACCCGTAGAAGCGCGGATGGTCGTCGCTATCTACGCGTAGCCAAAGGATGGACAGGTCCGAACCTTCAAGACTGCCGAGGCGTCGAGAACAGATGTCCTCTCTGTATGGCACTCCAGCCCGAGGCACAAAGGAGTGTTCCAATTTGTACCCCGGGTGAGAGATACGAAGTATCAGCCGGAGAGGACACCTGCGTCTCGGTCAGAAAGAGCAAGGCCGGCTTCGCCGTCTCGAGATGGTAGTGGACGGCGTTTAGGTTCGAATGAAGTCCCTGATATGGAAGAAATTCACGGATAGCGTGGCAGGTCGCCTTGGTCTTGTTGCTCAGTTTGCCTGAGCAGTTATTGTTTTGAGCGGATTTGCCCCCTCCCCAGAATACGGGGCAGCCTGAGCACCCACGCTCAGGAGTGAGTAGCATGGTCGTGGATGCTCAGCGAGGATTCTCCAGGGTGCTGGTACCCTCCTGGGGTAGTCTAAGATTTAATTCCGCTACCATGTTGATGGGGAGGAAATGGGCCTCCGGTCACCTGCACTCACCAGACGAAAAGCAAAAGCAGAGCTTCCACTTCACGCCGGTATTCTGTGAGGTCGTGGTACTAACCCGGCTCGAGCCGGCCCATACGTGCAATGGCAAAGCTGCTGCGTGGCTCTACCACCGTTAAATATACTGTTTCACCAGCTTCAACTAAATTTTCAAGTTTAGGTTGGATCACAATTATTAAAAATAAAACTGTAGTTTGTAGCGCCTCCATAAGTTGCGTCAACGTGTAATATATGTGAGTCAGCGTCAGTGATCTATAAAACAAAAATATTGTGATAGTAAAACACTGGCCTTTTATATTCTTATATTTTCATATATTTTACTATTACAAGCTCTGTATTTATACTTACTGACTGCACATTTCTGGCATGGTTTCCTTTTCGACAGTAATAACGTCTTCATTCTGTGATGGTCTCATCATTGTAATGTAGGTCCCATCAACACATCCTATTACTCCAGGAATATTATATTTTGTGAAGAATCTGTAATTTTTTAAACGTTAGTCTACACTGGATATATTTCTCTATCGTGGGTGCATTTACAAACATAGAATATTACATGCACTAACATCCAGACCCAGAGCAACTACCTGTTGATCACACAAATGTTTGCTCCATGCGGAATCGAACCCGTGACCCGCGGCGCTGCATTCAGGTGGTTCAACCCTGCGCCAAATGTGCCATCAAAATAATATTGAAATTTAAAATTATATTTATTAATATATTTATTTTATTTTATTATTATGTTAAAATAAAATGTCATTTAAATGTGCCGTCAAGGCGCTATTTAAAGGCGAAACTTTTCTTCTTGTTTTCGTAGGTACCTACTTTTCTTTAGCTGGAGTTTTGCGGAAATCGAATATATTTATTGACAACACTCGGACGGTTAAGGGCTTCTACAACCTCATGAACACAGCGGACACTGAAGGCTGCGACACATAAGTGTTGATATTTTGCCGCATATTTTTGGTAACTACCACTAGCAAGGAACGACAGTGCATAATACCTGAAAAATAAATCAATAATTACATGAAACATGTTTTTTTGTAAGCTAATACTATAGGGACTCTCATTTAGATGGTTTGGTGGAGACCACTTGACTCCAGTGACGTAATAACTGCAGCCGCTTATCTAAGTTATGCAAAGTAAGTACTTTTAGTTTCATGGCAGCCAGTTATGTTTAAAGAAGTTGAACTTATGTTGTAAAATACAAATGGGTATTTAAAAAGACTTACCTTTAATTTTACTGACAATCCTCGTCGTCGACGCTGCGGAGATTTCAAAAGATCTTTGATATCTTCTAACAACTTATTAATGAGTTCTTCCGACAAAGGATAATTTTCTATGAAGTCTTTGTGTTTATTAAATGCTCTAAATTCACGAAAGTTGCTAGCTTGACGACGACTTTCATATAAATCCAAAGAATATGTTTCTTGCAATAAACTACATAGTATAAAGGAATGAGCCATACTATTATTTATATTTAAAATTTATATAAAACTATTAAATTACACTGTTAAAATTTATTCTAAGCACTACTGAACACAACTCGATAGCTCCTGCACAACTTTTAAAATGACAGGTGAAATCGAGACTCGAATTGCCCTAGAGAATACCAAATACATACTTCAAATGTGAACATTCTCACTCACGACAGTTCGTCTCGATTCCGCGCTCGATTGAGAGGCGCCACCGGCGCATTCGAATTTTACAGAATTCGAATTTGGTATTTCACCGCGGATTCAGCTTTCAAGATAGAAAAGTGTTCTTACAGAATAGCATAGCTGTTCGGTATTTTCACTAACCATTAAATGTCGTGTTTACTGAAAACTTTACAGACTTGTTATTAGTAAGGTAATGTAATATCGTATAATGTTTAAAGTACGAAACTAGATTTTCAAAACCTCTTGTACCTAATGTTAAAATATAGGAATCATAAATATCAGAAAATATAAACTGTTTAAGGTAATCAGTCCATGTATACTAGCGAACCACTTCAAGCAAAGAAGGCGTTGTCACCTCTGAGGATTAAGATGAAATGTCTAACAACTTGTAATCATATTGGCTCTCAGTACCTTTAAAACTAAAGCAGCTCACGCACTGCTGTTTGGCGGTAGAAATAAAAATATTCTCCTTAAATTGAAAATAATATAATTATTATTTACTCCACTATCGGGTATTAGCTCTTCACTCAATAATACGTCAAATGGTGTAAATTGAGAAATATTACCAAAATGGAAATAGAAGGCAGGAGAAAGTTGTTATGAACTGGCGTATTTTTGGATAAGCCTATGTCCCACAATGTACGAGGGCGACACTGAAAGTTTTAGAACTGGCCACTTGTAAATGATATAATAAAAATAGAAGTTCAAATTTTGAAAATGGAAATCTGCCAATATTATTATGTATGTATTTTATTAATTTGTCATTTGTTTACGATTTGGCGGCAAATTGAAAATTGTCTGTCACGTCAGTATGAATTTAACGCGAGAAAATTTTCGTATAATGATTTTTATGAATTTCGATGTCATTTAAGTCAACAAGAAAGTTGACTTAAATGACATCGAATGAATTTTGTGTGATAGACTTCGATTGGCCTTTCACGATGAAGCCCCATCTCGTGCCACTGTTTACAACTGGTTTAATGAGTTTAAACGTGGTCGCACTAATCTCACTGATGATCTGCGTGAGGGACGGCCTTCTACGGTGACGACTGAAGATAACATCAGTGTTGTGCGGCGTATGATAGAGACTGACAAAAGAGTGACTTATCAGCAGATTCGGACAAGCTTAGGCATAGGTATGAGTCAAGTGCACAAAATCCTCCATAAACATTTAGCGGTCAGGAAGCTTTGTGCCCGGTGGATACCTCATAATTTGACAGAGGCCCAAAAACTCCGTCGTGTTGATTGGTGTCGTGAAATGGTTCAAAGATTTAACAGAGGTAATTCAAATGCTGTGTTCGCCATACTTACGGGTGAAGAAAGCTGGATTTATTGTTATGATCCTGAAACTAAGAGACAGTCTGCTGTCTGGGTGTTTCCTTCCGAGGAGTTGTCAACAACGGAAGAAAGATGGTGGCCTCATTCTTCGGAAGGACAGGTCATTACGCAACAATTGTTTTAGAGGATCGAAAAACAGTTACTGCAGAGTGGTACACTAACAATTGTTTGCCACTTGGAAAAAGTCCGGGAGAAATGACCTCGCAGTAGGATCCTCCTTCACCACAACAACGCCTCGTCGCACACCGCCAGGCAAACAATCGACTACTTGGCGACGTCAGACGTGGAATTACTGGGCTACTTGCCCTTTAGCCCCGACCTTGCGATTTTTATTTGTTTCCGAAAATAAAAGAAAAACTTCGAGGAAAACGTTTTATGGACGCCGACGTTTTATGGAAAATGTCGTCGAAGAGACCCCTAAGGACGAGTACGCAAAGTGCTTTTCTCAGTATTTCCATCGGATGCAGCGATGTATTGATGTAAATGGACACTATTTTGAAAAGATATAATAAAACTAATAACTTGCTAGTTTGTTCAGTTTTTGATTTTCTAAGAACTTTCAGTGTCACCCTCGTAATTTAATATAATTCATTCATCTGTTACTCGATTTAATAAAAATCATAAAACTTCATTTATATTCATAGAAATTCCTATTTTTTTAAACCTGTAACAAACAATAAATATTTTTTTCTTTGTACTTTCTCTAAATTGTTACATACATGATTTGAAATATCATCATCATCATTACAGCCTTGTGAAGAGTCTACTGTTCACCAGTCGCTCTCAAGGCCTCACTAACATTTAAAAAATAAAAATAGAATAAACAATATTACTTAAGAAAGGATCAAATATGTAACAGATAAAATACTTGCAGCCACGTGGCTGAACTACGAGGGTGGATTGAAAAGTACTCGGCCTAACACAGATCCATTCAATTCTAAAAATCAAATCTACCCACATTATTTAGTTCAGTTCAGACTAGTTCATTGTGTGAAGTTCGAAATGTGCGATAATTAGTTGTGATTTTATAAATTTATTAACAAAGTAATCGGACATAATTTCCGCGAATGGAGCAAATCGAGCAGCGTGCCGTCATTAAGTACCTCCATAAGAAGGGCTATCATCAAAAGCCATCCATGATGACATGGTCAGTACATTAGGCGATTGTGCTCTGTCATATTCATCCGTCAAAAATGGATAGCAGAATTTAAGCGTGGTAGAGAGAGTGTGAAAGATGAACCCCGCTCTGAAAGGCCTTCGACGTCAACTACTGACGAACATATTAAAAAGTACTTGATTTAATAATGGGAGACCGCAGATTAAAAATTAGAGATAGCTGAGATTATAGGCATCTCTTATGAACGAACTCAAAACATCATTGTCAACGAGTTGGTTTCACAAGGTGTCTGCAGGTGGGTTCATGACTGCTTTCAGTTGAACAAAAAGGACGCGATTGATTATTTCACGCGACTGTTTGGAGTTATTTGAAGCCGATGCAGATTTTTTTTTGAATCGTTTTGTTACTATGGATGAAACATGGGTTCATTACTGTACACCGGAAACAAAACAACAATCAAAACAGTGGAGAAGACCTGGTTCACCACCCCCTAAAAAGGCTAAGTCGATTTTGTCGGCAAATAAGGTGATGGCTTCAGTATTCTGGGACTCGAAAGGTGTGATTATGATTGATTATCTTGAAAGGGGTCAGACTATAAACTCTGATTACTACTGCACCTTACTACGTCGTTTACGAGAGGAAATAAAAGAAAACGTCGAGGAATGCTCAGAAGAAAAGTCCTGTTTCATCAAGATAACGCCCGTGTTCACACGTCAGTACAGTCAATGGCTGAAATTCACAACTGTGGCTTTGAACTGTTACCGCATCCGCCGTATTCACCTGATCTGGCACCATCAGACTTCTTTCTGTTCCCTAACCTAAAAAAGCACTTGGGAGGTCAAAGATTTTCGACAAACGACGAGGTCAAAGCAGCTGTAGACGCATATTTTGACTCTAAGGAAGAATCATTTTTTTCAACGGTCTAAATGCTTGGAAGGAGGTGGCAAAGTGTATTGAACTTGATGGTGATTATGTAGAAAAATAAAAATATTACTGATTTAGTATGTGTTTATTTTCTTGGTTAGGCTGAGTACTTTTCAATCCACCCTCGTATTATGGAAATTCGTACTAGCATAGAGGGTCTTAAACGAACGTTGTTACCTGGACCGAAGTAAATTATTCCGGATTTATACAAGCTTTCTGGGTTATTCGTTTTATTTTAGTTAAACCGCGTCTTTTTATCATCCACAAAATTCATTTTTCCTTTATCTGGGACCGACAAAAAAGGTTAGGATTGACATTATAGATAATTAAATTTATATGAAGTTGTCTCAAAATATTTAAAAAAATTAAGCAATTTAGTAAGCCTAAGTTAAAACACATTATTTTCAAAAATTAAGCATTATATTAGAGAACTGCTGAACTAAGGCCTCGTATGAGCGATATTTTCCAAAGTTACCACGCTTGGCACAAGGATTGGCCACCGCATATTTATTAATATAGTTATAGAAATGGGCATTTAGAAATAATATATTGTAGCTTTTACTTATGTCTTACCCATTGTAACCGAGACCGCGGTTACCCTGGACTTGTAATAAAATCTCAGGCATATCTTCTAAGAGCCGGTGGTGAGCGAGTTTGTTGTAACAATATGACTGGCCTGTGGACACCACGCACCCGTACGGCAAGCAACTGTCAAAGTCGATCGATTGCGGACGGCGTCTTACATCGGCTGTCTTTGGATTAAGGAGAATGTTTTGAGAGCACTTGTTAATGTAACATGTGTATATGCTCGGTAATAGTCGTACTGTTTCCTTGTTGTATTTTGTGGCATTGAATTTCTGTGATCGTTGTTTGAGCATGTCGCTATACTAAATGGTGTTTTCTGATTAGGTCAACCTAGTTTAGTACATAGAACTTCCGCTGACGTATCGCTGATGATCCTATTTTTATAGAAGTGGGACCAAACGAGCATGCGGCTCACCTGATGGTAAGTGTCGACCGCCACCCATGAACAACTGCAATACATGAAGAATAGCAGGTACGTTGCCAGCTTTTAAAAAAAGAGTAGGCTCTTTTCCTGAAGGTCCCCAAATCATATCGGTCCAAAAAATCACTGGTGGTAATCGCTTCAACAAGGAAGTTGTACGAGGAGGAAAACTTCTTGTAAATCGCACAGTGATCCCCGCACGGAACAAGTATTTGTATGGCCTACAAATAATTTTTCCGGGTCTGGATGTTTGACCTTGTGCAATTTATGTTTGTAAACTGCTCCCACAATACAGGAGAAAATCCTAGTGTGGAGGTTACGTTATTTTAAGAAAGTAAAAGTTAAAAATGGTGGACCGCCAATCATCCAGATGGTATGGATGGTATCGCGAGTTTTGTTGCGATGTGCGATGGTGAAATTGAGCGGCTGGAATTAATCCGAACAATTCCTCAGTGCACTCCCCGTTGTAGATGCTATAAAATACGCAAAGAGATGCAACATCTCTTCGCAGTGTCAGTGAGTCAAGCCGATCAGAAAGAGCTCAGTAGCCGACGATTCGAACCGCTCTGCGCTGGATGCGATCAAAAGGAAGGAACTGGCACAGGGTAGTCCGGGCCCGGAGATGGGAAAATTATTCCATGTGAGGTTGAACCTGCGCCTTGCAATGTTGCAAGCGGAGTGCCGCCATGAAATATTGTGCCGCTCTGCACGGCCGTTGTATAAAGCATCACCAGTGCTATTCTCCGCATTGCAATGAATGTTACCAGTTTGCAACATATCATTGATATGCAAAGGAAACAGCGTTGTTGATAGCATGCAGCCTTCTGGGATACCAGCATTAGTAGGCTTGTAATCGGAGCACGCACAGTCTACTACGACCTTGATGCTCCGATCTGCAAGAAAACTGGTGAACCAAATGCACAATTTATCGGGAAGCCCATAGGAAGGAAGCTTCGAAAGAAGCGCTTTGTGCCAAACCCGATCGAAGGCTTTCGTTATATCCAAACTAACAGCCAAGGCCTCCCCTTTAGACTCTACTGCCTCGGCCTATCTATGAGTCAGGTATACCAGAAGATCATCAACTGATCGACCCCGACGAAACCCGTATTGGCGGTCACTAATCAGCCTGTGATCCTCAAGGTAACTCATGAGCTGATAATTTAAAATTGATTCCATTATTTTGGAGGATAAGGAGGTGATGGTGATAAGCATGAAGTTAGACGGGTCTTTTTTGGATCGGGTGCACCAAAAATGTCTTCCATGAGTTCGGTACTACGCCTAGTGAGTAGGAGTAACGGAAAAGACGTGTTAAAACCGGTGCCGACTCAAGAGCACACGTCTTCAGCACAATAGGTGGGTCTCCATCAGGCCCACTCGACTTGTTGAAGTCCAGGAAGATGAGTGCTTTGCACATCGAGCGCTGTGTAAAGAGCACATCATGCATGGAGCACACCGCGGGATGGTTGGCGACGTCTTTCCCCCGTCATCGAGAGTCGTGTTGGACGCAAAAAGAGAGCATAGCAGATCGGCTTTCTCCTTTGCGGCATGGGTCAGTGAGTCGTCTTCCCTGTACAGAGATGGTAGAGAATGCTGACAGAAGTTCCCCTGGAAAGCCTTGGCGAGAGACCAGAATTCACTTGTTCCCGAGGGAAGTCGAACTAGTTTCTCGCCAATTCTGCCAATGTGCTCTTACTTTGCCTTTGCAATGACGCTTTTGAAGGACCTGGAGGCGGATTTATACTTATTTTCAAGAGTGTTGGTGTTTGCATCCCAAAACGTTGATGCGTCAGCCCAGCCCCGGTAGCACTTTTGCTTATGGCGTGATGTAATTTTACAGGAGTGACTAAACCATGGCTGAGTTCTGCTTCCGATAGGCACCACAGATGATGGAATAAAAAGCTCCATTTCCCGAAGCACCAAATCAGTGACAGAATCAGCAACAACGTTGGGATCATCCGGCGAGAAGCAGACCCACCCCAAGGGTAGGATGAAAAAAGACCGCATCCTGTCTCAATCGGCCGACCTATAGTGTATACAGCGGCAACCTACAGAACGCAACCGCGATGGGAGCGTGAGTGGTACCATACTCCGGATCAGACAATGGTCCGAAGAGCCAAGATGGTCGTCGACGGACACCTGATATCTGTCCGGGTGAGAGGTCAGCAGAAGGTCCAACAGGGAAGTTGCATGATCTTCCACATCTGGAATCCGCGTATGCGAAGTAACCAGTTGTGTCAGACCATATTTCATAAACAGATCTACCCGCACGATCGATAAAACGGGATCCAAGCCATTTAGCGTGATGGGCGTTAAAATCACCAAGGATTACGATCTCTGCGAATGGGACATATTGTAGCACGGAGTCTGCAGCCAATTGGACGTGGTCCATGAGTCGGTCTATGTCGGCATTACCGCTAAGAGCCTTATAGTGTAACCCGTAGAAGCGGGGATGGTCGTCGCTGTCTACGCGCAGCCATATGATGGACAGGTCCGTACCTTTAAGATTGCCAAGCCGTCGTCGAAAACAGATGTCCTCTCTGACGTATACGCAAACTCCAGCCCGGGTCACAAAGGAGTTTTCTAATTTGTACCTCGGGTAGGAGAGATATGAATTATCAGCCAGAGAGGACACCTGTGTCTCGGTTAAAAAGTGCAAGGCCGGCTTCGCCGTCTCCAGATTGTAGTGGACGGTGTTAAAGTCCCATGATAATCCAGGAATTCACGGATAGCGTGACAGGGGTCGCCTTGGTCTCATTGCTCCGCTTGCCCCGAGTTTTAGTCGCGAGAGGAAATATGCAGCAAATAATTTGCGGAATTATTTCGTGGCAGGTAGCTTGGGCGCGGATGCTCAGCGAAGGATTTTCAGTCACCAGGGCTACTGATGCCCTCCTGGCGTAATGTTTTATTTGATTCCGCTACCATTTAACAGGGGGGGAGGGTGAGGTATTAGGACTCTGACGACCTGCACTTACCAAGCCAAACGCCGCAGTAAACTTCTACTTCACGCTGGTATTCTGTGAGGTCGTGGTACCACCTCGGTTCGAGCAGGCCCACCCATGCGACAGCAATTATTATTAGCTGTCTGCCATTGTATTGGTTGATGGAGCAATTGCATCTCATGCAGGTGGCAGTTGGCAGGAGGAGACTCTTGAGGCTGCGGCTGAAATTCGCTTAATTACTAAATAGATCCATTATTTGAGCTGAGTAGTGAACTAGAGTTAGGCTAGAAGCCGTTCTAACCATGCAATCAGTGGTGATAACTTACGATTATATCACGTCTGTAGTTACGATGTTCTGACAGGTGGTGGCTCTTACGAAGGGCCATACATATTTGGAATCTAAATTCTATCGACATTACACTTTGAGAGGAAAATGTGTGATTTAGTTATAACAGGTAAATTAATCCTGATTAGTTCTTTCGTACAAACTAAATGCTTTATTTCGTACAAAATAAAACTCACATAAAATTTAATTTTATAAATCTTCTTGTGGATATAGGTACTTAATTTCTTGTATGCAATAAAGAAATAAATTTTAACAAGTTTCACATTGCGTTGCTATGTATCGTACGGACTGTCGCATGCAACATAACAAAGCGGGAATATTTATGATAAATGGCACGGGAAGGCGAAGCGCTTTCGCATATATTGTATTATTGTCTGTAGCTTTAAGTTAGTAAGCTGCAGTTTTCCACTATTTTCTCGGTAGTCTGAAACATATGAATTAACGCGAATTTTCGGAACACGATATTTGAAACTAGGTATTTTTAATACATTATGTTCTAATTTTTCTGAAGAATTAAAACATAATCACTTAATTCAGAAATAATATTAAACTAAAAAATATCACATACATATTATTATGCCTAAACACACACAGCATCATATAACACACAATTGGATCCAAAAATCATCACTTTTTATTTTTGCACATTAATCGCTGGCATTTGCCTTATAATTCATACTCAGAACCCATGAAGTAATGGATAAAAACCCAAACCACTAATTAATTTCGTCGTAATAAAAATTGTAAGGTACGTTACGTTTTGCGTGTGCTGATTTAAAAACACAAAATCGTAAAATAACAGTACAATTTCAATACGTTCTTGAAAATACCTATTTATTGTACGGTATAGAATGCTTAGAAGGTGCAATAATTAGCAAAGCTTACATCTGAGTCAAAATTACAAAATTTTTACAGTAATACCAAAGTAGCGAATAAGTTAAAAATAAGCTCAAATAAGTAATGTCACAGCTATAAATCAGTTTTGCTAAGTCATGCAATCCGTCAATACTATATACCGGTCGTGTCGTATTACCGTCCCATTGGAATATGAGAGTGAGGGTATTGAGTGAGAGTAGAGAGTAGAATAGTGGTAGTAGAGAGTCTCCGTTGAGACTAGCCGCCGTGGAAAAACTCGGTCTCGAGGACTTTATTACGTGTAATAATGCCAAATTTGAAATTTTATTCAAAACATTCAACGTTACTTACTCCACTAATATAATGTATACAAATCATTTTAAAACCACTCATCGACAGGCAAAAGTTTCCGTAAAGTCAAGCTAACATAATGTTAAAGTTAAAGTTGAAGCCTATATACGTCCCACTGCTGGGCAAAGGCCTCCTTTCCTTTTTGAGAGGGTTTTAGGGCAAGGAAGTGTCCGCCGCGCTGCCCCAATGCGTGTTGGCGAACTTCACATGTCTTCGAAATATTTTTTTTCTTATTTCTCAGACATGCAGGTTTCCTCACGATGTTTTCCTTTACCGCAGAGCACATGGTAAATCAGCACTTAAAATTGCAATTAACAACAATTTCATTGGTGCCGGCAGGGATCGAACCCGGGTAGCTCGCGTACTATGAAATTTACAGCGAGCGCTAACCATCTGAGCTACCACGGCTCATAATGTACGCCCATTTAAGTCCGGATTTATAAGGACATGAGTGTTGGCTCCCACCTTTAGAAATGTGCAAAGTATATTAAAAATTCAGTAAATAAAACTAATACCTAATACGGATTTTATCGCATTTATTTTAACTTCTATTAAGTTCCCAACGTTTTGAATATTTTGAAGGTCCAGCGCACCCATGATCTAGAAGCAGCTGAGATATTAAACGTCCTGGAATCTTGAGTTATCCCACCGTACTACGATTTAAGATCTGATTTCATAGCTGGGCGATACTGTACCTGCAGACTGCAAACTTCTCTAATCGTTAATAATTAACGTTCACATTATGTTATTTTCGAAAGAAATAAAAGAACCTTTATTGCAAGCTTTAATTTCTTTAATTTTTTGTATCCACCTAAACTATTTTTTGTGCTCATATTTGGTGCAAAGAAAAATTTAAAAATAAGGACTGAAATTATATTGAAAAAAAATTAAGTTTTGATGATAGTTAATAACATTATTCCATAATCATACAAATAAAATTTTAAATAATGTTTGATTATTTATAGTCATAACATTTGATAAATTTAATATTTAAGTGTAAAAAACTATAATAAATAGATAAGTAGTTGATTAAACTAAAATATATTATATAACTGAGAAAGCTAGCAACCAATCCTCGTCAGTTAATAAAATTACTTGTATATTCCGAAAAGTATATTATATATATATACATTAATCATAGACTTTCCAGGATTTTATTCCGCAAGACTGAATAAGGGAATAAAATAAGGGGACCCAATTGGACTCCACTTTACTCACAAGTACGATTATGCAAATAAGAATGTACAAAATTATTTTCTCACTTTGATCGTGCAGACCGCTTGAAGTATTTTATTTACAGGTTTTAATAAGAAAAGGAATGAAATTCATTTTACAAATATATTCTAAAATTAATTCAAGTCGGTAAGGGCTTTATGAAGCAATTGCTACCATTTTATACCTTTTAATCTTTGAGGATTTTATCCTGAACATTTAATTAAACGCTGCTTTGTCGTCGCGTTTATCGCGATATCGTAATTTAATTATTCTTTACCCTGGCCTGAGTCATACATACGAGTATTATAAAATTGGCAAAGTTATTTATAAATAAAATATATAATAATAATAATAATAATTCTAGGCATAGGGAAGTGACGACCCCATCGCCCGCTGACGTAACAGTTTAGTGTGACAAAACTGCTACGTCGGCGCAGTCAGTCAGCGCCTTGCCAAGAGGTGTGAGCGCCGTGCCTCGGCACAATTGAGGGTGCAAAAGCCCGTTTGTGCTTACGGCCACACTATTAAACGGTGCCGGGCCTGGGTGTCTCCCGTTAGATGACGCCCATTTTTATGGATGATGGACAAAAATAGAACGCGCATAGAGCCGCTACCTGGGGGTCGCCGGGGCGCGTCTGCAGCTGGCGCTGGACGCGATAGCATGCGGGCCGCCAGCCGAGCGCGAGGTGCTGCACGACCACCTAGCAGCCCCTCGCATCCATCATCCCCACCAGATGGCTTGGTGTCGGCAGGGTCCTCTCGGACTCGGCAAGCGGCACCCGCCGCTAGTGGAGTACGCCGCATACGTTGGACAAAAGATATGAACATAAACGCATTGCGGGCGTACTATAGGCCGAAAGGGGAAGTAACTGGACGATCAGCGTATCGGGCTCGGATGCACCGCTTTTTTGCTGAGCTGGAGCCGTCTGTTCCCGTCACAGAGCAAAACCTGGCAGACCGAGTTCATTACATCATACGCTCGAAAATATTTGATGATGCCGAACTCGAACGACTACGGCTTGAGGCTATTCCCTCATCGAACGAACCAGCTATAGCTGGGGATGCGACTCCTAAGGCCATAGACCAGCAGCCATATGTAGCCGCTATGGATATTCCCGCTTTGGTTGATTCAGGCGATGATGGAATGGTCACCCAAGAACTAGAGCAGATGAGGAGTAAATTGGAGGAGGCGATTGTTGAAAAGCGCTGTACACCTCTCGAAAATTTACCGCAACTCCCACGCATAACCCTAAGCAAGGAAACCAGCCGGGACCTTTGCGATACGGACTCAATACTTTTTGGCGCCGCTTTGGCAGTTTGCCGTATTGTTGGTGCCAAACTTCCCACGTCTGGATGTGCTACTGGGCAAAGTAGCGCTATCCCAGCCTGGAGAAGAAGGATTGAGGACCGTATCGCAAAGGCAAAGGCCCATCGGCAGACTGATAAGCTTCAAGTCGGGCAATAATAGGCCAAGAATTGTGCGCACCGTAGTGCTGGGACAAATATCAGTTGGTCGCAGCCGGATATAACGCAAAAACTGACGGAGCGCATAGACGACCTGAAGCAGAGAATCGCTGCTTGGGGGAAGCGGATTCGGCAATATACCGAGAGGTCGACACGGTTCAACCAGAATCGTCTCTTCCAGAGTGATCAGAAGAGGCTCTATGAATCATTGGAGCGGCCAATGGTACGTGGAACGGGTTCAGCACCGAATCAGGCCGACACTATCGCATTCTGGCGGGGCCTGTGGTCAAAGCCCGTAAACCAAAGCAAGGTCCCTTGGACAGAAGTTGTGGCGAGTCAGTGTGCGAATGTTACGCCCATGGACCCCGTCATCATAACGCCGGATGACGTAGCTGAGGCGGTCCATGGGGCCCCGAACTGGAAAATTCCGGGACTCGACGGACTGCATCACTACTGGCTGAAGGGGTTCGTGGTGTGTCACGCTGTGCTCGCCCAACAGTTTCAAGAGGCTCTCGACCAAAAGTCACTCCCGAGCCTCTTCACTACTGGGATCACTCATTTGGTTCCTAAAGACCGGGATATACCATATACAAGACACTAACATCCATTTTGAGCGCCAGAATCACTCGTCACCTGAACGCAAATCAGGTGATGTCGCGCGCTCAAAATGGATGTCGGTGCGGTGGTCGTGGAACCAAGGAACCACTCCTTATTGACGCGGTCATTGGCAAGGTGGTTAAACGCAACCGTCGGAACCTCTCCGCTGCCTGGATAGACTACAAAAAGGCATTCGACTCGGTGCCTCATACATGGCTTAAGAGGGTCCTCGAGCTGTACAAGGTTGATTGTACAGTTCGAGACTTCCTCGGGCAGTGTATGGAGCAGTGGAGTACGATCCTTTGTCATCTAGGCGAGCGGATGACGGCTGCGGAGAACCACATAAGGATAAGAAGGGGTATCTTCCAGGGCGATTGTTTGAGTCCAATCTGGTTCTGCCTCTCTCTTAACCCTCTCAGTACCTTACTGGAGGGTTCCGGGAGGGGATTTCAGCTTCGGAAAGGTGGTACAAAAGTGACCCACCTTTTCTATATGGATGATCTCAAATTATTCGCCTCCAGTCGCTCTCATCTTGTGGAATTGCTAAACATCACTTGTGATTTTAGCAATTCTATTAGAATGGAGCTAGGGACGGATAAGTGTGCGGTCCTCCATGTCGAAAGGGGAAGGGTTACTAAATCTGAGGGTATAGACTTATCTATGCCCATCAACATAAAGACCCTATCCGAGGCTGAAACATACCGATACCTGGGTATGTCACAGAATATAGGTATCGATGAGGCGGACATGAGGCAGTCAGTTTGCGATGTGTTTTATGCACGCTTGACAAAAGTGCTAAACAGTCTTTTGTCGGGCGTTAATAAGACACATGCATATAACGGTTGAATCATGCCTGTTCTCGTGTATACATTTGGCATACTCAGGTGGACTCAGACCGAACTGAACGCTCTGGATAGAAAAGTCCGCACTATTATGACGTCCCATAGGATGCATCATCCGAGATCGTCAGTAATGAGGAGCGCGCTTACCATGCATAATCGCGAAGTGTGCAGCCTTCGTAATTACTTTCTGGAGAAAGCGGATGATCCATTCTATAGGAACGTTATTTTTTGTGATAAAGGACTTACCCCGCTATCCTTAGCCAACGAGCAATGGCAAGACCCGCCAGCACAGAGCGTTTCCGACCGGGAGACCGTATGGAAGGAGAAGGAGCTCCACGGGAGGTTCTACAAGGCTCTACATGAGCCTTTCGTAGACACAGTTGCCTCCCTCCACTGGCTACGTTTTGGTGACCTCTTCGGGGAAACCGAGGGTTTTGTCTGTGCAATACAGTATAAGGTTATTAACACCAACAACTATCGGAGATACATACTAAGGGATGTATTTCCGATAGTTGTTGACCATCGAAATTTATCGAGCTTGTCGCCATCCCGGTGAATCACTTAGGCATGTCATCCCTGGTTGTTCGGCGCTTTCTAACTCTGAGTACTTGCATAGGCACAACCTAGTAGCCAGGATTCTACACCAGGAGCTCGCTCTGAAATACGGTCTCGTGGATCGGAAACTGCCTTATTATAAGTACATGCCGGAAGCCGTACTCGAAAATGACCGCGCCAGGCTCTACTGGGACCGGGCCATTATCACAGACAGGACAGTTCTTGCGAATAAGCCTGATATTGTGCTGATGGACCGGGCACAGTCAAGGATATTTTTGGTCGACATTACCATTCCATATGACGAGAACCTCGTGAAAGCCGAAACAGATAAGCGAACAAAATATCTGGACCTGGCTCACGAGGTGACCGACATGTGGGGTGGACTGCCGACCGAAATTATACCTGTAGTCGTTTCTGCGAACGGGTTAATCCCAGTCAGCCTCTCGTGTCATCTGAGGCGACTGGGACTCCGTGACGGACCGCTCCAAGCTCAAATGCAGAAGGCGGTGCTCCTCAATACCGCCCGCATCGTCCGCCGGTTTCTTTCCCTTTCCCCCTAACCCTTGGCCGTTTGGTCTCCCCTGCCGAGGGCTTCCATCTGGTTGGGTTTTTATATATTTATGTAATTTTTTATGTATTTATTTTATTTTATTGATATTTATGTATTTTTATCATTTTCGTTTACAATTATATATTTATACAACCCACCCAGATGAGAAAAGTATATAGATACCCTACATAATAATAATAATGACGTTTATTTTCTTACCACAAACAAAGTTACATTTAGAATTAAGAGTAACAGCTAATATAACATAGCATAATATAACAACTTTGGTTGTGGATCGCTGGTGCCTATGGTAGGTATAATACCTGTATTACAGGTCACCAGGTCTCCTCTACGTGGAATGCTATTAGTGTTAATATAACAGATTTGGGCTAATCCCCTATAGTTACACATTTGTCATCTTAGTAATAACTCAAAACAAACATACAAAAACTTAAATAAAAGTATATATATATATATATATATATATATATATATATATATATGTGTGTGTGTGTGTGTGTGTGTGTGTGTGTGTGTGTGTGTGTGTGTGTGTGTGTGTGTGTGTGTTATTATATAATTAATTTAATATTATGTAATTTACGACTCAAAAAACTTTTGTTTCTGCATAGGTTTGCTTTAGAAGCCACTTTAGAACAATGTTTTTGCATTCATATTGGTTTCGAGAAAAGAGGGATAAAGTTTTATGCAATTTATTATATAAGTAAGGGCCAAGGAAAATGAAGAACCTGTGACAAAATGCAGTTTTGACATGGGTAGACGTTGCAACTAGTTGGTTACGTCTTGTCCATTCAGGGATATATTGGGTCGAGGCATGTTGTTTAATAGTAATGGTTAAAATGAATAATTGTGTAACTGTTAATACTTGGCAATAGTCATAAAGTTGGTCTGTAGGAAACATACGAGGATTAAAACAACATACTTTTAGAACAGCTCTCTGCGCACGTTCAAGTTGTATAAAAGTACTTTTAGCCGCACTTAACATATACAATAAGATAAAATTGATTGACACAGTGCCACATAAACCATCTTCATTATTTCTGAATCTGTGGATTGGCGTAATTGTTTAAACTTACCATCAAGTTTAATGTGGTGTAACGGGTGTTCTCGTGCCTGAGAGTGCATGGAAATAAGAGTAGAGGGAGTTCAAAGAAAAGATGGATGTCTCCTCTCTTACGCATATCATCCCTGACTCAGGGATGATATGCGTAAGAGAGGAGTGAGTGAAGAGATGACGGCTAATAGACGAGAATGGAAGACATGATATGTCAACCTCAAATAACATATCATCCCTGACTCAGGGATGATATGCGTAAGAGAGGAGTGAGTGAAGAGATGACGGCTAATAGACGAGAATGGAAGACATGATATGTCAACCTCAAATAACTTGAAATAAGGGCAGGAAGAAAAGGAAGACAAGTGTTTTTGCCGTGCGGTAGCGGCGTAAAGGATTTTTTTAAATAAATAAATTGACAAAGAACTCGCAGTCCACCTGATGGTAAGTAGCTATTGCAATCCATGGATACCTGCAGCCAACTTATAACAAAGAAGGCCACAGATGCGTTATCACTTCTGAAAACTAAGATGGAATGCATAACAGCCTGTAATTTTACTGACTCTCTATAATCTTCAAACTAGAAGACAGCAGTGCAAGTGCTATTTGGCGCCAGAAATAGGTAAGAGAAGAGGGCGGCACTTACTCGGACAAACTCCTGGGTAGCCCGTCTGGTACTTACATCACCAATTCGCCTACCAGGCATGACGATTATGGTTAATACGAATATTCCGTTATAACGCGAGAGGCACAAGTCCATGTAAGAGGCGGCAGAAGGAATCAAAACAGGAGATCGACAGCGTCTTCCGAATAACAACTAAAAAAAAATACAAGTGCCAAGTGTGGCAACTATGGAAAATATTCTCCCTCGTAATCGAAATTAATACAAAAAAATAGAATCTTCAACATAAATATGAATTCTCAAACAAATAACAAAGTTTTATTAAATACTTTTATTAAACCGATTAATCGAGTCAGAAGAAAGGAAATCGAACAGGAAGTTTCTTTTTGATCAAAAAATGCTCGGGGCTCTTTTTGATAAGCTTTGCATTGAAAACCTGAATCCAGTACCCACTAATGGAATAAATTAAAAATGAAGCAACGTAATACAGTTTACATTCGTTACGCTGCTTGGCTCAGGACTGCTGTCATTTATGAAAAGATTATAAAGCACAAAAAATCGTATAGCGTGAGTATGAGACTGACTTCACCATGACTTAATATCATGAAACCCAAATATATAATAGTCTTTCATCGACGAGCGCGTAGTTTACCATGCTTTTACCAAAATTATGGTCATTTTGCTTTATGCGTTTTTATAGGTTGTAGAGTCATGCTGCAACTATATTATGGTTGCAGCACGAATGAGTCGTCTTGAGCGGGGAAGGATCATGCTCTCACAAAATACCAGCGTAAAATGGCAGCTTAATTCTGCTGTGTTTCGTATGGTGAGTGAAGCGAACCGGAGACTCGTTTTACTGGAAAAGAGGCATTCCATCTTAGTCCTCACGGCTGACAACGCATCTGCATTTTGATTCGCAAACGAAGATAGATGTAGATGTATGTCTATGGGCCACAGCAACCATTTATCATCAGGTTGACTGTGTGCTCGTTTGTCACCCTTATTCTATAAAAAATTAAATAAAATGGGTTTCACGGCGGAATATATAACAAGTCAAATCCCTTTAAAAAAAATGTTTTGTTGGTATTTTGTTAGTATAAAATAGCGCGTTTAAGCGTTTACTTATAACCATTGGTTGTCAGTTCAAGAATTATTTAAATGTGATCATAGAGCAGTGGTAGCACAGGGGATGAGCGCTCATGGTAAAATTCACATCACGCGAGCAAACCAGTTGTAATCTTGATGGCACCAATAAAATTGTTAATTGTAATTTAAGGTGCTAATTTACCACATTTTCAGTAGTGAAGGAAAACAGCGTAAGGTCCTGCTTATCTGAGGAATAAAAATATTTTAAAGACTTAAAGTCATCCAACAAGCAGTAGTGCAGCGACTAATTGATCCATAAGCCTCTCAGAAATTGTACGTCTAGCTGTGGGATGTACGTATGCTGTAACTTTACTTTTTTGACTTTTAATAATAAATTCCCTGTTAAAAGTTGTCATTAAAGAAAAAAGCAAGTAAGGTAGTGAAAACAAGTTTCACGTTATACATAATATTATGTTTATTGTATTATAAAATGGCGGCGTAGAAGTTGGTACCAAGTTTTTACTCGTTTCAAAACAATAGTAGGTTAAAGTTAATTTTTTAAGTTTATGCCTAAAACTCTAAAGGCAAAAGGTCTTCATAAACAATTCTGGTTCAGATGCTGTGCTGCTATAGCCGCAACCAGACGATACAGTCCAGCGACGGTAAATTACCCAGACCAGCTGCGGGCAGCAGAGTTAATGGTGTGAAACTTCTGGTACTGTGATCGTCAAGCCGCCTGCCAAGCGTCACGATTAAGACAAATCCTTCTTATAACGGGAGAAGTCCATCCCGTAGACTTTAACGGGCTGATAGAGAAGAAAAATAGTGGTTTACTATACTATATAAAATACTACCTTAATTGCTTTTTTCTTTAATGACACCTTAATATAGGTAATTTATTATTTAATACCTCAAAAAGTAAAGTTACAGCATACGTATGTCCTACAGCTAGACGTACAATTTCTGAGAGGTTTATGGATCAATTAGTCGCTGCACTACTGCTTGTTGGCCGATTTCATGTTTTCAAAATATTTTTATTTCGCAGACAAGCAGGCCCCCACGCTGTTTTCGATCAATACTGAGAACGTAGTAAATCAGCACACAAAATTGCAATTAACGGGCTGATGAAGAAGCAAAATATTGGTATACTATACTTTATAAAATACTTCCTTATTTGAATATAATCGATAAAGAGCACACAAATCAACTGATAATAAGCGGGCATAGAACCTGTAATTCAAATATATGAAAACTATTTATTTTTAATCTCACTCTATTATCATTATAAATGAGATGTCTTTCACAGAAGAGAAAACTACGCTAAGAACCATATCCCTTTATACGTAGTAGAGCATCTATATTATGGTTGTAGCACGAATGGGTTGGCTTGACCGGAGAAGGACCACGCTCTCACAGAATACCGATGTAAAATAGTAGCATAATGCTGCAATGTTTCGTGTGGTTATTGTAGCGAACCTTATTACTGGCAATGTCCATTTTATCCCATTCCACCTTAGTGCTCAAGGGTGACAACGCATTTGTATTTTGATTCTTAATTGAAGATGATGTTGGTGCCTATGGGCTACAGCATTCACTTACCATCAGGTGAACTGTGTACTCGTTTTTCACCTTTATTCTCTCTCTTATTTAATGTATTACCAGTATTTTAAGCAAGTAGGATCGACAGGTAATGGAAACCTGTATAATAATGAAATTACATACTTTCTCATTCGCAACATCTTTTCATACTGAAATTTTCATACTAATAAGTTTATTTTCTACTGACTACTTGCCTGCCAGTGTTAATGAATATGTTCTATGTATAGTGTCACAGAAATATTTTATAAAATTTAGTTCTTAATCACAATAACATACAATTTTTAGTATTTTCCTCTTAACTCTTGGGAATTATGTGGACGTTCTACAACTGTGGCGGCGCTGTCGTCGCACTACAAGCGAAAATACATTGAAGCCTTAATCGCGCTATCAAAGTTCCTCCTATATAGAATAGTTCCGAACTACCACTCGGAGCGATGGCCGCTCCCCGGACCGATCACCTACACAAATGGTGAGTCACTTACACAAATGGTGAGTAGACCTTAAAATATTTCAATGTATAAAAGATATTTTCACTTTTACTATTAAAAATCGATTTGACTAGACGTGCTTGATTTTAAATGCATTGGACATTTTATTAGCTATTATTTATTATATTATCACTTTACAATCGCCTACAATTAAAATACTATTGAAAATTAATGTAATAAATATGCAGTATAACAAAGTGTATATCAAATAAAATATTTTTGTGAGAAAGTCAAAGTTCCAATAACTTTCAATCTATAATGTTCAAAGAACTCCGGAACGTTATTTAAGATATGGGGAAAATGCCATATTGTGCCCAAATGGCGAAATCACGTGCACATAGTGTATTTTGATGATTTAGAAACGAAGCATGACAACATACTTATGGTGAAAAGTCCATCCGATAACGCTGCTGGTGATGGAGAATACCAGTACCAATATGAAAGTATAAGCTCTGTGCTAACCAACCCACTTAACCAGCATGATGGGAAAAAGCACATTTTTAAGTAATGTAATGTAATGTGCGCTCACAGACATCCGAGCTGCCTGAGGTATGGATCAGACTGAAAATCAGTGCATACTGTAGCCTGTCCATTTCCGGTGGTTGTGTATATAGAAAAATACTCAATTTTTTAGGTTTAAGTTAAAGTTATAAGTTTAATCCTGTTCTAAAGAACATCATACTTATTTCTTGTATATTATTCTTAACCCTATATTTTTAAATCATGCTCAAACTAGTAATAAGTGTGTTTTTGTCTTTTTTCCTTTCTTTCTATGTAATTGATGTTGTTGATTAATTAATATCCTTAACTAATTAATACAATGAATGCGATCACGGCGGCTAGAGATCAATGTTCTCAATGCAGACTAGCCGTAGTCATCTGCGCAGGACAAGGTTATAGTGCACGATTATATGGGCAAGCACAGATACACTCCCTATTCTCATATTCCAGTAGGATGGCAATCCGAACCACGATCGTAAAACAACGTCAACTTCCTGAATCCAGGCTGCCGCTGAGAATTACTTGACATAATAACAGATTTTTCTCCCAACCCCGACTTGAGACCATATGACCAACAGTCGCGCACCGACGAATCAGTTGAATGATGTTATTATAAACTATCTAGGCTTCTTTTCTGCCTAGGAGTTCGCCTGGGTAGGCACCACCCCATTTCTGTTGCCAAAATACTATATTTTTTACTTTTATTATACTGCCGACAAATACTCTCCAGACACTCTAAGCTGCTGTGATCTGGTCTGAAGGGTGTAAAAAGTCAGTATTATTACTGGCTGTGAGGCATTCCATCCTAATTCTTAGAGGTGACACTTAACCGCACTGTAGCCTTCTTTGCTCGAGATTGCTTTGTGTTACAGGTGTCCGCGAGCTACCATAGCCACTTACCATGAGGTGGACTGTATGTTCGTTTGGCCGTTCTAAAGGATTCTCCAATTCTGGTCTAACATTTGTGCAAGAACACGAACTGTTGACTTTCAGATCTTGATGTCTTATAATTTTCTCATGTGGCTGACCTACTTAAGGTTACCTCACATCTTATCGCATAAGTGTCACAACGGTCCTGAATAGAAGTAGTGTAGTGACCAACATAGCACCTTACCCTACCCTCTTCTTTTGCTTCGTCAATTTCCATTGTAAAGTAAAACAAGGAAAGTTACACTTTTAAACAAAGCGCTGTTTGGCACAGGCCTCCTCTCATTTGTGAGAGAGCAATTTTCATTGGATCTGGTTGAAATTGATTACGACTTTGGAACTACGACTTGAAATTTACTACGACAATATGTACACTAACATACAGTCCATATTTTCTTTAAAGAAGCAGTTTGTTTGTAGGTGGTAGGACTCCTTTTCTACCTATAAGCCCGTCCGCTGCTGTGTTCTTGTCTGAAAGCGTAGAGAGCCAATATAATTAAAGGTTGAGAGGAATTTCATCTTAATTCTCAAAAAAGACAACGTGTCTGTAGCCATTTCTGTTTGGAGTTGGCGGTTCCAAGTGTCTTTGGACAAGTTCATTTGTTCTTTCGTTTTACAAAGAAAAATATCATTATATGCTGTGGAGGAAGTGCATTACTTCGCATAATAGTGCGAGGAGGCCACTCTTAAACTTTTGTACTTAATCGGTTGTTCAAACCAACCAAAATTGAATCATTTTGGTTGTTTGATTTTTTTTAGTTTTAGATAGTATTTTGCCTTTCATACTCACGTCTAGACGTATAACTTATATTGAGCTGTAGTTATGACCAATGAAATAATGAATTCAAGAAATTGTAATATAGAATGAAGAAGTCTAGTAAATTTTAATGACAGCCTTTTCAAAGGCAAGCTATTTATCTAATTTATCTGTAACATTTTTCTTAGTTTTAATATAAATATGTATAACTAGAGAGGTCTTTTAGTCGGGCTTTATTATTTCTCATCTATTACGGATTTGCGAGATATTTATATCAATTGCACGCCTCACAACGTGAGGGAGTGCTCTACTCTCGATATGTGGCCATACCTCAATTTCGCTACATCAAATCCACAATAACTACAGACATTGAATTATAAGATAAGTTTATTTTCTTATTGATTCACTTTAGATTACATAACAAAAAATTTAATTGATAAATTATGGACTGCCGTCCGTTGGTCTATACAACGGTCGGTGATAAAAATGGAAGCAATAGATTGAGATATATATAGTATTAAATAATATTTTTGTTGAGAGATTGATTTTTGTTATTGAACTCAACACCGTTTAAAAGTTATTGAATAAAGTCGATCAGATACTATACTTTTTTTCTAGTAAAAATTATCGTCACTATTTTTATTTATTTTTTCAGATTTTTCAGGTTTATATTTATAAATTCAGTACTGTACACAACCTATAAAATACCAGATAAGAAAAAATATTTATATAAATGTACATTGATTTAAACAACGAAATCTTACAATTATACTTTTAAGCCCCAGTGTAACTTTTTTACATATAATAAAATTTGCTTCTCGAATAATATTCTCTAATTAATCGATCTAACTCTACGGAATACTTTAATTATAAGACTAGACATCGCTGTCTATTTTTCTTGATGATGCCTCTTTTAGAGCTAAAATACGTATAGTGTTATGAACTTTGGGAGGGAGGTGCAAACAAACTAAGTAATATCATCATCATTACAGCCCTTCACAAGTCCACTGCTGAACATAGGCCTCCCCCAAGGAATTACTCTAATTCTACTGCGGATATCCTCGTTTTTAAGTCTGTCACGCAGATAGACCCCGAGCATAGCTCTCTCCATAGCTCACTGACCTATCTTGAGCTTCCTCATAAGGCCAGCAGTAAAGGACCACGTCTCAGATCCATAAGTCATCACTGGCAACACGCACTGGTTGAACAATCTTGTTTTGAGGTTTTGAGGTATGCCTGACGAGATGTGTCGTAATCTCTCGAACGCTGCCCAGCCGAGTTGAATCCGTCGATTGACCTCTCGGTCGAAGTTGGACTTACCAAGTCGGACTATTTGTCCCAGTTAAACATACTCGTCAACAACTTCGACCTTAGTGCTCCCAACTACTACCGGCATAGATGTGACATGGACGTTACATATGAGTTTTATTTTGTCCATGTTCATCTTAAGACCTATCCGTTGGGAGACACTATTGAGATCATTGAGCATAGTGTTTAGGTCCTCCAGCGATTCTGCCATAAGGACTATATCGTCGTCAAATCGAAGGTGAGTGATGTACTCGCCATTGACGTTAATACCCTATCCTTTCCAGTCCAGTAGCTTGAAAACGTCTTCCAATGCAGCGGTGAAGAGTTTCGGGGATATCTGCAGTTGAATAGGTTTCGTACTTTGGTTCTGTACTCGGATAGCCATCGCAGCCCTACTGTACAAACACTTCAGCATTTGGATGTACCGACAGTCAACTTAGCACCGCTGAAGGGACTGCAGCACCGCCCAAATTTTGACGGATATGCAATTTGTGGAAAAATATTGTATTTTAATGCTTTTATATTACTAAAGTTTTTACTTTTATAAAACCTTTCTATTTATCTTATTGCATATACTTGTAAATAAAAATGTACACATCATTATTATAACGGGTTTTTGGCTGACTTGCGAAATTTGACGAAGAGGAAGAAGGCCTTCACTGAAGATCTGATGCACCAACACTCTTCATCTCCCGTGACTCCTTCTTAGAGGACACCCCTCCGTCCATCTGGAATGGGCTCGCTAAGCCAACTCGTAGCGACCACCTCGAGCCAGCCAAATGTGTTACCCATTATTTAACGTGGGTTACTAAGGCACAAAATGAGTATATACTGATCAATAATAAAGACTGATTTCATATAAAAAAAATTATATTTTAATTATATCCTGATGGTCAAAAATTTTAATTTATTATGGGGCACGGTAGTGCCCGCGCGTAATTACGTAATGTTTTACTGTGCGTGTAACGGAGTGCTACGGGTGGAAAAATAGGGGATGAAGATTAAAATGTACCTTTTTATACGACATTGCACTGATTTCGAAAGCCATTATGTAGAATTTTCCTTTAATTTTTGAGGCACGTACCGTTACTTCGTCAAACTAAACAATATGTTTCGTTATTGTTTTTATTATCCACGCACTCTATATCGGCTCGGTATAGCACGCTTTTATTTATCACTGTTGTATAACTACAGCTAGTAGTAGTAAACCAAAAGTAAGTCGTTGGTTTTGATAATTCATACCTCAATAATAAAAGATTTTTTTGTTGGACTATATAACAATAGAAAAATAAACAACAGCCCACTGTTTTGACTACATTAATACAATTTCAGCAAAAGCGTTTCGTTTTTCTGTGATATACATCTATTCTTATAAATGTTTTCGCTTTACTATCTCGCTTTGTATATTATTTGATGTGACGTTGTTGGTAAAGTACATTGTGCAATTACTTAATATTCATTTATGATACTCTCTAGAAAGGAGGAAAATTAGGTATAATTAACGTTGTAAAGACATTTAAAGTTTTTTGAACTTCTTGCACTTGGTAGTATTTTGTAAAAATATATGAATAAATGTAATTAAAATTAGTTAACCGTTAATTAAAGAGTTACATACAGGCACAAATCAAAATATTTAATTTTAGCCCACTTGCAAAAAAAACAGGAGGTTCACCATTCGTGTGTATGCTTTTGTATCTATGTTACGCGATGTATGCATGAAATGTGAATGGATTTTAATTATTTTTTTTAATTTAATAGTTTTTACTTCTGGTGGTCCCATATAAATTTGGAGACAAAATTCTTCTGATAAGGGCATGAATTTCTTCCTGTAACTATTTAGACAACATTGATATTCTGATATTCCTTATTCCACTCAAAAGAGTTATTAAATTAACTTTGAAAAAAAGTAAAAGTCGACTTCAAAGAACTTAAAAGAATAAAATAATTTCACTTTCAGAAGTGTGCGCTTTAATTCTTCTATATACTATGTCTTAGCACAATTAAAATACGTCTTGAGTTGTGTCAAATTTAGTGGTCTGGTCGTAGGATCTATGACCTCCTTGACCAATTGCTTGCACTTGCAAATAAAAAAAAAACTACACGATCTAATTCTTCTTAAACTATCTAGTACAACTAAATCAATGTTCTAAAACAGTTCCATAAGAATTAATTGGGATTCAATAATTTTACTTCGGAAAAGAACAGATAAATACAGACTAAATATATCGTATAAATACCTCGAACACTGAACCACTCAGTCAAGGCAAACATTCATCACAATATACCAGCTATACGATATTTCACATCACATAATTAACACGCTGTGACTGTCGTAATTGTAAATGTTTGAGTTTCGGTTTGCGGTTGAGAACAGCACCCGTTACAATAAAATACAGACTAAATATATAGTATAAATACTCGAACACTGAACCACTCAGTCAAGGCAAACATTCATCACAATATACCAGCTATACAATATTTCACGTCACATAATTAACACGCTGTGACTGTCGTAATTATAAATGTTTGAGTTTCGGTTCGCGGTTGAGAATAGCACCCTTTACAATAAAAATTATTCGGTTTAATTTTCATGTCATGATATTTAATTAACCTGCTGTTTTTAGAGTTTAATCACAATGCAAATTGTTTGTTAGCACATCTTATGTATTTATTTTCATATTGTATATTTACAGCTGGTTACTTCGCCTACGCGGATTCCAGATGTGAAGGATCATACACCTTCCTGTTGGACCTTCTGCTGACCTCTCATCCGGACGGATATCAGGTTTCCGTCGATGCCCTCTCGGCTCTTCTGACCATTGTCTGATCCGGAGTGTGGTGCCACTCACGCTCCCCTCGCGGTTGCGTTCTGCACGTTGCCGCCGTGTTTGGCATTACAGGTCGGCGGATTGGGACGGAATGCGGTCTTTCTTTGCATCCTACCCATGGGGCGGTTTGCTTCTCGCCGGATGATCCCAGCGCTGTTGCTGACATGTCACTGATGTGGTGTTACAGGAATGGAACTATTTATTCCATCATCTGTGGTACCCATCGGAGGCAGATCGCAGCCTTGGTTTGGTCGCTCCTGTAAGACTGCATTACGCAGTAAGCAGGAGTGCTATCAGGCCTGGGCTGAGGCTTCGGCGGCTCGGGATGTAAACACCAGCATGCTTAAAAGAAGTATAACTTCGCCTCCAGGTCCTTCAAAGTGTTATTGCCAAGGCAAAGTCAGAGCACATAGGCAGAATTGGCGAAAAACTAGTTCGCCTTCCTTCGGGAACCCGTGCATTCTGGTCTCGCCAAGGCTGTCCAAGGAATTTCTGTAAGCCATCACTACCATCTCTGCACAGGAGGACGACTCACTGGCCCACGCCGCAAAAAGAAAGCTGACCTTTAGGCTCACTTTTGCGTCCAACTCGACTCTTGATGACGGGAGAACACACCGCCGACCATCCCGCGGTGTGAGTGCTCCATGCCGGATGTTCGGTTCTCACAGCGCTCGGTTCGCAAAGCACCTCTCCTGGACATCCACAAGTCGAGTGGGCCTGACGGAATCCCCAATTGTGCTGAGGACGTGCGCCCGGAGTTGGCACCGGTTCTAACGCGTCTTTTCCGGTACTCCTACTCCTAGGCGTAGTCCCGAAATCATGGAAGACAGCTTTTGTCCAACAGATCCCTAAAAAAGGCGACCGCTCAGACCCGTCCAACTACAGGCCTATCGCCATCACCCCCTTGTTCTCCAAAATAATGGAATCCATTATAAACTGCCAGCTTATGCGGTACCTTGAAGATCACCAGCTGATTAGTGACCGCCAATACGGTTTTCGTCGGGGTCGATCAGCTGGTGATCTTCTGGTCACCTGACTCATAGATGGGTGGAGGTAGAGTCCAAGGGGAGGCATTGGCCGTTAGTTTGACATTGCGAAGGCTTTCGATCGGGTTTGGCACAAAGCGCTTCTTACGAAGCTCCTTCCTATGGGCTTCCTGAGAAATTGTGCAATTGGATCACCAGCTTTCTTGCAGATCGGAGCATCAAGGTCGTTGTAGACGGTGCATGCTCCGACTACAAGCCTATTAACGCTGGTGTTCCACAAGGCTGCGTGCTATCACCAACGCTGTTTCTTCTGCATATCAATTATATGTTGCAAACCGGTAGCATTCATTGCTATGCGGATGATAGCACTGGTGATGCTCTATACGCCGGCCGTGCGAATATTTCTCGGAAAACGTCGCCGAATACCGGAAAAACTTGTGTCTGAAGTCGAGTCTTTGCTGAACAAAGTCTCGGATTTGGGGCGACTAAATCTAGTCCAGTTTAATCCTCAGAAGACACAAGTTTGCGCGTTTACCGCTAAAAGAACCCTTTGTCGTATCTCCTCAGTTTCAAGGCACTCCCTTGTTGCCTCAGGCAGTATCGGAATCCTCGGCGTCGACATATCGAGTGACGTGCAGTTTCGCGGTCACTTGGAAGGCCAAATTGGCCTCTAAAAGCTTGGCGTGCTCAGCAGAGCGGGACAGTATTTCATGCCGGCACAACGCCTGCAACTTTACAAGGCGCAGGTTCGGCCTCACATGGAATACTGTTCCCATCTCTGGCTGGGGCTCCCCAGTGCCAGCTCCTTCCACTTGACCGCATCCAGCGCAGAGCGGCTCGAATCGTCGGCGACCGAGTCCTTTCCGATCGGCTCGATTCATTGGCGCTGCGAAGAGATGTTGCATCTCTTTGCATTTTCTTCGCATTTACCACGGGAGTGCTCTGAGGAATTGTTCGGATTAATCCCAGCCGCCACATTTCACGAACGCACATCGCGGCAGAACTCCCGATACCATCCACACCATCTGGATGATTGGCGGTCCACCACTGTGCGATTTAGAAGATGTTTTCTTCCTCGCACAACTTCCTTGTGGAATAGTTTACGACCAGCGATTTTTCCGGACCGATACGACTTAGGGACCTTCAAGAAAAGAGCCTACTCCTTTTAAAAGGTTGGCAACGCAACTGCAATTCCTCTGGTTCCCCTGGTGTTGCAGTTGTTCATGGGCGGCGGTAGTCACTACCATCAGGTGAGCCGCATGCTCGTTTGCCCCTCTCCTATAAAAAAAAAAAAAATATATACAATATGAACATAAATATCGGTACAAATAACTGGATTATATTTAAATTTCGATAAACTATCATATCTGAATGCAAAAAATTACCATTTTAATAACGTGGCTGACTTACATAATATACAAGTATACCTACCCTTAACCTTTAGCCATGGAATAGTGCAGGCACTACTATTTGTCAGTAAAATAGTTATGAGGGTGGTATCTACCCAGACTGAGTTCTAGACAGAAAAGGAGTCCTTTTTCTTCTTTATGACGCGAGTTTTACGCCTGTATTTTAAAATCAATATATTATATTGGTGCTGCAGCCAAATTCGTATCTGGCGTAAGAAGCACACACCAACAGTATGACTACGCACAACAGTAGCCTTCTCCAGAGCTCTGGGACCCGTAGCCAGGGGTTATCACTTTTCGATGTTTTTTTTTCAGATATTATATGTATCGTCTTAACGTTAAGCATACATATTACATTACGACAGATGATGGTAATCATTGAAATGACGTTATGCTGCAATTAGCATCATCTCTTCTTGAGGGAACTTCCAAATTTATCTGGTATCGCCTGAAAGTTTGATATAAATATTGTGTTTAGAATATAAATAATGTTATATATTGACATAATTTAGAAGTAAAATAAAAATTGGCGACTTTACCTGAAGGTATAATTTCTATCGCGCCTATATAAGTACATGCACCATTGTTTTTATATTAAAAAAGTTAGTGTTCTGGCAGAATAGAAGGTACTGGATTCCTAACATCGGTATTTTGTTGCAACAAGCTGATAATACCTTTGGGCCATAAAGCAGAAACTGTCACATTCTGCTCCGAGTTAACAGTTCTCTGATCCCTAACACCACAATATCAATTTGATCGATCTAGAAATAAGTCGCGGTCATTTATTTCTGTATGCTGTTTTACTGCTCTTTGAATATCCTAGATCTTGGGTCAAAACATCCAAGCCGGAGCTTTTCATGGATATCTCGTTGTAAAGTTGATACATTCTTATTATCGGGTTATAAAAGGAAGTCTTATTCTTATAAGTCTGCAGGTAAATGTCTTGCTTGGAATTGGGGAATTCTTAGCACTCGATAATATTTCATTTTATGATTATTTTGGTTTCATTTCATTTGGTTGGTTGACTGTCCTTTTGTTTTGGGTTGAAGGATTATAACCATGTTTCTTCTCAGTTAGTATATCAAAAACGTTACGTTTTTTTCTCGCCACCGTTGAATTGCTCTATTATAAATACGCACCTATCCATCTGATTGTCTTTCTGCTCATAGGTAAGTTTGTGACTTCATGACGTACGCTTACGGACAAAAAGTTTGTACTGGATGATGTTTCGTATTATTGCCGATACATTCATCATTTCTATCTTAAGAATATTAAGTAATTGGTCGGTTTTCTCAGATAAGGTTTTCTGCTCTGCTTGTACATTTTAAATGATTATAGATAATGGCCGACATATATTCCTTCATCTTCAGTTTCCATGTCCTCTTTTAAATTCAACAAACCATTAAAAATATTTTGTTCGTGAACAAAAAGATTCACTTAAAGTAAACAAGTTCAAAACCCGAAAAGTGTGTAAAACTTTTTAAAGTGAGAGTAAATCATAGCCCGAAAATCACGTCGATTGAATTTAAATGCTGTGAACTAGTTTCCCGCCAGATCATCACTTTTCATGATAAAAAGCTTTTTTATGTTATGATGGAATCATCAAAATCATTTATTTTATCAATTTATCAAATTCTCAAAAGATATCAAAGTTTTTCGGACAAAATATTGCCCAGATTACTTCTGGCATTGCTCTTTATCTGTTCATCAAGTTTCATTACAATTAGTTGACACAAATCGAGCTAAGATAGACAGACAGACAAAACTTTTAAAATTATTATTTATATCTTAATGGCGTGCAAATAACACCCTCAGCTCAATAAACGGCTGTTATTTCGATATTACAGAGAGACACATCAATTTTATTTATATATTTGTTTACCGTGTAGTGGCGGTGTAAGAATATCCACTACCCCATATCCTCCCGTGGGTATCGTAAGAGGCAAAGAGGGAAACAAATCAGGAGATGGGCAGCAGCGTATTCCTAATAACGACTCAAATTAAATAATAAAACTGCGGTTGCTAACCGCTACGGCAAAATCGTATGAGGCAATCTATGGGGAGGCCTATGTTTAGCAGTGGACTTTAACAGGCTTTATCGGTAACGGTGTAGATAATAAGTTTTCTACTTTCAAACTTATCAGTAATTATTCGGACTCTGCGATCTTTAATTTCTCTTGGCATGCCTTTGTGTACATGGTTTTAGGATCATCATAAACTGAACATACGGGGGGTGTAATAACGATTTTTTTTTCAAAAGCATGCAACCACATCAATGCTAAATATCACTGGAGGTTAGGGCAAAAGCTAAAAGGTGGCATATCCATCCTAAGCCTACAGACTGATAATGGAGAGTAGCATCTGTGTAATGGTATCATACGCACTGAAATACCCGTTTACACAGCGTGGTGGTAATAGGCAGTTTATCATTTCATATGGTGCAGTTTTCAAAAGGCCTATACTTTTAGCTGTGGATTAAGAAAGCCTGTATAAGAAAAAGATGTACCGGACTTAGAGTCTTCCTGCTAATTTTAGAACAGGAAATATATTAAGCAATTTAATCAACAATATACTATTATCATATTTATTGTAGCGCAAAACTTTTCCGTTTACGTTGGATCTTGTGAAAATTGTGTCATTTAGGCAGACTTGCAGTCCTTGTTAACTATGTTGAGTGGACCGACCCAAAAATAAATCCAAGGGCCTGTTTGTACTACGCTTCTTGACGTAGCTTAAAGAAAAGGAATAAAAAACTCATTGAACTAGGATATTGTTAATTTCGAGGTACTTGAAACGCTTCGTATTCTGTAAAATAACAATAGAAATTGTAATGTGGTATTTCTTCCGTATCGTGGAAGTGTTTTATACAAGTACATTAGTAACGTCCAACCCAAACCAGTTATTTTAAAGCCACATACTACGCTGCAGTAGCGTCAGTATATTTCACTCTCAGGACTGAGTAGAGGCCTAATCCCTGTTGTGGGACGTCATATGCCATAAGATCTTTTTGGTATTTTCTATAATCGCCTTATATCGGGAATCCCATACAGAATTTTCAGGAAAGTAAAACACTGCTTTTAAAAATAAAATAGCGCTGCAAATGTTGGCTCTACGCTCATTTCTGCACCCACTGTTATCAACATTAATAACGTTGGAACGCAATTTACAAAATAGGCTTTTTAACGAAATCCTTTATCTTTATGGTAATGTACACGGAGTAATTGGCAAAGTATCTGTTATTAGCATTTTGTTTACCGTACACGTAAAATTATATTGTTTTAAACCTTACCTACATTAATTATTAATCTTTTTTGCCTAGATATCTACATGAAAAGTTAGAAAACTGGCTATTAAGAAAAGCGAAAATAATATACATAATCGTTAATTGACACCGCTTTTTAATGAAAGAATTAATGGTTTTATTCATCACAAAACACAACGCAATATCCATTTTTTTCTTCATTTTACAATATTACTAAATAACAGATCCTCTCAAGTTAACAGGTTAGTAAGAATCTTTTTTTAATATTAAAGTCAAAATCTAACAGTGCATCTAACGGTGTAGTATTGGATACCTGCAATAAATATTGAACATCAAACAAAAAAGGTAACAAATTCGTTGTCACCTTAGGGACTGAAATTAAATTCCTCGCTCTTTGTAATCATACTCTCTTTCCATTCAAACCAAATCACAGTAAGAGGTCCGCTGATGTTTGGCGGAAGAAATAACCAATAGGGGTTATAATTCTAGCGATCTCCTAGGCAGAAATGCTTAACCTAATGCAATAACTCTCATAATAAAGGTTTTGTTTACGTATTATGATATTAATAAGATATGTTGATATATTTAGTAACTTTTTATTTTTGTATATTTGTGAAAGTAATCACTTAAATCGTATTTTCAAATAGTGTACAACTATAGATCCTATTTAAAATAATCAAGACAATTCGGCCTGGTTAAATAAAGGATGCTTAATTCATGTATGTACTAAATACCAGGCATTACTTTCTTACCCGCAATCTGTATCCTATCTCGAGTTCAAAAACAACGTTTTTTCTTCTAAATTATTTCTTATCCATTAAAATAAAATGTGCTTTTTAGTTTATTTCTGGTAGTATAAGATATAAATTCCGTTGCAAACTGTTTTTATAAATAATAATGATGTGATTTGAAACTAAGTTGGAGCCAAAATGACAAAGGTTAGAGCAGGTGTCCTTACTGGGTGCCTAAAATGCTTATTATTTTATAGAATATGGATGGAAAACGATCACACAGCCCGCACGATGGCAAGTGCATGCTGCGCCCAAGTAACTCGCAAATATGATAACAGTACAAATTCAACAAATATTAAAAGAATATTAGTCTTTAGGGCATGGCTCTGTACACTAACCATACGAAATACATCACCATTATGCTGCTATTGTATACTGATATTTTTTGGCAGCGTGATCTTTCCCCCCTCGAGCCGACTTATTCGTGCTACAACCAAACCATAGTTGCAGCATGGCTTTATCATGCTAAAAATTTGGTTAATTCAACTTGATAGTAAATATCGTATAGAAATATGCATGTCTAAGAAATAAAAAAAATATCTAAGACGTCTGAAGTCAACCACGATAGCATTGAGGCAGCTTGGCAACTAACTATTCCTTGCACTAAAGGGCGGCTCCCCAACAGATGGAGTGACGACTTCGTAATACATGCAGGAAGTCGATGAATACAGGCGGCTAAGGACCGTGTTTCGATGCATTCCTTATGGGTGGTCTATGATCAGCAGTAGAGTTGTGAAGGGCTGTAATGATGATGATGATTATAGTACAATAAAACCTACAAACTAACTAGTTACTTGGTTTTTCATATTCCTTGTTTTCTCTTATTTTGCTGCAGTATTTTTAAAATTGTACAGTACACCCAAAGTATGCCAAGGTTTAGAAGTTAATCTCGCACGCCTCAAACCTTGGCACGGATAAATAGGAGACACAGCATTCCTTCTTTGTTTAAGGAATGTTGGGAACATTCCATAAATAACTGACATTTCTGGAATGTTGTTTTGTGTGATTGTTTGTAAAGTTAACTGTAACGAATGATTTGCCCATACACTTTCCTCATTATGATGATTATGATATCATTAATTTTTTTATAGAAGGAGTGACAGAACAAGTTTAAACGTTTTATTAAACAAAGGGGCTATTATAATATGAAAGAATACATGAATGAATATAACTCCTGGGAATGAGGTGATGAATTTTAATAGAACATTTAATATAATGGTTTTTAATAGTTTAATTTAATGGAACATTTAAACCTACTACCTTAGATTATATAAAATGTCTAGATTCCGTGTTCAATACAAAACGCAACATTTATTGTGAACGAGTAGTTTAATGATATCTTAAATAGGTATATTAAAAAAGTTAAAAAATTTAAATAAAACGCAATAAAATCTGTAATCAGAAAAGTAAGTAACTTTCTTAGTGCAAGTAACTTTCTTATAATGTGTGAGTACTATCTATAAAAAACGGTGTTTTACTCCAGTGCAGTGCCTCGGAAAGCACGTATAGCCTTGTTCCTACGCCTGATCTCTCCGGTGGTGTCGTGTGAGAGAATAGAGAGTAGAGAGTGCAACTGTGCTTGCTCACACGCACGAGCACTACAATCCTGTCCTGACAGATGATTAGTATTCGTTGAGACTGGCCGCCTTGATCAAAATTCATTCATATTATCAAAACATAGAACATGTTTCGACAATGTTACTTTCAGTTTAATATACGTATACAATAGTCGAGTCATACGAATTAAAGGCATATTATAAATTTTAAGCGCTGTTAAATGTTTATGAATAATATCTTTCGGAAACATGCTGTTACGATTTAATTAGTAAAATATCAAAAAATGGCCACATATTTAACAATTTTCACTTGCGATTGATTTCACTTGGTAAAACTTCATCTTCCTTGTTTCGATTCTTGATATGTAAGAATGTATCCAAATGATAATGCCTTTTGGCTTAATGTATAATAAATTTGTATGAGAGGGCTTTATTAACCTGAAAAGTCATTTTGGATAAAACTACTTTCACGGATTTTATCGCGTTTAATTATACTTAGTTTTAAATTCCCGACGTTTCGGGTGCTTTCCAGTACCCATGGTTACGGGGGACTGAGGTGATTGACGTCCGTGACGATTCTGCGTAGATCGAACCAAAACTAATAATTAAAAAGCTGAAGGTACTCCGGGTTAATTCTGACATCGGGACGTCAAGTCTGGCAAAAAGTCTTTTGATAAAAGTCACTTAAAATGTATTTTGAAAATCTGTTATTCATGCCTCTGTTTACTAACAGGATTTAAATAGTTAAACGAATATTAAAAATAAAGATGGAAAATTAATATTTTCAATTGCACCTATTTTGTCGTGTTAATAAGGTAACAGTTCGTTAAACATCACAATATCAGATTAAATTATGAAACAAATCAATCAGATATAAGTTTTATAACAATTTATGTTGTTTAAATATGATGTATATATTATAATATGAAGTCTTTTATATAATTATTCACTTTTAAATACGTTACATGTTTCCAATTTCTATGACATTTATCTAATTCATGTATAGTTCAGAGCATTTCGTTAGTTTTACTTAATAAAAATACTTATTTACACACTCCGATATTTTAAATTAAATATGCTAAAATTTATACTATAGTATTGTAGAAAGCAGAAAGTTTTCTATACGTCTCAATAACCACAGCAAGCCTTTGTTACACTCATCGAAAGTGTAGAAAACTAGAAAACTTTATATTGTACAAGTCGATGCGCCCATCGAATAAAATGGTATTCCGAAATGTCCAACTTTACAAGAAAAATAAAAACCTTATTTTCATAAATTTTATAGAATGTTGACTTGAGCGATTCGAAGGGCTTGTAGTCAGAAGGATGAGAGTACCTATTTTTCTGAACACGGATTGCGTCCAACTTCCATGGGATCAAACTTAAGGGTCGCAGTTAAGATAAAGCAATATACATAAATTTAATTGTTACATGACTTCAGTCTGCTTTTTCGCCTCCTGAAATCAAAGGGTATGTGTTCAAGTCTATGTTATGTTTGAACAAGCAACTTCTTACCAGTTCTCAGACAAAGATATTTTTGCAAAGAATACAACAAATTTATTCGGGTAGGTCTTAGGTAACCGTTATAAACATGTAGTGGCTGTGTAAAACTATCCACTATCCCATATCGTTCCGTGGGTGTCGTAAGAGGTGACAGAGGGAGACAAACCACGAGATAGGCAGCAGCGTTTTCATAATAACAACTATAAAATTAAAAAATTGCCATTGCCAACCCGCCTGCCATGCGTAGCAACTATGACAAATTTCCCCCTATAAGACAATCTACGGGGAGGCCTATGTTCAGCAGTAGACTTTTGATAGGCTGTAGTGGTAACTGTAACGGTCTTAGGCAGACCTATGATTTTACAGGTCTTATTTCAAGCAACATCGTCTCTGGCTTTAGCAAATCGATACTTCATTGGACATGCAGATTTGCTAGCTAAAACAAACAGATTTAAAAAGTTATAAAAATATATTGGGCTCACTTAAATGATGATTTACAAGAAAAAAAATAGTTTATACAATAAAAATATGAACTTCAGAATGGCACAATTACATAATTTGTTTGTTGATAAACTTATCATAGTCATGGAAATGTATGTGCGTATTACATAAACGTAAGTTTCAAGATTTTTCTTATTTCGCAATTAAAAGATTTCTTTAATTTCCTTCTTCTAATTTTTAAGGGTCGTAACGGTCTACTGGTAGACGTTGACATAACATAAACTTTTACGACTGTAACCCAGAAGTGGAGTCAGAGACTACTGATTTCTATTTGGACACGATTCGCACATGACACATCTCTCTCGTTTCTTCCACACATACTCATATGCATGCATACATGCTCATCGTTTAAGGGTACCCATAACATGATTCATTTTTAATATATAAACTTTTAATCGATAAACTTTCATAGTGTGTTTCGACAGGTGTCCTTTGTCGATTCTGCCACTAACGTATGCAGCATAAATATGCTTTGTCACTCTTTCCGCATTCATTGTATCTACGTTTATAAACCACCGAAGCATTCCTTTCTTAATTCTAGTCGCAAAAACTTCTTGCAAACCACACATTCCACCATCCATTTCTCTCGCATTGTAGAAAGGGTTTGGTTCACAAAAATGCTATAAGTTTGTGTTTCTATTGCATCAAACACTTCACCCGAGAAGAGTTTTCTTAAAAAAACTTAAACGAGCTACTGCAATAAATTCTCCATCAGATTTTTCTAGAAGCCTTTATTGTAAAAAACAACATTGAAGCATTCACTTATTCCCACTAGGTTAACATTGGGTTCTAAACTATCTAAAACTATCCCTGAAGACACGGTCGTATTGGAGAAAATACGCTGTGACTCAGTATTTTGTTTTTGATGCAGGTTTTTACCTATTGATAAAGATGTGGTTAAACGTTTGGGTACGGCGCAGCTGGCCGCGTGTTCAAACCTCACACATAACAACTCCAATATTTGTTGGCCTATCGATATTTTTTTATATTTATTTTATTCTTCGACAAGTGAATCAGAAACCATGTGTAGGGTGTTTCAGTTTCTTTTCTTTTTTTATAGATAATTGTTATGAGTCTGTTGTTCTGTCCATGTGCAATTTTATATGTTAAATAATAGTATGTGTATGTGCTAGAAATGTCTAATGCGCGAGTGTAAAAAAAAGATATTTATATTTAACACCAATACCCTTAACTATCTATATAAATTCCGTAAACATATTAATTCTATTCTGTAAAATAACATTATTTTCATGAGTCAACCCTTTTTGTCGTAATAAAGATGCAAAGTTGAAAATTGAAGGAATCCGTATAACGTAGATTCGTTTAATACGACTAACTCGTGCTACGTGTTAAATGTACGTATAAAAATATAGCCTGTAAATTAGGCTACAGTTCGTAACGTGAACAGAGTTTTTTACCCAAAAGTTGCTATAACAAAACTTTCACAACTGAAATTGGTGTTTTACAGCCCAAAAATTGGTAGAGCCATGCTGCAGCTATATTAGTAGTATAATTGTAGTACGAATGGGTCGGCTCGACCGGGGAAGGACCACGCTCTCACAGATCACCAGCGTAAAATAGCAGCTTAACGCTGCTGTGTTTCGTATGGTGAGTGTAGAGAACCGGAGACCCTTTTTACTGGAAATGAGGCATCCATTTCAGTCCTCACAGGTGACAACGCATCTGCATTTTGATTTGTAATCGAGGATAGATGTAGATGTTTATGGGCCGCAGCAACCACTTACCATCAGGTGAACTGTGTGCTCGTTTGTCACCCTTATTCTATAAAAAATTAAATAAAATGGGTTTCACGGCGGAATATATAACATGTCAAATCCCTTAATTTTAATCTATACTTTCTTTTACTAAAACATACAAATCTTAGTCACTCAAATTTCACAATACCGTAGCAATACAAAGGGAGAGAGTTGTGCATACATACATTGCTCCATGACAAGGTTTATGGCACGCTACATAAATTTAAAAACAGCAGCATATAGTCTACACTATAAAAGAGCACGTACAAGAGTATATATAGTAAGCTCTAACATATTATATTCTTTGATCATTTTAATAAAAAAACAACTTTAGATTATCATAGTTTAATTATAAACAATAAAAAGAAAGTCAGAACCTATAAATGTTCTACTGATGGGTACAGACCCTGGTTTTTTGTAAATGCATATTGTTTTAATTTTACGCATTATTTTTAACCCCCGACGCAAACAGAGGTGTGTTATATGTTTAACGTGTGTATTTATGTATCTGTGTGTCTGTGTATCTGTGTATCTGTGTGTTTGTGTGTAGCATCGTAGCTCCAAAACGGATGAACCGTCTTAGATTTTTTTGTTTGAAAGGTAACTTGATCGAGAGTGTTCTTAGCTATGATTGAAGAAAATCTTTTCAGCCGTTTGAATATCATTAGTTTTTGTTTTAGGGGTTTTTTAAATTTTCAATTTAAGTTATAATACTTCACATGTCAACGAATTAAGGAAACATTTTAAGCCATAAGCTGATAAAAAAAATGCCCACTCTAAAGTACTACCACTGAAAACAAATTAATAACCATATATTTCTTGACTTTGTTGTTACGAAGTTGACATGGTCACATCACATGCGCCATTTAAGATTTATCTGTATTTACCACGGAGAGTAGGTGGGTTAGTGAGCGTAGAGCACTCTTGCACTTATAACAGTGCTTCCCACCACCAGTCAGTGAATTGACCGATTTAGGACGGTCTTTCTACCACTAGTCGCAAGAGCCTTATCCGTCAATCAATAGGGTATACCTGTGCTTAGTTCAACTTAATATGATGTATATTATTACAACTTAAATCAATTAAATTAATCAATATTTTTATTAATTACTTATTAATCAACAATTAGTCAGTATTCTTAACACTTTTTTTTGCTATAATTATATCTGTAAGATACGATATTTTAACAGAGTACTGGGTCAATGCTTGTTACAATTCGGGATTCACACATTGCACTACTGAAAACATACAAATTTTGATCATGTCTAATGTTGAGTATACAAAATAAGTTATATAAATTATATAAACCTTAGTAGAACACAATTAATATTTTTTACATATTTACGGATAAAGTAATAATAAGTAATGATAGCTTAATAAGTGCTAATTAACAAAGTGCTCGACGGAGAAGGAATTCATCATGCATGCTCGAAAAATTAAATATTGTAAAAGAGGACACAAAAATTTAGAAAAGTCTGAAAAAATTTAAACAATTTTCTATTAACAAAATATGAAACAATTTATTACAAATATTGCATTTATTAATGGGTAATGTAATCAAAAATCAGAGAATTGAATCAAAATTCTCCTCTTTATGTTTTAGTGCTACTATTAATGATGATTATTAAGTGTATCAATCTCCGTTTATCGGGACAAACGACCCTGAAACCTCCGACCGCAATTCGGCTTAATAGTTCCAAAATGGCTGCAACCGTTCGAACGACAATATACCTAATAGCGCAATTATGGTAAGTCACCCATCCATTTCTATTCTTATGTAAGGCATTAAAATTAATTGTCAGAATGGAAATCTATTATTAGGAACCAACTGTTCTTTTATTGTTTTAGGTGGTGACGCTTTTATTATGTTCTATAATTATCTCAGGAGTTTTCATTCATCATTAATTCATTACAGTCTATCAAAATTTCACTGTTAAAAACAGGCATCCCCTATTTTTTTAAATAAAAATACTAACCATGCTATTCATATTACTAATATTCCCTACAACCACTCCTGGTAAGCTGAAAATGCTTGTGTTAAGAGTGGTTCACGACAGTAGTCGAATGGCGGATTCGAACCCACGACCTTTAAAGTTTGCGGTCCGCATCCTGCTATTAGGCCATTTGCCACGTTTGGCAGGTGGGTTGGCAACCGCAGTTTTTTCTGATTATGAGCAGTGATCAGAAAGATAGTGATGTGATGATGGATCATAGAAGATGCTGTTGCCCATTTTGAGTTTTAGTTTCGCCTTGTCGCCTCTTACTACACCCTCGGGATGATATGAGGTAATGGTTTCGCTTACGCCGCCTTTACACGAATTCTCTAAAGATTTATAAAGATTTAAAACCAATACACTTAAAACTTCAGTTACTTCTTATTAGTTTTATAGTATGCGAGCAACCCTTGTTCGATCTCCAAAGGATTATATGGAACAACTGTAAAAATACTTCTATATGTAATCAAAATGCAGATATGCGTTGTCACGCCTAAGATGGAATGCCTCCTTTCCAGTAAAGAGGTTTCTAGTCAATTAGCTAATACAATTGAATTCGTTTATTGAAAATAAATAATATAATGGCGAAGGTTTATATTTTCTGGTACGTCTTTGCAAATTTCATCATCACTACGGTTAACGTTACCGTTACTACCTATCCACTGCTGAACATAGGCCTCCCCCATAGATTGCCTCATAGGGGAGATATTTTTCATAGTTGCCACGCTTGGTAAGCGGGTTGGCAAGCTCAATTTTTTATTTTTAGTCGTTATAAAGACACTGCAACCCATTTCCTTTTGGTTTGTTCCCTCTGTCGCCTCTTACGACACCCACGGGACGATATGGGATAGTGGATATTCTTACACCGCTACTACACGGTAAGCCTGTACATCATCACCTGTATTACTAGATTTACTTTTAACACAGATATTTAAGACTTGTATTTTATATTTTAAAGGTGGCGCAGAACGGTCTTAAAGAACTGGCGAGTACACTTCTGAGCCATGCAAAGAGAATATTTAGTGATCTTGAATTGTCTCGCTCGAAGATGGACTAATTAATGGACTTTAAAACTCTAAAGAAATTATCTAGTGTTAGAGCTACATCAAAGAAAACCACATCTACATTTTACGGCAATGTATAGAGAAAACCGAGGCACATAATCTGTTTTTTTTTAAATAGAAATGGGGACACGAGAATATGGCTTGGCTGATAGTAAGTGATCTCCGTCCCTTATGATCATCTGTAACACCAGAGAATTGCATAAATAATCAGCTTTCATGCATTTTGTTAAGAGTGTATCCGGATTTACACACAGGCTGGTCTGGAGTTTTTGCAGCAGTCGACTATGACATGACAGTAACGTCCAAATATGTACAGAATGTTCAGACAAGACTAACAGAGCAGTAACATCTGATACGATAGAAAAATTACGTTTTCCCGAAACTGTCCAGCCTGTGCGAATAAAATGTAGCAAAATTATGAATATATCAATAACAATACTAAAGGTATTTTGACTCCGACAAAATAAAACTTATATCATAGGAACATAACAAAACAAGATTGCATGATACAGATACTTTTTGTAATTCATCTGTTCTTTCCTATCTTGTATTGTTACGGTATGATCATAATTTTCACGGTTTTGAAATACATGTTTCTCCAGACAAAAGACTCTGCGGTTAGAAACTAATGTCGCGTGCATCATGCGCAAATAATAAACATTAGGTACTCGTACATTTCTCCTTTGTCTAAGAAAAATGTCGTGGTATTCAAAAGAGACCTTGTTATTTCGGTTTTGGTTAATTTCTTGTTGAAACATAACTGTCACTTAATTGTTACTATAAAATAATGTAAGAGAATGTATACTTTTGCGTAACATAATACGGTTTAGACTCACATTTTGACAATGTGATTTTTTTTTCGATACTGTCCCTGTATACCAGCCTAAGTTTATAATCCTTATGTTTTCTTATATTTACGCGAAGACTACACATTAAATGTGTAGTAACCCCCCCGTGACCATGAGTGCTGTAAAGCACCCGCAACGTCGGGAATTCAAAAGTTAAAATTAAACGCGATTTAATCCGTAAAAATTAGTTACATTTAATTATAATCCTTTTGTTGGTTTTTGTAATTGGCGCGTTTATTTTATTTTTTGCATGAACACGCGTGACCTCTCTTTCAGTATGTAACAAAAAATTTGTTGTCCAGTGACTATGTACGGGTTACACTGACTTTTAAGAGCGCAGGAAGTACGAGTATAGAAACATTATTTCAGTTCCAAAAACTATCAATAAGACCTATTAAAAAGGCCAAAAGACTTTTCCGGAAGCTGCAGTAGAATCATAATTTATTATATCACTGAAATATAGATTGAAACTTGTCAAACAGATGTGATCAGAACAGATTTAGGATGTATTTTATGCGAAAAACTTGAGAGATATTTTTATTGATAAATAGAAAAATTTATAGAATAAATGATCCTACCAGTTTTAAATCCTTCCCAGGCTATGCCGGTCGCTAGTTTTAAATAAAAATATTTGCTTTAACCTCCTTATTAATATTTATAGATTGTTAATATTATACTCGAGTGGGTAATACAGAGTAATAATATTTTTGATATTGAGCATATAAGCACATCTTCCGCCTATACTTGCTAATTATTCACAAAAATTGCTCCATTATTCACAAAAATATTATATACAAGTATGCTCTAAAATAAACTTGACTGTTTAATTGAAATTCATAATCATTTATGTCTCTACAAAGGTTGTCTAATCCTCCAATGAACTTTCAAACATTTAAATGTGTAGAGGAGTGGGTCAAGAGCGTTGTATCGTTCGTACGAATTCACACCCTGCGATCGACGGTAATGCTAATAAAATAATAAATTATGTATTTACTACCATTTAAAAATTAGCATAGAGTCTTAAAATTTTAAAAAGTTGTAAAGAGCAAAGTAGGTAAAAGGAAAGAGCTTAGGTTATGCTATAATGGTACCATAGTCTCAAACAGGGGTAGTGGTGGTAAATCTATACCATATCAAAGGAATGTGAAGTTTGCCAATTTTGCACACCGACGGTCTACATCTTTCTCTTCATCCATTATCTTTATTGTTACTTAATTTTTTTTGCGTGGTCAGTAAGAATTTTTAGTTAGATGGTGGTAAGTAGTGGTGGGTCTATTGCCAGCATTGTACTTCTAACTTTGATTATTTGTTACAAAATCGTGAAAAAAGTAGGATCGAAATAAACTGACTAGTTTCATTGAGTCTGTGTTCCAGTCTGAAGGGTATATAGATAGCCAGTATACATACAAGCTGAGATGCATACCATCTCAGTCCTCAGTGGTGACAACGCATCTCTAGCTTTCTTTCTATAAAGTTTGTTGCAAGTGTCCATGGGCTGCAGTAGCCATTTACTATCTGGTGGATTGTTAGTTCGATTTACATTTCAATTACATAGTAACAAAAACTTACGCTTAGAGTCATTTAACAAATAAAATATTCTTACACCGGAATAAGTGAACATTCTTGAAAATAAAAAAAGTAAGATAAGCTTTTCTTGTGAATGTTTATCAAAGTATTATTATTGTACAAGTATTATAATATTAACTAAATGACAGTAAATGATAAAGTTTTCTGCACTACTGGACGGCTAGCGACTTCCGATTAATACACAAAGCATTAGTGATTCCTTATAATAATCGTTGTTCATAATAGTAAGTAGTAAGTTAATACGTATTAATGTCATTTTTCTGGCTAATCGCAACGCGCTCACTACGATAGTTGTTTTTTTATATTGATTTATCATTGTGCAAGTGGGATAAATAATAGTTATTGTTATTTATTTTTAATATTATGCATGATCACAGAGAAGTTTTAGCAAAAAACAAGAACTTATTCTGTGCATTTTTAAGACTTGGAAGAAACCTATGACAGAGTGAACAGGATTGCTTAATAGCTTTATGGCAAGCGCTGGCCTCGTTTAGATTGAACGTTGGCCTAATAAAGGCATTAAAATGTCTTTATTGGGACTGTAATGCTTGCGTCAGGATTGACTGGGCCTGGTTTGGATAAATAAAGTTGTTAGACAAGGTTGTGTAACTTCCGGCTGTGTTTAATTTGTTTTGCACAGTTTTTGGGTAACTTTGGAAGTCGAAGAATGTGGTTTGAGAATGGGTGACTTAGTTGACAATTGGATCTTATACGTCGACGATCAAGACATATTTGCTCTACCGAGATGCAACCCATACTAGGGTCACTGTGCACAGATAGCTTATTACAATGGTTCGACAAGAAATATAACTATGCCCTTTAATTAAAAAAAATGTCATAAAAGAATTGCCTTAGTAATTAAAAAGCATTATAAAATATTAACAATATTAAGTTTTTGCTTTACAATGCACTAATAAAATCAACAAATACACTTTTTCCAAAACTATCACCATTATCTTATCGATTTAAAAAGATATTCATTTGCAACGCTTCAAAATTTAACATAACACCGATGGTGGTGGAGTAGGAAAATACGGGTAAGCCATTTCCTTAGTTCATTAATACTCGTAGAATCATCACATGATGTTAAAAACAAGTGGTAAAATTAAAAATTTTGTAAACCGACTTTAATATAAATTATTAAATATAACTCAAAACTACAGGTCAGATCTTGATGATGATGATGAGACTTGATGAGACCTTGACCTGACTACATGAGAAGCACCAGCTTTCAAATAAAAAAAAAGTATCATCAAAATCGGTTCACCTAGAAAAAAGTTATGAGGTAACACACATAAAAATACAGTCGATTTGAGTACCTCCTCCTTTTTGAAGTCGGTTAACTATGACTGGCATAATGCTTATTACTTTATAAATTATATTAAAAAATATCGAAATCTGCTGTAAACAGTGAACCGTGAATTAACATACATTCCTTAAGCTCCATTTTATATTCTAATTTGCTTTGCAAAGGAGCACTTGTACTTAGAAGTACACTCGTTAAGACATCAATAATTAACTATTTGCTTCATATTTGAGATTTGCAGTTATAGCATAATCAGAATTTAATTAGAATTCTGTGAATTTATTCTCATAAAATTTAATCGCGAGAAATGCACGAAACGTCTGGTATTGCGATCACCGAACTATTTTGATGTTAATAAAAGCATTCAGAACATAATATTTTATAATAACCAACTTTATACGTGGTAGAGCCATGCTGCTGCTATATTAATAGTATAGTTGTAGCACGAATGGGTCGGCTCGACTGGGAAGGACCACGCTCTCACAGAATACTCCTCCTCCAATGAACTTTCAAACATTTAAATGTGTAGAGGAGTGGTTCAAGAGCGTTGTATCGTTCGTACGAATTCACACCCTGCGATCGACGGTAATGCTAATAAAATACATAATTTACTACCATTTAAAAATTAGCATAGAGTCTTAAAATTTTAAAAAGTTGTAAAGAGCAAAGTAGGTAAAAGGAAAGAGCTTAGGTTATGCTATAATGGTACCATAGTCTCAAACAGCGGTAGTGGTGGTAAATCTATAATACCATATCAAAGGAATGTGAAGTTCGTCAATTTAACACACCGACGGTCTACATCTTTCTCTTCATCCATTATCTTAATTGTTACTTAATTTTTTTTGCGTGGTTAGTAATAATTTTTAGTTAGATCGTTTTTAGTTAGATGGTGGGTCTATAGTGCCAGCATTGTACTTCTAACTTTGATTATTTGGTACAAAATCGTGAAAAAAGTAGGATCGAAATAAACTGACTAGTTTCATTGAGTTTGTGTTCCGGTCTGAAGGGTATAGATAGCCAGTAAGTATAATTACAAGCTGAGAAGCATACCATCTCAGTCCTCAGTGGTGACAACGCATCTCTAGCTTTCTTTCTATAAAGTTTGTTGCAAGTGTCCATTGGCTGCAGTAGCCATTTACCATCTGGTGGATTGTTAGTTCGATTTACATTTCAATTACATAGTAACTAAAACTTACGCTTAGAGTCATTTAACAAATAAAATATTCCTTACACCGGAATAAGAAGTGAACATTCTTGAAAATAAAGAAAAAGTAAGATAAGCTTTTCTTGTGAATGTTTATCAAAGTGTTATTATTGTACGAGTATTATAATAATAACTAAATGACAGTAAATGATAAAGTTTTCTGCACTACAGGGCGGCTAGCGACTTCTTATTAATACACAAAGCATTAGTGATTCCTTATAAATAACATTGTTCATAATAGTAAGTAGTAAGTTAATACGTATTAATGTCATTTTTTCTGGCTAATCGCAACGCGCTCACTACGATAGTTGTTTTTTATATTAATTTATCATTGTGCAAGTGGGATAAATAATATTTATTGTTATTTATTTTTAATATTATGCATGATCACAGAGAAGTTTTAGCAAAAAACAAGAACTTATTCTGTGCATTTTTAAGACTTGGAAGAAACCTATGACAGAGTGAACAGGATTGCTTAATGGCTTTATGGCAAACGCTGGCTTCGTTTAGATTGAACGTTGGCCTAATAAAGGCATTGAAATGTCTTTATTGGGACTGTAATGCTTGCGTCAGGATTGACTGGGCCTGGTTTGGTTTAAATAAAGTTGTTAGACAAGGTTCTGTAACTTCCGGCTGTGTTTAATTTGTTTTGCACAGTTTTTGGGTAACTTTGGAAGTCGAAGAATGTGGTTTGAGAATGGGTGACTTAGTCGACAATTGGATCTTGTGCGTCGACGATCAAGACATATTTGCCCTACCGAGATGCAACCCATACTAGGGTCACTGTGCACAGATAGCTTATTATAATGGTTCGACAAGAAATATAACTATGCACTTTAATTAAAAAAATGTCATTAAAGAATTGCCTTGGTAATTAAAAAAGCATTATAAAATATTAACAATATTAAGTTTTTGTTTTACAATGCACTAATAAAATCAACAAATACACTTTTTTCCAAAACTATCACCATTATCTTATCGATTTAAAAAAGATATTCATTTGCAACGTTTCAAAATTTAACATAACACCGATGGTGGTGGAGTAGGAAAATACGGGTAAGCCATTTCCTTAGTTCATTAATACTCGTAGAATCATCACATGATGTTAAAAACAAGTGGTAAAATTAAAAATTTTGTAAACCGACTTTAATACAAATTATTAAAGATAACTCAAAAACTACAGGTTAGATCTTGATGATGATGATGAGACTTGATGAGACCTTGACCTGACTACATGAGAAGCACCAGCTTTCAAATAAAAAAAAAGTATCATCAAAATCGGTTCACCTAGAAAAAAGTTATGAGGTAACACACATAAAAATACAGTCGATTTGAGTACCTCCTCCTTTTTGAAGTCGGTTAACTATGACTGGCATAATGCTTATTACTTTATAAATTATATTAAAAAATATCGAAATCTGCTGTAAACAGTGAACCGTGAATTAACATACATTCCTTAAGCTCCATTTTATATTCTAATTTGCTTTGCAAAGGAGCACTTGTACTTAGAAGTAGACTCGTTAAGACATCAATAAAAACTATTTGCTTCATATTTGAGGTTTCAGTTATGGGATAATCAGAATTTAATTAGAATTCTGTGAATTTATTCTCATAAAATTTAATCGCGAGAAATGCACGAAACGTCTGGTATTGCGATCACCGAACTATTTTGATGTTAATAAAAGCATTCAGAACATAATATTTTATAATAACCAACTTTATACGTGGTAGAGCCATGCTGCTGCTATATTAATAGTATAGTTGTAGCACGAATGGGTCGGCTCGACCGGGAAGGACCACGCCTCACAGAATACCAGCGTAAAATAGCAGCTTAATGTGTTTCGTATGGTGAGTGTAGAGAACCGGAGACCCTTTTACTGGAAAAGAGGCATTCCGTCTTAGTCCTCACGGGTGGCAACGCATCTGCATTTAAATTCGCAAACGAAGATAGATGTAGATGTCTATGGGCCACAGCAACCACTTACCATCAGGTGGACTGTGTGCTCGTTTGTCACCCTTATTCTATTAAAAAACCAACCAGTTCAAAGCAACAACATGGAAAATGTAGAGAACATTTATTTTCTCGGAAACGGCAAAAAGTGTAGTGAAAGCCTTAATTGACTTCATTTCTAGAACTTCACCGCAATGGCAAGAAAATCACAAAAAATAATTTTCAAAAAAAAATTATCGCTTTAGAATTATTGATACTAATTTGCAGTTAAAATAATTTTTACATTATTTTCACTATCGCAGGCGATTTCGACCTTATGGATAATTTTGACCACAATCAGACCTGGTTAACTACAATAGAACATTTTAATAAACGTAAGGGTGACAAATGAGAGCACAGTTTACCTGATGTTAAATGGACAACCTCGGTTAAGAAATAATACACAAATACGTTATCACTCCTGAGAACTAAACAGAAATACTTCGTTACCAGGAAAAGGGGTCAATTCTCAACACTCACGATTAAACACGTGAGCAACGTGTTGCTCATGTGTTTAATCGTGCATATTTACAGTGGTACATTTTGGGTAAATCTATTTTTACTATTCTAAATACACTGAATTCGGGAGCGAATTGAACACAAGACACAAGTTCAGACCGGAAATCCGGGATCACATAGTGTTAAAAAATATTTCAAGTATATCTAGTCTACTTTCTCACAATAGAGCAGTGAGTTGGACCTTTTATGCTCCGTAGCCGTTGATATACGAAGCCCCAGACGTGAGACGTGTTATGGTCGCTGCTACTTTATAACTTTATTTTCAATTTGTCTTTGACTGACAGAATTCATTAAATAATGAAAAGAAATTTCTTAATGATATGGTTTATTGCAGTATATTTTGAGTCCAGCACTAGAGTGGATTTTTTTTGGCCAATTTGCCAGTGTCCGTCTCTCCATCCAATTACGACGTGGTTGTTGTCAAGTCAGAGTGAATATGCTTTTGTTAATCTAAGCCAATGCGATTTTTCATTTACGGTTTCATTACCAGCCTAGTACAGTAGTCACATAGTATAGGGTTTATGATAGACTAGCGATCCGCCCCGGCTTCGCAGGGGTGATTCTGAATCTCGACAATAACGCCACTTACCTCATCCAATTGTGAATCAAAACTATTCTCGAATCAACTTAATCACACAAACGAAATTTCATCAAACTCGATCCAGCCGCTTAGGAGGAGATCAGTCACATACACATGTACAGTAAAAATTATATAACTATGTAAAGATAAAATACATAATCTCTTCACAAACACACACCACACACGTGCACGCACGACGCACGCACATATAATTATTTGAGCCCATCACAAATACACTGCTGCACATAAGCCTCCCCTATAGATTGCGACAAAGTACGATCCTAAGCTACCTGCATCCATCGATCTACATCTTTAGATCTTAGGTCATCACTACATCTCGTGAGCTACTGCCCAAAACTGTCCTTGCCAGTACTAGGCTTACACTCGGGAACCTTTCTTCCCCATCGGTTGTCAGTTCTTTGAGATATAGCCGGCCCATTGCCACTTCAGCTTGCTGATTCGGTGGCTATGTCAGTTACTCTTATTCTGCTGCGATAATTTTCGTTACAGATTTTATTCTACAAAGAAATTCTGAGCATAGCCCTTTCTATGGCACGCTTAGTGAATTGAAGATTTCTTATACGGATAAAAGTGTCGGACCACTTTTCAATTCCGTAAGTCATCACTGGGGCGGGGTTAGTCTACTCCTAATTCTCATATATTTACATTATCAGTAGGACTAGATTAACACCTATTCTGCTCTCCTGTCTGGCGAGCAGTTTGGCGAATGGCTCTGGGGGAGAGCGAAGGTCGTGTTGATCCCCAGGGTAAGTCTGAGGTGTTCTTCCTTCACGTGGTTGCCGCTTGTTATTTGGTCTGGTTCAATAAGAAACAGACAGAACAGAAACACTCAGACAATCCTCTTTTTACTTTATTTTTATCCCACCCTCTTTTTCCTATCTTAACCCAATCCAAGGTGTTAAGCGTACCGTGCCAATAGATGCGTGGTTGGGGGGGAGTCCAGTCGCAAACGGTGCCTACCCGAGAACAGGGCGATTCGGGTAGTATTTTAGCCCTTCCCTAGGCATGCGGGGCTCTGCCGGGGGTGACCGAATTTTTCCCTAGCTAATCGTGGGACCAAATTGACGAAAATTGACATTTGGACAGAACAATAAACTCTCCTTTAATGGAATTGTCTGTAGGTCTGGAAGAGGCCCTTTTAGCCTTACCAACACCCTGCAAGTCTACGCCCCAACCTGGGACAAGCCGAGAAGTAGAGGGCACGTCTGCAGCCGAACCCCAGTCTTTTAGAAATGACGAATCGCATGCTTGCACACACATTAATACAGATTCAAATTCAAATAGTTTATTACGAATATAGGTTGATACAGTTGGTGTTCACGTAGTTTATCACTTATAGAACAAACATATAGTACAGCTATATTCCGCCATTTGGCATGCAAAATTCATCACTTTTATATTAAATTACTTAAACATGCTCTAGTTATAATTGGAGTTCACATGATACATAATCAAAAATAATAGCGATAAGTCAATTTAGATAATATTATATACGTCAAGTTCAATTTAGTTATTTTGAGTCATGTAACAGTCAATTATTGAATTTCATATTTGTCTTCGAGATATTCTTTCACACTGTAGTATGCCCTATTAACAAGATATTGCTTCAATAGTATTTTAAACTTATGTATTTATGTTGGAGCATCTCAAAATGTGTAATGGTAAATGGTTATAAGTTCGAGAGGCCATACAAAACATACTGTTAAATTGGGCTGTTTTGTTTGATGGAAAACATATTTTGTGATTATTACGTTTACTGCGTAGGCACTCAAATAAAGAAATATGCGTAATAACAAAGACAGCTACCTCATATATATAAAGGCATGAAAGTGTTAACAGTTTCAAACTAATAAAAAATGGTTTACAACTATCCGTCTGTTTTAACTTCACAATGGCCCTTACACATCCCTTTTGGGCTCTAAATATCATATCATTGTCTACAGAGTTACCCCAAAAGATGACACCATACCTTAACACTGATTCTACATAATCGTGGTACGCAGTGATGACGGCAGATTGATTCATAACTGTTCCAAGACTATACAGTGCATAAGAGAACTGGTTGACTTTAGTACAAATATCCACTTGAGATTTCCATTTTAAGTTTGAATCGAGATTGAGGCCTAAAAATTTTGCATTTTCGACTACATTAATTTATTGTCCGTTGTAGCATATAATTTTTCATATTTCTGAATGTCATTAAATTTGTTTTATTTAGATTAATTAATAAATTATTATTTGATAACCATTGAATTATTATGTCCAGTGTTTGATTTATGTCTACTATTAAGATTGTTGTTTTTTTATTTATTTTTTCCAATTTTAGAACGATCAAATATGGAAGAGCGGGGCCTCTTGGCACAAGTATACATAATACTTAAGAGGTTTGGCCCCAACCTTTGATTGTATTAAAACAACTGTCATTGTTATAGAAATAAAAAAAAATTGATTTTTTTTGAGACTAGACATATTCATCTGTGCAGGACAGGGTTATAGTACACGGTTGTATGTGCAAGCACAGATACACATTCTATTCTCATAGTTCGATTGTACGGCAGTCCGAAGCACGATCGTGTAACACCGCCAATTTCCTGACTTCGCTAACTGCTACTGAGAATTACGAACGGTTCGAACCCGGTACCACATGATCAACAGTAGCGCACCCACGAATCACTTGAATAATGTTATTATAAACTATGTAGGCGGTAGGACTTCTTTTCTGCCCAGGAGTTCGTCTGGGTAGGTACTCAACTCTTACCTATCTCTTTCGCCAAAATACAAAATTTTATACTAGAAAGAATGATAGAAATGCTTTATTTCAGTTAAAGTATGCAGCACAAAATATGAAAAAGTAATAATAGCCAAAAAGATAAATAAAACGAAGTTGGTGCACAACATCGTAAATTTAAGAAAATACACTTAAAAAAATCCTGCGCTACTGCATGAAACTGCGAAAAGAATCGGTCACGAACGGAAGTGATAGCACTGGTTTTCAGTCCGGCCCATACCCCGAGGCAACAGGCTGAATGCACGCTCTCTCTTGATGTTCGAAAATTAAAAATTTATTTACATATAAATGGACTAACAGTAAGATTTAGTCTTTTTTAAATTCAACTAATTTGCTATTACCGTGTAGTGGCGATGTAAGAATTTCCACTATCCCATATCGTCCGGTAGGTGTCGTAAGCGACGACAGAGGAAAACAATCCAGGAGATGGGCAGCAATGTCTTCCCAATAACAACTATAATATAAAAAATCTGCGATTGTCAACCCGCTTAGCAAGCGTGGCAACTATGGCAAATATCCTCCCTATGAGGCAATCTATAGGGAAGACCTATGTAGCAGTGGACTTTTAATAGACTGTAACGGTAACTAGTAAATTCATTCATCATTAAATATAGAAAGGAATGCTACACTAAAGATTCTTTTAAACTATTTGTAGCTAGATATTACGTCTTAACCAACATTTTTTTTGTTCATTAAGTAGCAGTAATTTATTATTATTTCTAAAACCGTTAATTGTTGCAAGTCTACGCAAGAGAGGTGGCAAGTTGTTGCAACATTTTGTTGAATTCTCTGCTTGGTGCTTCTTCTTCAGATCTGAGAGTGAGGCATTCCATCTTATTCCTTAGAGGTGACAACTTATCTGTTGCCCTCTTTACTTGAAGTCCATTGGCGTTGCAGACAATAGCCACTTACCACCAATGAACAATAAATTTGCTTGACGCTTAAGTTTAAAAAAAAGTAATGAGTTTCACCGTTCTAGAGGATTCTAACCCTTGTCTAACATTTCTGCAAAACCACAATCTGTTTACTTTCAGATCGAAATGTCTTACGATTTTTTCATCGGTCATGAATAGATTTAGTTGTGTGTATGTTGGGGCCTTTACTTGTCTACCACATAAGCACCTTACCCTACTCTCTCCTCCTGCTTAATTAATTTTAATTTCAAAGTAAAGATTTTCAAACAGAGTCTCAGCGAGTTCGGCACAGTTCATATGTGAGAGGGTAATTTTCTTTCGTTCTGGTAGAAAATTACGACTTTAAAATTAATTACGACGAAAAGCAAAACTTTATAACTAATATATCTAAATATATATATATATATATATATATATATATATATATATATATGTATGTATTATTTAGATATATTAGTCATATTATGTAATTAGAGGTTAAGAGGCATTCCGTCTTAATTCCTTCATTCAGCCTTTTCTGTTTAGTTGGCTCCAGGTGTCCATGGACAAGTTCAATTTAATTTTTTCTTTCATGCTCACAAGTAGACGTTTAACTTATGATGAGCTGCAGTTATGACCAATGAAATAATACATTCAAGACATTGTAATATAGAGTGAAGAAGTCTAATTAATTTTAATGACAGCCTTTACAAAGGAAAGCTAATTAATCTAATTTCTCTGTAACATATTTCTTAGTTTTGATATAAATGTGTGTATAACTAGTATAGATAATTTCTATAATATCTTATTATGATATAATTTTTCATATCGTGCTTATTTAACTTACCCATAAATATATTCGTTGGATCCTTTAGCGATATTTGCATATAAATAGCTTAAATGGATTCTGTGTAGAAGCATAAATCCTAGTAGAGTTCTTTTAGTCGGGCTTTAGTGTATCTCATCTATTACGGATTTGAGATATTTATATTAATGTTATTCTGTGCAGCAAAATGCCACCCAGCTGCTTTGGACTCAATGGAAAGGCGTGCTAAGAGGCTTATTGGTGACCCGAATTTGGCTAAAACCAATCTTACCAGCCTCGAACACAGACGCAAAGTAGCCAGCCATTCGGTTTTCTACAGGATGCATTTCGGAGAGTGTGCGCAGGAATTGCCCAATTTAATTCCTCCTCTCCTTCCACCATCGGACAACCAGACGTTCGGCCAGTCTCCACCTTTCGTTGTTGACTTACACGCATTCGAACCAAACGGTTCGCTTCATCGTTCATTATGCGTACAGCAAAGGTGGATTAAGTTGCCAGCATCTGTCTTTCCATCCGATTATAGTGTGGGTGTTGTCTTCAAGGCAAGAGTGAATAGGCTTTTGTTAAGTCAGTGCGCTTCACCATCTTAGGCTACATCACCACTTACCATCAGGTGGTATCGTAGACAAGCGCTGGCTTAGTAGTATATAAAAAAAATATTCTACAATTGCAATTTAAATAGTATAAATTCATTAATACTATACAGAATCTATAAAGTACCAGATAAGAAAACTTTTAAATCCCAGTGTCACTTATTTTCCTCTTACATGCAATACATATAATAATAATTATCGAATAATATTCTCTAATTAATTGATCTGAGCCGTGGTAGCTCAGATGGTTAGCGCTCGCTGTAAATGTCACAGTATGCGAGCAAATCGGGTTCGATCCCCGCCGACACCAATGAAATTGTTAATTGCAATTTTAAGTGCTGATTTACCACGTGCTCGGCTGTGAAGGAAAACATCGTGACGAGACCTGTATGTCTGAAAAATAAAAAAAAATATTTTTAAGACATGTGAAGTTCACCAACACGCATTAGGGCAGCGCGGCGGAAACTTCCTTGCCCTAAAACCCTTTCAGAAATGAGGGGAGGCCTGTGCCCAGTAGTGGGACGTATATAGGCTGTAACTTTAACTTAAACTTTAATTGATCTAACTCTACAGAATACTTTAATTATGAGATTAGGCATCGCTGTTTATTTTTCTTGATGATGCCTCATTTATTCCTGTTGAGTGATGTTAGGTTTTAGTGGTGGCGTACCACTAAAACCTAACATCACTCAACTTAACTTAACTATTTGACGTGTGATTGTGCTAAGAAATTTTAGTTATTTTCTTAACAAATATGCAATTTGTGGAACAATATTGTATTGTAATGTTTTTATATTACAATTACTGTTTCTCTTATTATAATTATGTACTTGTAAATCAAAATGGACTCATCGTTGTTATAATGGGCTTTTGATTGACTTGCGGAATATGACGAAAATGAAGGCTTTACTGAAGATTTGATGCACCAACACTATTCTTCCCCCTTGACTCCTCCTTTGGTCAGAGGAAGAGGACACCCCTCCGTCCATCTTGGGTGGACTCGCTTAGCCCACTCGGAGCGACCACCTCGGGGCAGCCGAATGGGTTACCCTTTGTTCAACGTGGGTTACTAAGGAACGACTCTTAAGCCCAAAAATCAGTCTATATTGACTTTTATATTATTATAAAAGTCAATATAGACTGATTTTAACAAAAAAGACTGATTTCATATTTAAAATGTTTACGTTTTAATTCTACCCTGATGGCCAAAAAACTCTAATTTATTATGGGGCACAGTAGTGCCCCGCGCGTGTAATTACATAATATTTTACTGTGCGTATAACGGAGTGCTAAAAGTGGAAAAGTAGGAGATGAAGATTTTACGACGTTACACCGATTTCGAAAGCTAATATGTATATGGAAATTATTTTTTATGTTTTAGTCGCGTATCGTCGTTGTTGTGTCACATTAAATACTATTCTTTATTGTGTTTATTACTTACGCCCTCGATACTATCAGCTCAGTATACCGCGCTTATATTCATCGCTGTGGTATATCTACAGCTAGTAGTAGTAAACCTAAAGCTAGTCGTTGGCTTTTGATAAATCGTACCGCAATAATAAAAGAACTTTTATGTTTGTCTAAATAACAATAGAAAAATAAACAACAGTCCACTATTTTGACGACAATAATACAATTTCAGTTAAAGCTTTTCATTTTTCTGTGATATACATCTATTCTTATAAATGTTTCCGCTCTACTATCTCGCTTTGTATATCATTTTATGCGACGTTGTTGATAAAGTACATAATATTCATTTACAATACTCTCTAGAAAGGAAGGAAATTATAGTTAACGTAGTAAAGACATTTAAATTTTTAATGGAACTTATTTTTACTTATTATACTCGGTAGTGTTTTGCGAAAATAATCATCTTCTCAATAACATCTCAAAACTAATAAAGAATAATAAAAAAGTCCAACCCGGCTGCCAAGGGTGGCAACTATGAATGAATAAATAATGACGACTCCGTAGCGCAGTGGCTTAGCAATAAGTTACTGCGCTGAGGGCCGCGGGTTCGAATCCCGCACGGAACAAGTATTTGTATGGCCTACAAATAATTGTTCTGGGTCTAGATGTTTGTCCTTGTGCAATTTATGTTTGTAAACTGCCTCCACGATACAGGAGAAAATCCTAGTGTGGGGGTAACGTTTTTTTTTAAAAAAAGAAGAAAAAGGGTAAAAGAATAAATGTAATTAAAAAATAGTTAACCGTTTATTCAAGAGTTACATACAGGCGCAAGTCTTACTTACTTTACTTATCTTCACGCACAATCCCTGACAGGGTAGCCAGAGAACAGATCGCCAAGTGTCACGATCCTTACATATCTCTTTCGCTTCTTTCAGATTCATAATCTTCTTCATGCATGCACGTCTAGGTATCCGAGTACTCTTGACCCTCCCTCTTCGAGCAGTTTGCTCACATGGTCTTCGAAAGTTAGTCTCGCAGTATTAAGTCGCAATATTTAATTTTTAGCCGACTTCAAAAAAGCTGCAGGTTCTCAATTCGTGTGTATGTTTTTTTTGTATGTATGTTACGCAGTATTTTCTCTTTTATTATTCCTTTTTATTAAATAGGTTATACTTCGGAATCGTCCCATATAAAATTTGGGACGAAATTTTTCTCATAAGGGCTTGAAATTTTTCCTGTAACTATTAAGACGACATTGATATTCCGATATTCCTTATTCCACTCAAAAATCAAAAATCAAAAATTACCTTTTTAATAAAAGTAAAACCCGATTACAAAGAACTAAAAAGAATAAATAATTTCACATTCAGAAGTGTTGGCTAAATTCACTATTCTATCAAATATTATGTTAAATTATAAAAATACTATTAAATTATAAAAATACTATTGTGTCAAATTTAGTGGTCTGGTCATAGGATTTATCACCTCCTTGACCAATCGCTTACACTCCCAAATATAAAAACTCTTCGACCTAATTCTTCTTAAACTATCTGGTAGAACAAAATCAATATTCTAAAAAGCAGTTCCCTAAAAATTAATTGTGAATCAGTCATTTGACTTCGGACAATACAGATAAATACAGACTAAATATATAAATATAAATACCTCGAACTCTGAACCACTCAGCCTAAGGCAAACATTCATCAAAATATACCAGCTACACATTATTTCACGTCACGTAATTAACACGCTGTGACTGTACTTGTAAATGTTTGAGTTTCGGTTTGCGGTTAAGAACAGCATCCGTTACAATAAAAATTTTCATGGCATGGTATTTCTGCCACTTTGCCTTGCGTATGTGGACTATGAGAAATCCTTTGATTCCGTCGAAATTTTGACAGTGCTGCAGTCCCTTCAGCGGTGCCCAGTTGACTGTCGATATATCGAAGTGCTGAAGTGTTTGTACAGTAGGCTACGATGGCTATCCGTGTACAGAACCAGAGTACGAAACCTCTCCAACTGCAGATAGGTGTAAGACAAGGTGACGTTATATCCTCGAAACTCTTCACTGCTGCATTAGAAGACGTTTTTAATCTACTGGACTGGAAAAGATACGGTATTAACATCAATGACGGATACATAGCTCACATTCGATTTGCCGACGATATTGTCCTTATGGCAGAATTGCTGGAGAACCTAAGCACTATGCTCAATGACCTCAATAGTGTCTCCCAACGGATAGCCTTAAGATGAACTTGGACAATACAAAATTATGTTTAATGTCCATGTCACACCTATGCCGGTAGTTGTTGGGAGCACTAACCTCGAAGTTGTTGACAGTATGTTTACCTGGGACAAATAGTCCGACTAGGTATGTCCAACTTCGGCCAGAGGTCAATCGACGAATTCAACTCGGTTGGGCAGCGATCGGGAAATTACGGCACATCTTCGTCAGGTATACCTTAAAACATGAAAACGAGACTGTACAACCAGTGCGTGTTGCCAGTTATGACCTATGGAACTGAGACGTGGCCCTTCATTGCTGGCCGGATGAGGAAGCTCAAGGTCGCTTAGCGAGCTATGGAGAGGGCTATGCTCGGGTTTCTTTGCGTGATAAACTTAGAAATGAGGATATCCGCAGTAGAACCAGAGTGACTGACATAGCCCAACGGATTAGATAGCTGAAGTGGCAATGGGCTGGCCATATAGCTCGAAGAACCGACAACCGATTGGGAAAGAGGGTTCTCGAGTGGCGGCCTCGTACCGGTGACGACCTGGTAAGACATGCATGAAATCGATGGATGGGTGGCTTAGGACCGTGCTGTGGCATTCCTTGGGAGGCCTATGTTCAGCAATGGACTTGTGAATGGCTGTAATGATGATGATGATATTTAAATAACCTGCTGTTTTCAGAGATAAATTACAATGCATTTTCTTTGTTAGCACTTGAATATATGTTCATATTTTATATTTCTATAAACAAATATTTGTATATGCAATATGAACATAAATATGGACACCAATTACTGGATTATATTTAAATTTCAATCGTACCAGAATGCCAAAATCAGCATGCTATTAACGTGGCTGACTAATTATATACTTAACTTGTAGCCGTACAATAGTGCAGGCACTGCTGTTTGTTAGCAAAATAAGTGTAAGTTTATTACGTGGTAGAGCCATGCTGCAGCTATATTAATAGTATAGTTGTAGCACGAATGGGTCAACTCGACCGAGAATGACCACGCTCTCACAGAATACCAGCGTAAAATAGTAGCTTAATGCTGCTGTGTTTAGTATGGTGAGTGTAGAGAACCGGAGACCCTTTTACTGGAAAAGAGGCATTCTATCTTAGTCCTCATGGCTGACAACGCAGCTGCATTTAAATTCGCAAACGAAGATAGATGTAGATGTCTGTGCCACAGCAACCACTTATCATCAGGTGGACTGTGTGCTCGTTTGTCACCCTTATTCTATAAAAAGAAAGTATGAGGGTGATATCTACCCAGACAGACTCTTAGGCAGAAAAGTGTCATTTTTTCTCTGTATGACCGTTACCGTTACAGCCTATTAAATCCACTACTGAACATAGGTCTCCCCCATAGATTGCCTCATAGGGGGAATATTTGCCGTAGTTGCCACGATTGGCAAACGGGTTGGCAACCGCAATTTCTTATTTTTAGTCGTTATTAGGAAGATTCTACTGCCCATCTCCCGATTTGTTTCTCTCTGTCGCCTCTTATGACACCCACGGTATGATATGGGGTAGTAGCTATTCTTACATCACCACTGCACGGTCTTCTTTATGACGTTAGTTTTAAATAGAAAGTTATTTTATTTTTCAAATCGTTACCTCCAAACTAGGATTTTGGGGGCAGTTTACATACATAAATTGCACAAGGACAAACATCCAGACCCGGAACAATTATTTGTAGGCCATACAAATACTTGTTTCGTGCGGGAATCGCCCCGCGGCTCTCAGCGCTGCAACTCAATGCTAGGCCACTGCGCCACGGAGCCGACAAATATTTGATTTTACGGTCTATGTTTGAAAATGTATATATTATTTTAGTGCTGCAGCCAGATTCGTATCTGGCATCAGAAGTACACAACAACAGTATGAGTACGCAGCAACAGTATCCGTCTCCGGAGGTCTAGGTCTCCGTAGCCAGGGTTATTATATAAAAACATTTCGATGATTTTTTCAGTGATTATTGGTATCGTCGTAACGTTAAGCATTCATATTTCATTACAACAGAAGATGGTAATCATTAAGATGACGTTATGCGGCAGTTAGCTTCATCTCTTCTTGAAGGAATTCCCTAATTTAACTGGTATCGCCTGAAAGTATGATATAAATATTTTGTTTAGAATATAAATAATGTTATATATTAAAATAATTTACAAGTAAATTAAAAATTCTGACGGGCTTTCTGCTCATAGATAAGTTGTGCGGCACCCTTCTTGAACAACGCTTATGGAAAAAAAATTATCTTGAATGATGGTTTGCATTGCTGCCGATCCAATAACCAGTTCTCCCTCAAGCATATTATGTAATTTGTTGGTTTTCTCAGATAAGTTTTTCTGCTCTGCTTTATATTTTTTTAAATGACTGCTTGGTGGCCAACCTACCTTTGCTCGATCTTCAGCTTTCCTGTGCTCTTTAAAATTCAACAAACCATTAGGTATTTTGTTCGTGAACACTAAAAAACCATATTAACATAATAATAGCCGAAAGTTCAAACCCGAAAAATGTATTAAACATTTTAAAGTGGAAGTAAATCATAGCGCGAAAATCACGTCGACTGAATTCCATTGCTGTGAACTAGTTCCCCGATAAAATCTCACTTCTCACAATAAAAAGCATTCTATCTTTTGATGAAATCATCTAAGACCATTTGTTTTACCAATTTTTCAAATTAAAAAAAAAACTATCCAAGTTTTTCGGACAAAATATAGACTACACTCCTGGTCTCCTTCTAGTTTCATTATAATCAGTATTTTCATTCCGATGATTAGCCCGGACAGACAGACAGACAAAAATTTTAAAAATGGTTATTCATGTCTTAATGGCGTGCAAATAAACTCATATAAATAAAAGGCTCATAGTTCGATATTACAGACACATCAATTTTATTTATATGTTTGTATAGATAATAAGTGTTCCATTTTCAAACTTATCAGTAAGTTATTTATTTATTATTATTAGTGGTATAGTTGTAGCAGGAATGGGTCGGCTCGACCGGGGAAGAACCACGCTCTCACAGAATACCAGCGTAAAATAGCAGCTTAACGCTGCTGTGTTTCGTATGGTGAGTGTAGAGAACCAGAGACCTATTTTACAGGAAACGAGGCATTCCATCTTGGTCCTCACGGGTGACAACGCATCAGCATTATGATTTGTAATTGAGGATACATGTAGATGTCTATGGACCACAGCAACCACTTACTGTGGATCGTGTGCTCGTTTGTCACCCTTATCCTATAAAAAAAATGGTATCAGCATCATCATAAACTGGAAATGGGTGTACGGGAGGTGTTACAACGATTTCTTTTCAAATACATGCAACAACATCACTTCTTAATAACAAAGGAGGTTCTGGCAATGGATAAAAAGGCAGCATATCCATTCTAAGCCTACAATAATTGATAATAGTGAGTAGCATCCCTTATGTTAGTTTTTAGTGTGTATATGCCTACAGATTGTGCGGAAAATTTAGTAGAATACGTTCAGTGTCTGAGTGAGATTGCGGCAATTGTTGAAAATTGTGATATATTCAATATTCAGTTTATATTCTAGGGGATTTTAATGCACACCCAGGGCAGTTGTTTGGTACTGAATTGTTAAATTTTTGTAATGAGTTAAAGTGGAATTGTATTGATATCAATATTTTGGGTTTAGAATTAGACACATATACCTTTGTCAGTGAAGCGCATGGTAGTAGGAGGTGATTGGATAATTGCATAATCAATGAGGCGGCGTGGAGGTCTGTGGTCTCTGTGAAGGTACACTACGATGTGTACTGGTCCGAACATTTCCCTTTAGAAATTCAGTGCGAGATTGCTAATCTGATGCCGAAGCAAACTTTGACGTGTGCCTCAACTGACAAAGCTATATGGGGTAATAGAAATAAGAGTGAGTTAGAATTGTACGCAAAACTCTGTAATGAAAAATTAAAATAAATTGAATTTCCTGATAAATTAAGTAGTTGTTGTGATACTCTTAGTAATAATCATAGTTTATATCACTTAGTTATAATAGATAACCTATATTCAAGCATTGTAAAGGTTATGCAAGAGGCAGCCAGGCTTAGCCATGTGGGTGGTAATGGTGACAGGAAAAATGCCCGCCCTCTTGCGGGCTGGAACAAGCACGTGCGGACTGCGCACCAAGATGCCCACCAGAAATTTCTAAACTGGGTGTGGTACGGAAGGCCACGGGGGCTCTTATACATAGATATGTGCGAGTCGAGAATTTTTTTTAAAAACAAATTGAAATACTGCCAAAATCACCAAGAGCAAATTAAAATGAATATACTAGCTTGTAAGCATGAAAAGAAAGACTTACGGGGGTTTTGGCAGCAAACAAAGAAGATGGGTCCAAAGTCTGGCGTCTCGGTGAGTGTCGACGGCGCTAGTGACCCGAAGGATGTTGCGAACTTGTTTCTAGCGCATTTCCAGGTTCAGACTGTCACCGCCACTGGCAGTGACAGGTAAATGTGATAGTGTGGATGCTGGGCCGGTCGTGACCGGCGTGCCAGAACATTTCACTGCCAAGGAGGCTTTTGAGGTGATAAAAAGAATGAAGCGTGGCAAGTCGCCAGGGCACGACGGCCTCAGACGGCCTCAGAATTGAGCATTTCCTTTACGCGGGGCCTCACCTACCAAGGTTGCTGGGAATGCTGTTCACAATCTGTAGGAGGCATGCCTACTTATCTGCAGATCTAATGAGAATGGTCGTAGTTCCAATTGTTAAAAATAAAACTGGGGATATTTCGGATAAGACCAACTACCGTCCGATCTCATTAGCTACTGTGACGGCTAAAGTGATTGTTTGCTTGAGAGAGAACTTAAACAACATCTTAAGTTTCACGACGCACAGTTCGGTTTTCGGCCAGGGTTATCCACTGAGTGTGCTATTATGTCCCTCAAGCATATAACCAAGTACTACACTTGCAGAAAAACATGTGTATATGCTGCTTTTCTGGATCTGTCAAAGGCTTGGTTCAGTATGATGTACTTTGGGCGAAGCTGTTGGCAAGTGGTGTCCCAAATGACATTGTCAATGTGTTTAAATACTGGTATGGACATCAGACTAACCAAGCCAAATGGCTTGGATAGTTTTCTGATGAGTTTAAGCTTAAATGCGGGGTGAGACAAGGTGGTTTGACCTGTCCCGCACTATTTAATTGTTATATGGTGCTGCTGAGTCCATCAGTCGCTGCTCTCAGAAGACTGATGAGCATTTGTGAGCGTTTTGCTGAGTCTCACGGTCTTCTTTACAACGTAAAGAAGAGCGAGTTTATGGTATTTAAGGCAGACGGTCGCAAAACTCTCAATGTTCCGCCAATGTACCTAAACGGGGTAGCTTTACATCGCGTGTCGTCTTTCAAGTATCAATATCGGTCACATTGTGAACGAGAGATTGAGGGATCACAGTTATATGGAGAGGGAAAGGAGATCGTTCGCAGTCCGCTGCAAAATGTGTTAGCCCGCAGATTTTCACGATGTACCACAGAAGTTAAAATAACATTGTTTAAAGCCTTGTGCCAAACAATGTACACGTGTAATCTGTGGGTTGATTATACGCGGGGGGGCTTTCAGCGCACTCCGAGTACAGTATAATAATGCCTTCAGGGTGATGTTGGGTCTGCCGTGATTCTGCAACACATCGGAAATGTATGCGCAAGCGCGCACTGATAGCTTCGAGACGGTGTTGCGCAAACGGGTCGCCTCGCTCATGCGCAGAATGCGTGGTAGCTCCAACACCATACTGAAGGCTATTAGTGACAAACCAGATTGTCCTGTTATGGGACACTGGGTGAATATGCATGTGCATAAACCTAGTTCCTCAGGCAGGCCTGGTTTATACTTGAACTAATTATTCGTAGCTGTTCCTAATTATTACTAAAATAGTTATAACTTCTTTATACTACTAACAATTATGGATGTTTGTCCGAAATAAAGAGATTTTATTTTATTTATGTGATAGTATCATACGTACTAAAAAACTCGTTTGCCCAGCGTAGTGGCAATTTTTTTGTCTAATTTATAATTTCGTTAAGGCGTAGTTTTCAAAAAGTCTTATACCTTTAACTATGGACTAAGAAAGCCTGTATAAGAAAAAGATGTACCGGACTTAGAGTCTTCCTTTTATTTTTAGAAGAACAGGAAATATATAAAACAACTATTTTAATCAACAATATACTACAATCATATTTATTGTAGCGCAAAACTTTTCCGTTACGTTGGATCTTGTGAAAATTGTGTCATTTAGGCAGACGTGCAGCCCTTGTTAAATACGTTGAGTGGACCGACCCAAAAATAAATCTAAGGGCCTGTTTGTACTGCGCTTCTTGACATAGCTTAATGAGAAGGAACTCATTGAACTAGGATATTTTTACTTTTGAGGTACTAGAAACGCTTCGTATTCTGTAAAATAACAATAAAAATTTTAATGTGGTATTTCTTCCATATCGTGGAAGTGTTATTTGAAAGATACACACTACGCTGCAAAAACAATAAAAAACTGCGGTTGCCAACCCGCTCGCCAAGCGTAACTAACGGCAATATACCCCCATGAGCGACGACACAAAGAACGGCCCCAGTCCCCGGCGGCCCCTATTCCTGGCTACGGTGGCGACCATGGTAACAGCGGGGCAGGGGTGCTAAGTCTCCGGTGGAGGTTCGGTTGCCACCTAAGACGACTCGACCTGGCAACTTATAACGCACGTACCCTGAGGACTGACGAGAAGATCCTGGAGCTGGAAGAAGAGATAGACAAGTTACGCTGGAATATTATGGTTATCCGAGGTCCGAAGAGAGGGGAGGACACGGTAATCCTCGAATCCGGCAACTTGTTCTATCACCGGAAGGCGACCATCTGTCCCAAGGAGGTGTCGGATTTATCGTCCACAAGTCTCTCGTTAACAACGTTGTAAGATTGGTGTGTCGACGAGGTTGCGTACATACTCAGAATCACCAAACGGTATTCGCTGAAGGTCATACAGGTTTACGCACCAACTTCGGCACACCCCGATGAGGAGGTGGAGGAAATGTATGAGGATATCTCTAGAGCCATGCATTCTCCAAAACCCACTATACGGTGTTAATGGGAGACTTCAACGCAAAACTAGGCACAAGAGAGTACGGTGAGCTGAAAGTAGGGAAATTCGGAGTAGAACGGAAACAAGGGCCAGCAGCTGGCCGACTTCATGGAGAGAGAGGACTCTTTGATGAACTCTTTCTTCCAGAAGCGGCCCCACAGGAAGTGGACCTGGTCGAGCCCCGACGGTTCGACAAAAAATGATTGACTTCATTATGACGACCAGGCGACAATTGTTCAGTGATGTCTCAGTGATCGCGAGTGAAAACCGGCAGCGATCATCGAATGGTGAGGGGCACACTGAACCTAAACGTAAAGTTGGAGAGGTCACGTCTAATGAAGTCAACGCTCGTTCCCTCGTGCTCTAATCAAAGTCCCGAAACCTTTCAGCTCGAACTACGAAACCGTTTTCAGTGCCTAGAAGATTGTAATGCAGTGGACGATATGAATGACAAGCTCGTGGAAACTGTCCATGCGGTCGGAGCTAAGTTTTGCAAGACCCGCCGCAGAAGAACACAAAACTCTCGATCACACTCTTAATCTCATGGCTGTTAGACGGGATATGAAGCTGCAGTCTTCAGTAGATATGACAGAATACAGGCAACTGAACAGACAGATCTCCAAATGCATGCGGCGGGACGCGCAACTTCAATACAGCTCGTATTGAAGAAGCGATCGAGCGGAACCAGGGCTCCAAAGTCTTTGCTAGAGATCTGTCTGCCAGAAAGAGCCAACTGTCGAAGCTGAAGACCGAGTGTGGCAGCGTCGTTTCCGGGACACCTGAGATTTTGAGTGAGATTGAGAGGTTCTATGGGCAGCTGTACACATCATCGTTGGAGCCACACGCAAGTGTGAGTAACGATCCAAGAGCGAGTCTTATCCGACACTATTCCGATGATATCCCGGACGTCAGTCTGAGCGAGATTAGAATGGCTCTCTAGCACCTTAAAAACGGCAAGACCCCAGGCGAGGATGGAATTACAGCGGAGCTTCTGAAAGCGGGTGGAAAACCGGTACTTGAAGTCCTTCAGAAGCTCTTTAATTCCGTCCTACATGGTGGCATTACACCGGAGGCGTGGAGCAGAAGTGCGGTGGTCTTGTTCTTCACGAAAGGCAACAACGCTCTTGAAGAACTACAGACCGATTTCCTTCTGAGCCGCGTCTACGTGCTGTTTTCGAGTCATTACGAATCGTCTCGCACGCAGACTCGACGACTTCCAGCCTCCCGAACAAGCCGGTTTCCGAAAAGGCTTTAGCACCATAGACCACATACATACCCTTCGGCAAATCGTACAGAAGTCCGAGGAGTACAATTTGCCACTATATCTGGCGTATGTGGACTATGAGAAAGCCTTTGATTCCGTTGAAATTTGGGCGGTGCTGCAGTCCCTTCAGCGGTGCCAAGTTGACTGTCGGTATATCGAAGTGCTGAAGTGCTTGCACAGTAGGGCTACGATGGCTATCCGAGTACAGAACAGGAGTACAAAACCTATCCAACTGCAGAGAGGTGTAAGACAGGGTGACGTTATATCCCCGAAACTCTTCACCGCTGCATTGGAGGACGTTTTCAAGCTTCTGGACTGGAAAAGATACGATATTAACATCAATGGCGAGTACATCACTCACCTTCGATTTGCCGACGATATAGTCCTTATGGCAGAATCGCTGGAGGACCTAAGCACTATGCTCAATGACCTCAATAGTGCCTTCCAACGGATAGGTCTTAAGATGAACATGGACAAAACAAAGATCATGTTTAATGTTCATGTCACACCTATGCCGATAGTTGTTGGGAGCACTAAGCTCGAAGTTGTTGACGAGTATGTTTACCTGGGACAAATAGTCCGACTAGGTAAGTCCAACTTCGACCGAGAGGTCAATCGACGGATTCAACTCGGCTGGGCAGCGTTCGGGAAATTACGGCACATCTTCTCGTCAGGTATACCTCAAAACTTGAAAACGAGGCTGTACAACCAGTGCGTGTTGCCAGTGATGACATACGGAACTGAGACGTGGTCCTTCACTGCTGGCCGGATGAGGAAGCTCAAGGTCGCTCAGCGAGCTATGGAGAGGGCTATGCTCGGAGTCTCACTGCGTGATAAACTTAGAAATGAGGTTATCCGCAGTAGAACCAGCGTGACCGACATAGCCCAACGGATTAGTAAGCTGAAGTGGCAATGGGCCGGCCATATAGCTCGAAGAACCGACAACCGATGGGGAAAAAAGGTTCTCGAGTGGCGGCCTCGTGCCGGCGGACGAAGTGTGGGGCATCCCCCCACTAGATGGAGTGACGACCTGGTAAGACATGCAGGAAGTCGATGGATGCAGGTGGCTCGGGACCGTGCTTTGTGGCATTTTTTGGGGGAGGCCTATGTTCAGCAGTGGACTTGTGAAGGGCTGTAATGATGATGATGATGACACTACGCTGCCGTGGCGTCAGTATATTTCACTCCTAGGACTGAGTCAAGGCCTAATCCCTGCTGTGGGACGTATGTGCATCGGCTGTAGCTGTACTTTTACGTACTGTATATATTTAAGATGATGTTAATTTAGATTTGTTCACTGGACCCCGTCTTTCTTTACGTAGGATGTTCATGTAGGATGTAAGTCGTTAGATGTTGTAACGCCATCTGTCATATGCCATAAGATCTTTTCAATCTTATGGCCTATGATTTGTTTACTGTGGTCGTCTATATTCGAAGTCTCATACAGTGTTTTCAGAAAAGTAAAACACTACTTTTAAAAATAAAATAGCGCTGCAAATTTTGGCTGTATGCTCATATCTGTACCTATGTTATCTGCATTATTAACGATGGAACGCAATTAGCAAAATAGGTTTTTAACGAAATCTTTTATCGTTATGGTAGTGTACACAGAGTAATTGGCATATCTGCTATTAGCATTTTGTTTATCGTATACGTAAAAGTATATTGTTTTAAACCTTACCTAAATTAGTTATTAATATTTTTTGCCTAGTATATATAGGTATACATGATATATTAGAAAACAGGGTATTATGAACAGGGAAAATTGACGATGTTGACGTAATTCAATTTCATCTAAAAATTCTTCCACGTTTATATCATCCATGATGAAATTAGCTCTCACGTCTATTCACCGCACTATTCAACAGTGAAATGAACACATGGAGTTTGCGACGTTGCCGTCCTGCTGTCGAGCGTTTGCGGTACCGACGCCGCACTGTTGCCGCACCGCGCGCTTTGTATGAAAACAAACAACCGTCCGTGCGCAATACGACAAACGCACCGCTTCTGCACCGCAGCGGTTCGACACGAAACGTCTAAATTTAAAGCTCCCTTACTATATGTGCTTGAAAACCGGACAAAGTATTAAAATTTTAAATGTCCATTTTTTTTTCATTTTACGTCAGTATAATATTACTAAGTAACAGATCCTCTCAAGTTAACAGGTTAGTAAAAAACTTTTTTTATAATATTAAAATCAAAAACTAACAGTGCATCTAATATACCTACAATAAATATTAAACATCAAATAAAAAAGTTACGTATTATGATTTATTCATGATATATTGATTAAAATATGTATGTGACTTTTCATTTTATTATAATTGTGACAGCATTCACTTAAATCGTATTTACAATTAATATTGTACAATTATGAATCCTATTTAAAATAATCAAGACACTTCATACTGGTAAAATAAAGGACGCCTAATTCATGTATGTACTAAATACCAGGCATTAATTTCTTTCCCGCAATCTATCTCCTATCTCGAGTTCTAAAACAACGTTTTACTTCTAAATTATTTTTAATTCATTAAAATATAGATTCTTTTTAGAAAATGTGCTTTTTTGTTTAATTCTGGTAGCGTAAAATATAAATTCCATTGCCAACTGTTTTTATAAATAATAATGATGTAATTTGAAACTAAGTTGGAGCCAAAATTAAAAAAGTTTAGATCAGGTGTCCTTACTGGGCGCTTAAAATGCTTATTCTTTTAAAGACTGAGGATGAAAAACGATCAAAGAACCCGCCCGATGGTAAGTGTATGCTGTGCCCAAGTAACCCGCAAGTATAACAGTACAAATTAAAAAAAAAAGTTAAAAGGTTGTTAGTCTTTAGGCCATGGCACATAAACACCTTTTTTAGGGTTCCGTAGTTACACAACAAGGAACCCTTATAGTTTCGCCATGTCCGTCCGTCCGTCCGTCCGCGGTTTTGCTCAGAGACCCTAGATGCTAAAAATCTGTAATTTGGCATAGTTATAAATATTAATCACGCTTACAAAACTGTGAAGTAAAATCTTAAAAACACATGTGGTATTTTTCATCAGAGTCATGTGACCCCCCCCCCTCTATCAACTAAACCGCTGTTTTTGGAAATGTAAATAGTATACACAATAGTAGTATATGTAATACATAATTATATATAATGAAGTTAAAAGAAAAATATCATAGCTAAGTAGAATCAACAAGTTAACGAGTAATAGTCGACCAACTTATAAAATGCACTCACTTGGATTAGTAAAAATTTCGTTACAACTCCATAGAAAATGACCTAAAACTAGCTGCATTATAACTTTGTAATGTTGTTGTATACTGTAATTGTTACCGCCAGCTACTGCAACCGGTTCCATGCATGACGTCAAGCGCCCCGCCACTCGGACCTACGATCGTCGACAGATAGCTAGAAATTGCCCAAGCGACAGTACACCGCTTCTAATTGTGTTACTTGCTATACATAAAATTAATGTACAATAATAAAAACAGTTTGGAACTTATCCTGGGGTTTTTATACTATCCTGCAACCTTATCTGGAAGCTTGATGGAGTGCTAACAGTAAAAAATAAAGATTTTATGAACAAAACGACTTATACATTACTACTATAGCTTTACTTTTTCATTTGCGGGATAGGCAGGGAGGATCTTTCTTACTTACTCACTACTTTCACTTATTTTTATACAATCATATAGTCTCATACAGTTTCATAGATAATTTAGGGCAGTGTTGTTAACGGGAAGGTTCGTTACGATCATATATATCTTAGGGTTGCACTCCCGGAGTATATAGATAGATAGTCAACTATGACCATCTTTGTACGGACTTGGCATGTAAATGATTTGATGGAACTTGTATTATTTTCAAAATAGAAAAGTTTTTTTATTTTTTTTTGCACACCACTCCCTATAAGTCTGATTTGAAAATAAATCCTTCAGTTACCATCTTCCTATTTGGGCCCATTTTTAGTCGTTATAACGGCATTGTGACGGGCAATTACGAAACCCTACGAGTGCCTCTAAATTGTGCGTTGGCCGACACGCACTTGGCCAGTTTTTCGTTATTTTACATGGGGAAATGCCTACGCATACCCGCCTCGCGGGGGCAAGGTCGGGTAATGTCGGACTCGCACTGACTAAAACCCTCAGGCCAGTCATGTGGATTCCTCTTAGTTCACCGCGGGTGACCAAGCCAAGGCTACGAAGCCCCCTCCCCGCTTCGATAAGGCGGGAAATCCTTTTTCCTATCTTCGATTAAGAATCAAAATTTAGAATGCTTTGTCCCCCTATGAGCTAAGATATAATGCCTTGTTACAAAGGTCTTCGGTTCTGTACATTTATAATACGAAACACTGCAGCATTATGCTGCTATTGTACACTGGTATTCTTTGAGAGCGTGATCTTTCCCGCTCGAGCCGACCTATTCGTGCTGCAACCAAACCATAGCTGCAGCATGGCTTTAGTTCGTGTAGAAATCTGTATGTCTAAGAAATAAAAAAAATATCTAAGACATGTGGAGTATAGAATAGAATAATTTTATTCAATATAGATTATTACATAATACTTATTGAAAGTCATTCTTTTATTTACCACTGGTTCGGAAAATACCTCTGTCCTGGGAAGAACCAGTAAGAAACCCAGCGGGACTTTTTTTAACATATTTCACTTTACAATAATTTTGTTTTTTTGTTTGCACAAATTTTAAATGAGTTTTAATAGAACCGACTCGCACCGACTAAAACCCCATGGTGTTCCACCTTTGTTATGGCTGGGCCACGGGAACGCTATCGCACATCCGCGTCCCCACCAACGCCGACCGCCCATGGCGGCCCCTCATCGGGTGAGGACTGCTCATCCCCCATCTCCTTCTCAGGTAAGGCGCACCAGAATACATGGCGTGCCTTCCTCCGCAGACTCCAACTTCACCTGCGCAACGGACGCCCCCGTGTCTGATGCGCGAAGACCATGTGGCCAGGAAAAACGAGCACTCAGAAGCACTAGCCTTCCTGACCCCAGCGGCGGATCTGGTCTATGGCTCCGCCGCCAACCAAGATTCGGCTGCGGAGGGTAGGGAGAGTGGTGCCTCGCAATACCGATACTCCTCTCCCTCTGCAGCTCCACCTCCACCGCATCAATCAACGGTGCGTCCCTGTCAGCGTCACGAAAGATAGAGCGAGTGGCACATCGCCATACCAACACTCCTCTTCCTCCGCGACTCCACCTTGGCTATCCTACTATTATATTGGCTATATTGGCTAGCTATGGAGAGGGTATCCCCCTCGCCGCAGCCCACCAACACACATCCGAAGTTGGCTCGCCAAGCCCACTCGGAGTGGCCAACTCAGGCCGGCCCTACACCTCGTGCCAGCCATGTGGGTTCCTCTTAGTTCACCGCGGGTGACCAAGCTACGGCTACCTAAGCCCTCCCGCCACGACAAGGCGAACACCCGGGTGGGGGGGGGGGGATGATAAAATCAACCTAACCTAAACTAAGTTAAAACAAAATTTTTAGGTGCTATTATAAATTTTAAATCTGTTTCATTTATATATTTGTTTCATCTCAACATAATGAAGCTGTACTCTGACATAACAACACGCTTGTTAAACAAGGGAGAACATCTCGTTTAGATTACACGAATTAATTTCTTTCCCGCATGTTTTTTCTGGGCTCTAGTAGTTGCCAAAGGAGTCTTTTGATAAAAGTCACTTAAAGGGTATTTTGAAAATCTTTTATGTGTGTCTGTGGACAGGATTTAAATAGTTAGCCGTATATTAAAAATAAAGATAGAAAAATAATTTTTCAATTGTACCTATTTTGTCGTGTTAATAAGGTAGCAGTTCGTTATACATCACAATATCATATTAAATTATGAAACAAATCAATCAGATATAAGTTTTATAACAATTTATTTTGTTCAAATAAGATGTATATATTATATTATATGAAGTATTTCCTATAATTTATTCACTTTTAAATACGTTAGATGTTTCCAATCTCTGTGATATTTATCCAATACGTGTATAGTTCAGAGCGTTTTTATATAGACTTTTTATTTATTTTAAAAGAACTTAGTTACAAACTTCGATTATAAAGTGAATTTCCAGAAACGTATGAATGAGAATAAAATTTTATAACTACTATAGTATTGTAGAAAGCAGAAAGTTTTCTATACATCACAATAACCGAAGCAAGGTTTTGTTACACTCGTAGAAAAAGTAGAAAACTTTATAGTGTACAAGTCGATGCGCCCACCGAATTAAATGGTATTCTGAAATGTCCAACTTTACCAGAACAATCAAAAATCTTATTGATGTAGTCATAAAAAGGAGGGTATTTTTCTGCACACTTCTTGAACTTTCTTTCTTTCTTCACACTTGTGGAATATTTAGAGACGATGGCAGGAGACCCGACGGTATGATATTGGTCCCTTGGGAGAGAGGTAAAGCCCTAGTGTGGGATGCTACTTGCGTAGACACTTTGGCGGCCTCTCATCTCAAGGGTACCTCGTTTAGAACCGGTGCGGCATCAGAGGCAGCTGAACTGAGTAAGTGGCGCAAATATGAGTCTCTGAGAGATGACTACATATTTGTGCCATTTGCTGTAGAGACTATCGGTCTGTGGAGTCCACGTGCGGTGGAGTTCCTAAAGGAACTCTACCCGCAACTTGTCGTTGCTGCTGGCGATAAGAGGGCTGGTTCTTTTCTCGCTTAAAGACTAAGTATAGCAGGAGGAAACGCAGCCAGCGTTCTTGGCACGATACCACGGGGTAATATGTAAGGTAATGATAATTAAGTTATTCGTTTTAGTTTCTGGTTTGCTTTGTGCCATTCCTTGTGGCCTATGTTCTACAGTGGATTTGTAAAGGGCTGCAATGATGATGATGATGATGAATCAAGATTTTTCTTATTTCGCAATTAAAAGATTTCATTAATTTCTGTTAAAAGTGGATATCAAAATAAGTTACTACCGACATCTATGAAATAATATGTGGACTATGCCTCTCGTCTATGAATGTTTGTCTATCAAAATAAATACTTACTTGTTTATGGTCAACCAACGTGTCTTAATAGGTTATGGGCTCAGTCCCAGTTTTATTGCAGAAAAGTAATAGTTTATCGTTAATATTTCGAGTTGTATTCAAGAAAATGAGTTCCCAATTTCTTGCAAACGTACCGAAACTAAAAGGTCGCGATTATTACGATGACTGGGCGTTTGATGTTGAGAATTTGCTGATACTAGAAGGCGCGGACATGTACCTAAAGTAAGAAGAAGTTACAGCAGCAACAGCAGCGGCAGATGCTAAAGCACGAGCTAAACTGATTTTGACGATAGATAGATTGTGCACATAAAGCAGACAAATATCACGAAGGAATTGTTTACAAAATTGAAGAGTTTGTTCGACGATTCAGGATTTTCGAGGAGGATTACTTTACTTCGTCATTTGATTTCTATCAGACTAGAAAACTGTGAGAATATGACGAATTATGTAACACAAATAGTGGAAACTTCGCAGCGGTTAAGTGACACGGGTTTTATGATTAACGATGAATGGGTAGGTTCGTTGTTGCTGGCCGGTTTGCCTGAACGTTTCATGTCCATGATCATGGCAATCGAACACTCTGGAATCCCTATAAATACTGATACCATCAAAACCAAATTGCTCGATATGGAATCTGTTGACGTCATTGAAAAGGATAATACAGCATTACTTGCAAAAAGTTGGCAAAAAAGAAGAACTGTTAAAGGTGGCAGCACTAGTAAATATGGCGACCAGACATCGACAAACTCAAATGTCAAAAACACGAAAACAATAAAATGTTATCGGTGCAAGGAAACGGGTCATTATCGGAACGAATGTCCACTTTTGAAAATCAAATCGGAGAAGAAGTAGCAGTCTACCGGAGATTCTCGTTGCAAACAAGACGAAAGTTCCTGTTTTATGTTCGGGTGACGTAGAAATTACTACGAATCATGACTATGTAATAACTGTGAAGAATGTTTTATGCGTGCCAAGTCTTACAACTAACCTCTTATCGGTCAGTGAATTAATAAAAAATAGAAACAGTGTCGTATTTGAACCCAACCAGTGCCTTATACGCAACAAATAAGGCGCTTTAGTTGCTCAGGATGAACTTGTCGATGGCGTTTACAAATTAAAACTACAAATACACAATTTTTTTCTGACTTTTTCCATGGTTGACGGAGACACATGGCAAAGGCAGCTTGGACATCTGAACAGCAACAACATGAACAAAATGAAACATGATCTAGTTGAAGGGATGAATTATTCGGACACCTTTGTGACAAGTAAGTCAAACTGTGAGATATGTTGTGAAGGTAAACAATCACGATTGCCCTTCTACACAGGCACACGAACTACAGAGATACTTCAGATTGTACATTCAGACATTTGTTGCCCAATGGAAGTTAAATCGATTGGTGGTGCGCGATATTTTCTACTGTTTATTGACGACTTCAGCAGAATGGTCTTCATATATTTTTAAAGGCAAAAAGTGAAGCACTAAGCTATTTCAAACAGTTCAAGTCGATAGTAGAAAAATAACAGAGTAAAAAAATCAAAATCTTGAGAACTGACAATGGTTGCGAGTACTGTAGTAAGGATTTTGAAGATTTTTTGAAGAGTGGAGGCATAATACACCAGAAGACCAACAAATATTCACCATAACAGAACGAACTCAGTTAAAGGTTAAACCGAACCATTGTGAAGAAAGCAAGATGCTTACTGTTTGAAGCAGCCTTGAAAAAGGAATTTTGGGCGGAAGCTGCCAATACAGCAGTATACCTAAAGAACAGATCCACAGCTTCAGGGATTGAAAAGACTCCATATGAAATATGGACTGACAAAAAACCAAATTTACAGCATATATTTTTGGGAGTCCAGTGATGGTACATGTACCGAAAGAAAAAAGAATAAAGTGGGACAAAAAATCAAAGAAACATATACTAGTGGGTTTCTGTGAATCTATGATCCAATAAAAACCTTGTTACAACTATTAGAGATATTGTGATACTAGAAAAGCAAAAGAAACAAGACACAGTTGATGTCATTCTAGAGAGCACAAATTCAGTGGGGGAGTCAGTAGAGGAATCTGTGGTGAGTTCAGAATATTTTAAATTGTCGAGTTCAAGCGAGTCAGAGAGCCGAAAGAAGAGAAGCCCACTAAGATATCGAGATGCTTTACAGACATCAGGGGAAACCACAGACCCCACAGAGGCTGCAGATACTGATTTACCACTCATGGTCGATGAAAAAAATAAAAAAGACAGAGAAGGACACCAGTAAGATATGGCTATGTCAACATATGTACCACCTCCGTAGGGGAAGATGAGATGACATATGCAGAGGCTATCAGTGGTCCTGAAAAACAACAATGGTCGCAGGCGATAGCAGAGGCGCTGCAGTTATTTGAAGACAAACATGTTTGGAAAATTGTCGATGCTCCAGATAACGCGAGTGGTACAGTGTAAGTGGGTGTTAAAAAAAAAGTTGATTGTGACAATAAAGTTCGTTGTCGTTCTAGGTTAGTGGCAAAAGACTTTACGCAGAAAGCCGGTGTTGATTATTGAGAAACATTCTCGCCAGTATTCAGACATTCCACTTTGCGTTTATTATTTGCTTTGTGTGTCCAGTTAAACATGGACATAACCCATCTAGATGTCTCAACAGCTTTTCTTAATGGTAACCTAAAAGAAAACATTTTTATGTATTTGCCTGAAGGGTTTTTTGTAAAAAATTCAAATAAAGTTTTGAAATTAAGCAAGGCTGTTTACGGTTTAAAACAATCATCACTTGCTTGGTATCAAAGAGTAGAGCAAACATTGTATGATTTAGGATTTATTAAGAGTAACCTAGAGCCCTGTGTTTTTATAAAAACTCATAGTAACAATAAGAAAACTATAGTAGGGGTTTATGTTGATGATTTTTTAATATTTTCAAATAATAAGTCAGAAACTGTTTGTCTAATAAAAGCATTGAGTCAGAAATTTAAAATTAAAAATCTAGGTCAAGTCAAAGAATATTTGGGCATGAGGATTAATATTGACAAAAATTCAAATGTAATTACAATAGATTAGGAGCATTATATTGAGCAACTATTAAAGAAGTTTGATATTTTTGATTGTAATATTGCTGAAACTCCTGTAGAGTGCAAATTTAATGTTGAAAAGTTCAAAAATTGTGAAAACAGATTACCTTATCAAAAATTAATAGGTAGTTTGATATATTTGGCGGTTTGACCCGACCAGACATTGCCTATTCAGTCAATTACTTAAGTCAGTTTAATAACTCTTATTCCACTGTTCATTGGAATTACGCAAAAATGGTCTTAAAGTATTTATTGAAAACAAAAGATTGTTGTTTAAAATATTCCAAACAAAAAACTGTTGCTTTGAGTAGTTGTGAGGCTGAATATATGGCTTTAACAGAAGCCTGTCGTGAAGCGATTTATTTAAAGAATTTGGAGTTTGAAATAACAGGTTGTAATAAAAAGATCATACTGTATAATGACAGTCAGAGTGCATTGAAGTTGTCAAATAATCATCAGTCTCATAGAATTCCCAAACACATTGATGTAAGATAACTTTATCAGAAATGCTATTAATGATGACATGGTTGGGGCTGAGTATTTGGCAACTGCTAACATGCCTGCTGACCTATTGACCAAAGGTTTACCAAGTATGAAACATTACAAATTTATGAAAACTCTTGATATTGTTCAAAAATAAATCTTTTTGTTGTATACATAGTGTAGACAAGTGTGGAGCTATTTTAAGAGATATTGTTTTGTTTGTTATTTTGATATAGTGGGGGTGTTAAAAGTGGATATCAAAATAAGTTACTACCGACATCTATGTAATAATATGTGTACTATTGTCTATGTCTCTTGTCTATGAATGTTTGTCTATCAAAATAAATACTAACTAGTATTTATTTTGATAGACAAACATTGTTTATGGTCAACCAACATGTCTTAATAATTTCCTTCTCCCACTTTATAAAGCTTATACTTAGCTGAGCAATAATAAAAAATGCAGTTGCCAACCCACCTGCCTAGTGCGACAAATATGACAAATATCACGGCCTATAAGACAATCTATACTATGGCGGAGTCTACGTTTAGCAGTACTATAACTTTTATAGGCTGTAATGGATTTTCAAAAATTTTCTTTTATTTATTATTCGACGGCCGTCTATATTCGTGATTTATTTGATCGTAATGACCAGTGTTATCACTACATAGTATAAAACAAAGTCACTTGCCGCCGTCTGTACGCTTAGATCTTTTAAACTACGCAACGTATTTCGTAACGGTTCACTGATAGACGTTGACATAAAATAATCTTTGTAACCCAGAGGGGGACTCAGAGACTACGGACTTCTGTTTGGCCCGATTCGCACATGACACACGTCTCTCGCTTCTTTAATATCCCTATACCTACGCATGCTCATCGGTTAAGGATACTCATAACACGGCCCATTTTAAATAAATCGCTAATTTAATCGATACACTTCTGTTAAGGGTGTCCCTTGCCGACTCTGCTACTAACGTCTGCATCATAAATATACTTTGTCACTCTTTCTGTATTCATTCTATCTACGTAACCAAACCACTGAAGCATTCCTTTCTTGATCCTAGTCACAAAACACACTGTTCACCATCCATTCTCTCATATTGTAGAAAAGATTTGGTTCACGAAAATGCTATGAATTTAAAAAAGAAGACTATTTAAAAAAAATCTTAATAGAGTTACGGTAATTAATTCTCCATTAGATTTTTCTTGAAGCCTATATTTTAAAAAACCACATTGAAGCATTCACTTATTCCCAGTAGGTAAAACATTGGGTTCTAAACTCTGCTTTATTACCTCTTGCGATCTCGCATTTTCGATTTACGTATCTCTGGAGACATGGACGTATTAGAGAAAATACGCTGTATCTTAGTATATTGTTTTTGATGCAGGTATTTACCTTTTGATATGAAAAAAAAAGAAAAGGATATTATATATTATATATACAGGGTTATTTTGCAATAACCGGCCAAATTTGCAGAGAAGGTTCAGAATAAGTAATATGGGCAAATGAAGAAGAAAAATTAATTAAAAATATCTCAAACATTCTGTCCTTTTTATCTTTTAAATTCAAAATGCGTGGTAATGCATTATTTCAACTGATTTTACTGCGCACGCACACATTCGTAAGGGTCGATCGGTAGGCAAAAACGTTGTTGCCCATAAATCACATTCAATTTGGGATAATTTCAAATAAAAGTAGACGCTTTATTTACTCGTATTTTCAAAAACTGCAATAACGGTATATCATTATTTATATATTTAAACTTATGTTTAAAATTTGGCTTCTCTTGAAAATAACCCTGTATATATATATACTAGCTAAACCCGGTAGACGTTGTCCTGCCAGTAAGGTTGTTTCAGTTTTTTATTACAGATAAATGTTACGAGTCTGTAGTTCTGTCCATGTGCAATTTTATATGTTAATTAATATGTATGTACCAGAAAGTCCCCCCACTAGATGGAGTGACGACCTGGTAAGACATGCAGGAAGTCGATGGATGCAGGTGGCTCGGGACCGTGCTTTATGGCATTCCGTGGGGGAGGCCTATGTTCAGCAGTGGACTTGTGAAGGGCTGTGATGATGATGATGATACCAGAAAGTTCTAGTGCGTGAGTTTAGAAAAAAAAATTATTTCATATCGTACAACAATGCCCTTAACTATATAAATTCCGTAAATATATTAATTCGATTCAGTAAAATAAAATTTTTTCATGGGTCAACCGCTTTTGTCGAAATAAAGATACAAAGGTGAAAATTGAAGGAATCCGTTCGTTTAATACGACTAACTCGTGCTACGTGTTACATGTGTACGTATAAAAATGTAGCCTGTAAATTACGTTACAGTTCGTAACGTGAACAGAGTTTTTTTACCCAAAAGTTGTATAATACCCTTACCCTTCTACGTGAAATAACAGATTAGGCAACATTTTATCAAAAACTTTTACAACTGAAAGTAGCCTTTTACTGCCCAAAATAAAAATGAGTTTCACAAAGTATATAAACATTTCAAATCCATGATTTTTTTATCTTTATTGCTTTTACTAAAACACACAAATCTTAGGCACTTAAATTTCATAACACACTATCAAGACAAAAGGAGAGAGTTGTGCATACATTGCCTCATGACAAAGTTCAAGGCACGCTACATACATTTTAAAACCGCAGCATGGCTATAGTGTACACAGAGTATACACTATAAAGAGCACGTAGAAGAGAATAGTAAGAACTTATTATTATTTTTTATATTAACTTATTATATTCTTTGATCATTTTAGTAATAAAACTCACTTTAGATTATCATAGTTTTGTTTAGTCTAGTATTAGATTTCTATTAAATATAAAGAGAAAGTTATGTTATTTTACATTGTAACTGTAACATTAGTTTTTACAATGTTCCACTGATGAAATAACGGGATAGACCCCGGTTTTCGTGTTGTAAGTGTATATCGTTTTAATTTTACACATTTTTTTAAACTTAATATGTCAATTAAGAAAAGATTTTAAGCAATAAATTAATAATTGAAAAAATCAACTCTAAATTTCAGTCATAAAATATTGTATACTACTACTGAAAACAAATTAAGGACCATCTATTTATTCACTGCAATATTTTTAAGTTAACATGGGCACATTTCCGAAAATGTGCCAATTGAGACTTGCCTGTATTCACCATAGTGAGTAGGTGGGTTAGTGAACGCAGAGCACCCTTGCACTTCTAATGGTTGCTTCCCACCCCAGTCAGTGAATTGATCGATTTACGGCGATCTTTCTGCCTCTACTCGCAAGCGACTTGTCCATCAATCAATAGGGCTTACCAAGTGCAGAATAGCCTGACTGGCTTTACACCGGTGCGTAGTTCAACTTAATATGATGTATATAGTTACAACATAAATCAATTAAATTAATTAATATTTATTATTTATTAATCAATAATTTGTTCTTTTATTGTTTTAGGTGGTGACGCTTTTATTATGTTCTATTATTATCTCTGGAGTTTTCATTCATCATTAATTCATTATAGCCTATCAAAAGTTCACTGCTAAAACTTTTGAATAAAACTACTAGCAATACATTACTAATATTTCTGCAACCACTCCTGGTAAGCTGAAAATGCTTGTGTTAGGAGTCGTTCACAACAGTAGTTGAATGGCGGATTCGAACTGACCTTTAAAGCGGTCCACATTCTGCTATTAGGCTACTATCGCTTCATTAATTGCCACTTAGGGGGAATATTCGCCACGTTTGGCAGGTGGGTTGGCAACCGCAGTTTTTCTGATTATGAGCAGTGATCAGAAAGATAGTGACGTGATGATTGATCATGGAAAATGCCGCTGACCATTTCGAGTTTTAGTTTCGCCCTGTCGCCTCTTATTACACCCTCGGGATGATATGGGGTAACGGATTTTCTTACGCCGCCATTACACGAATTCTCTAAAGATTTATAAAGATTTAAAACACAATACACTTAAAACTTCAGTTACTTCTTTTTAATTTTATTATAGTATGCGAGCAACCCGTGTTCGATCTCCAATGATTCCAATCCAATCCAATGGAACGAGCATGGGGCTCATCTGATGGTAAGTGACTACCGCCGCCCATGAACAACCGCAACACCAGGGGAATTGCAGGTGAGCTGCCGGCCGGATTATATGAAACAACTGTAAAAATACTTGTATAATCTCTCGATCTCGTACCGTTTAACTATTATACTACACGCACGGAACGAAATGGGATGATATTTTTTTATAGAATAATGATGACAAAGGAGCACACAGACGACCTGATGGAAAGTCGATTCTGTAACCCATAGACATCTACATCAATTCTCGATTCAGAATCAAAATGCAGATACGTTGTTACGCCTAAGATGGAATGCCCCGTTTCCAGTAAAAGGGTATCTATTGAGTGAAATACTTCACCCGAAGATTAATTCTCCATTAGATTTATCTGAAGCCTATATTTTAAAAACCACATTGAAGCATTCACTTATTCCCAGTAGGTAAAACATTGGGTTCTAAACTCTGCTTTATTACCTCTTGCGATCTCGCATTTTCGATTTACGTATCTCTGGAGACACGGTCGTATTAGAGAAAATATGCTGTATCTTAGTATATTGTTTTCGATGCAGGTATTTACCTTTTGATGAAAAAAAAGAAAAGGATATTATATATTATATATACAGGGTTATTTTGCGTAACAAGCCAAATTTGCAGAGAAGGTTCAGAATAAATAATATGGGCAAATGGCGATGAAAACTTAATTAAAAATATCTCAAACATTCTGTCCTTTTTATCGTTTAAATTCAAAATGCGTGGTAATGCATTATTTCAACTGATTTTACTGCGCACGCACACATTCGTAGGGTCGATCGGTAGGCAAAACGTTGTTGCCCATAAATCACATTCAATTTGGAATAATTTCAAATAAAAGTAGACGCTTTATTCTCGTATTTTCAAAAACTGCAATAACGGTATATCATTATTTATATATTTAAAGTTATGTTTAAAATTTGGCTTCTCTTTGAAAATAACCTGTATATATATATATATATATATATATATATATATATATATATATATATATATATATATATATATATATATATACTATTAAACCCGGCAGACGTTGTCCTGCCAGTTAGGTTGTTTCAGTTTTTATTACAGATAAATGTTACGAGTCTGTAGTTCTGTCCATGTGCAATTTTATATGTTAATTAATATGTACCAGAAAGTCCCCCCACTAGATGGAGTGACGACCTGGTAAGACATGCAGGAAGTCGATGGATGCAGGTGGCTCGGGACCGTGCTTTATGGCATTCCGTGGGGGAGGCCTATGTTCAGCAGTGGACTTGTGAAGGGCTGTGATGATGATGATGATACCAGAAAGTTCTAGTGCGTGAGTGTAGAAAAAAAATTATTTCATATCGTACAAATTAACTATATAAAATCCGTAAATATATTAATTCGATTCAGTAAAATAAAATTTTTTCATGGGTCAACCGCTTTTGTCGAAATAAAGATACAAAGGTGAAAATTGAAGGAATCCGTTCGTTTAATACGACTAACTCGTGCTACGTGTTACATGTGTACGTATAAAAATGTAGCCTGTAAATTACGTTACAGTTCGTAACGTGAACAGAGTTTTTTTACCCAAAAGTTGTATAATACCCTTACCCTTCTACGTGAAATAACAGATTAGGCAACATTTTATCAAAACTTTTACAACTGAAAGTAGCCTTTACTGCCCAAAATAAAATGAGTTTCACAAAGTATAAATATTTCAAATCCATGATTTTTATCTTTATTGCTTTTACTAAAACACACAAATCTTAGGCACTTAAATTTCATAACACACTATCAAGACAAAAGAAGAGAGTTGTGCATATATTGCCTCATGACAATGTTCAAGGCACGCTACATACATTTAAAACCACAGCATGGCTATAGTCTACACAGAGTATACACTATAAAGAGCACGTAGAAGAGACTAGTAAGCACTTATTATTATTTATTATATTAACTTATTATATTCTTTGATCATTTTAGTAATAAGACTCACTTTAGATTATCATAGTTTTGTTTAGTCTAGTATTAGATTTCAATTAATTATTAAGAGTAGGTACAGAGAAAGTTATGTTATTTTACATTGTAATTGTAACATTAGTTTTACAATGTTCCACTGATGAAATAACGGACAGACCCCGGTTTTCGTGTTGTAAGTGCATATCGTTTTAATTTTACACATTATTTTTATACTTAATATGTCAATTAAGAAAAGATTTTAAGCAATAAATTAATAATTAAAAAATCAACTCTAAATTTCAGTCATAAAATATTGTATACTACTACTGAAAACAAATTAAGGACCATCTATTTATTCACTGCAACGTTTTAAGTTAACATGGGCGCCTTTCCGAAAATGTGCCAATTGAGACTTGCCTGTATTCACCATAGTGAGTAGGTGGTTAGTGAATGCAGAGCACCTTGCGATTCTAATGGTTGCTTCTCACCCCAGTCAGTGAATTGGCCGATTTACGGCGATCTTTCTGCCTCTAGTCGCAAGCGACTTGTCCATCAATCAATAGGGTATACCAAGTGCAGAATAGGCTGACTGGCTTTACACCGGTACTTAGTTCAACTTAATATGATGTATATAGTTACAACATAAATCAATTAAATTAATTAATATTTATTATTTATTAATCAATAATTAGTCAGTATTCTTAACACTTTATTTGCTATAATTATATCTGTAACATAGCAGCTTAACACTGCTGTGTTTCGTATGGTGAGTGTAGAGAACCGGAGACCCTTTTACTGGAAAAGAAGCATTCATCTTAGTCCTCACGGGTAACAACGCCTCTGCATTTTGATTCGCAAACGAGGATAGATGTAGATGTCTATGGGCCACAGCAACCACTTACCATCAGGTGGACTGTGTGTTCGTTTGTCACCCTATCCTATAAAAAAAAATACGAAATTTGATCATATCTACCGTTGAGTATAATTAAAAAATTTCTACCGAATAAGTTTTCGATTGACCTCTATCTTTTTTTCGAATTTGTCAAAAGTTGTTAGTTGTATAGTTTTTCACTGTTACATAAATTACCCAAGTCTGAAACACCGTAATTTATCGAATAAACTAACAGGAACCAGAAAAAATATCTTTGTTAATTATAGTAAAGATGGTCCGTTGTTTTTCATTCGTCTAATTATTGCTCCACAAATATTTAAGTGTTAATTATTTTATTTGTTTTTACTAAAGATAATTTAATTAAAACAAAACAATTAATTTTTAATCAATTTTTATGGTACTTTTTTTCTTATATGTGCAGCTTGTTTCGATGTATTACTACAATTGAACTTACAACAAGAATTTTACATGACAGAAAGAATTTCTCCAAAAATTGATCTATTTTATGACAAAAACAAAAAATTTCGATCCTCTTTAGGAGTCGCAGATTTACTGATATTTTGAAATAGCACCTACGAAATATTACGGAATTTTTTATATACCAATCTACGGATTTGGAAAAATTCGAGTATGCAACACTGCGAGCCACCAGTGCTCACGCACACATGCGCGTCAAGCTTGTAGTGAAACTATCAAAGCGCGGTTGTATGAAGCTGTGGTAGAACATAAGTAGTGTTTTTTTACAGATTTACGTATAAAATAATAATAAGTAATAACAGCTTAATAAGTGCTAGCTAACAGATTGCTCGACGGTGAAGGAAAATATCATGAGGATAGCTGCATGCCTGAGAAATAAAATATTGTAAAAGAGGAAACAAAAAATTCAGAAAAGTCTGAAAAAATGTTAACTATTTTATGTATGTATGTAAGAATATGAAACAATCTATTACAAATATTGCATTTATTAATAGATGATGTAATCAAAAATCAGACAATTGCAAATTCTCCTCTTTATGTTTTAGCACTACTATTAATGATGATTATAAATGTATCAATCTCCGTTTATCGGAACGAACGACCCTGAAACCTCCGACCGCAATTCGGCTTAATAGTTCCAATATGGCTGCTCCAATAGCGCAATTATGGTAAGTCACCCATCCATTTCTATTCATTTTAAAATTAATTGTCAGAACGGAAATCTATTATTAGCAGCCAACTGTTCTTTTATTGTTTTAGGTGGTGACGCTTTTATTATGTTCTATTATTATCTCTGGAGTTTTCATTCATCATTAATTCATTACAGCCTATCAAAAGTTCACTGCTAAAACTTTTGAATAAAACTACTAGCAATACATTACTAATATTTCTGCAACCACTCCTGGTAAGCTGAAAATGCTTGTGTTCGGAGTGGTTCACAACAGTAGTTGAATGGCAATTCGAACTGACCTTTAAAGTTTGCGGTCTGCATCTTGCTATTAGGATACTATCGCTTCATTAATTGCCACTAGGGCATGCTGCCCATGAACAACCGCAACACCAGGGAATTGCAGGTGCGTTGACAGCCGGATTATGAAACAACTGTAAAATACTCGTATAATCTCTCGATCTCGTACCGTTTAACTATTATACTACACTCACGGAACGAAATGGGATGATATTTTTTTATAGAATAATGATGACAAAGGAGCACACAGACGACTTGATGGAAAGTCGATTCTGTAACCCATAGACATCTACATCAATTCTCGATTCAGAATCAAAATGCAGATGCGTTGTTACGCCTAAGATGGAATGCCCCGTTTCCAGTAAAAAGGGTTTCCAGTCAATCAACAAATACAATTAAATTAGTTTATTGAAAATAAGTAATACAAAGGCGAATGTTTATATGTTCCCGGTACGAACATAAATATTATATTGGCAATTTTTTCGTTAACTTTACCGTTAGAACCTATTAAAGTCCACTGCTGAACATAGGCCTCCCCATAGATTGCCTCATAGAGAGGATAATTTCCATAGTTGTTGCATGTTGGTTGGCAACCGCAGTTTTTTTTAGTCGTTGTTAGGAAGACACTGCCCATCTCCTGATTAGTTCCTCTGTCGCCTCTTACATCACCTACGGAACGATATGGGTAGTGGATATTTTATACGTGGTAGAGTATTGCTGCAGCTATATTAGTAGTATAGTTGTAGCACGAATGGGCAAACCTGTACATCAACACTTGTATAACAAAATTTACTTTTAACATAGATATTTAAGACTTGATTTTATATGGTGGCACAGAACGTTCTTAAAGAACTGGCGAGTGCACTTCTGAGCCATGCAAAAATATTATTTTTGAGAGTGATCCTGAATTATCTCGCTCGAAGATGGACCAAAGAATGGACTTCAAAACACTTAAAAAGTTTATGTAGTGTTAGAGCTACAGCAAAGAAAACCACATCGAAATTTTACGGCAATGTATAGATGAAACCAAGGCGCATTTTCTTATTTTAATAGAAATAGAGGCACGAGAAGATGGCTCATCTGATGGTAAGTGATTTCCGTCTCTTATGATCATCTGTAACACCAGAAGATTACAGAAATAATTATCTTTCATGAATTTTGTTAAGAGGGTCTACGGATTTACACACAGGCTGGTCTGAAGTTTTTGCAGCAGTCGACTATGACATGACAGTAACATCCAGATATGTACAGAATGTTCAGACAAGGCTGACAGAGTAGTAACATCCAATTTAATAGAAAAATGACGTTTTAGAATTAAGTATCCAGAGTGTGCGGTTAAAATGTAGCAAAATTATGAATATATCAATACCAATACTAAAGGTATTTTGACTCTAACAAACTAAAACTTATCATCATAGGAACATAACAAAACAAGATTGCATGATACAGATACTTTTTGTAATTCATCTGTTCTTTCTTATCTTGTATTGTTATGGTATGATCATAATTTTCACGTTTTTGTAATGCACGCCTCTCCAGACAAAAGACTCTGCAGTTAGAAATTAATGTCGCGTGCCTTTAGACTGTGACATGCGCAAATAATAAACATTAGGTACATTTCTCCTTTGTCTAAGAAAAATGTTGTGGTATTCAACAGAGACTTTGTTATTTCCTTTTTGGTTAATTTCTTGGTGAAACATAACTGTCACTTTAATACCATAAAATAATATTTACTATAAAATAATGTAAGAGAATGTATACTTTTGCGTAACATAATACGGTTTAGACTGACATTTTGACAATGTGTTTTTTTTTAAATTTCGATACTGTCTCTGTATACCGGCTTATGTTTAGAATTCTTTTGTTGATTTTTGTAATTTGCGCGTTTATTTTTTTTTTATTTTTTTTTGCATGAACACGCGTAACAGTGTGTACCAAAAAATTTCACCAGTGACTCTGTAAAACGTAACTTTTAAGAGTGCAGGAGGTACGAAAGGAGGTATAGAAATATTATTCCAGTTCCAAAAACTATCAATAAGACCTATTAAAAAAGGTTCAAAAGACTTTTCTAGAATCTGCAGTAGTATAATAAATTTATTTTATTACTGAAATATAGGTTGAAACTTGACAAAGAGATCAGATCAAAACATATCTAGGCTGTATTTTATCCGAAAAGCTTTAGAGATATTTTTATTGAGAAATAGAAAAATTTATGAATAAATTAACCAATTATTAGATCCTGCCCAGGCGATGCCGGTCGCTAGTTGTAAATAAAGATATTTACTTTTCCCTCCTTACTAATCATTATAGATTGTTACTATTTTACTCGAGTAGGTACTACAAAGTAATAATATTTTCGTTATTGAACACACAAACACATATTTCGCCCATACTTGCTAAAACTCCATTATTCTTAAAAATATGATATACGAGTATGCTTTAAAATAAATATTTAATTGAAATTCATAATTATTATTATACCACTACAAACGTCGTCAAACTCTCTAATGAACTTTCTAACATTCGATGTGTAGAAGAGTGGTTCAAGAGCGTAGGATGATTTGGACGAATTTACACGGCAATCGATGATTATGCTGATGCAATACATAATTTACTACCTTTAAATAAAAATTAAATTTAACGCAGAATAATGTAGTCAGAAGAAAAGGGCTTAAATTGTGCTGTAATGTTACCATAGTCCCACACAGGCGTAGCGGTGGTAAATCTATACCATAGCCAAGGAATGTGAAGCTCGCCTATTTTCACTCACCACAGCTATATATACCAGACTATTTTATTTACATCTTGCAATTAATATCCATTATCTTCATTGTTACTCAAATTATTTTTAATTTTGCGAGGTTGATATGAAGTTTTGTTTTTTGGTCTGAATGAGATAACGAATGGTGGGTCGTTTATATAATGACAGCATTGTACTTCTATGTATGTTTATAATCTATGCAGAGTTTTTATATTATTTGCTAAAAAATCGCAAAAAAAAGTAGGATCGAAATCAAATAGGTTCAGCCAGTCCGTGCACTGCTGTGTTCCAGTCTGATAAGAATAGATAGCCAGTATAATTACAAGCTGAGAAGCATACCAGCTTAGTCCTCAATGGTGACAACACATCTGTAGCCTACTTTGTATAAAGTTTGTTGCAAGTGTCCATGGACTGCAGTAGCCACTTACCATCTGGTGGATTGTTAGTTCGATTTTTACTTCAATTTCATAAATAAAATACAACTTTGGTATCCAAAAAGGCACGTATGGCAATTCGCAATGCTATGTTAGTCCCTACTTTAATGTATGGTAGTGAAAGTTGGGTGTGGCAGAAGAAGCACGATAGTAGAATAAATGCTGTAGAAATGCGGTCATTAAGGAGTATTTTAGGGCTGAATCTGAATGAGACAGTGAGAAATTGTGTGATAAGAGAAGAGTGTGGTTTGCAAGATGATGTTGTGACCAGGATTAAGAAAGGAATGCTTCGGTGGTTTGGTCATGTAGAAAGAATGAATGAGGAAAGAGTGACAAAGCAAATTTATGTTACAGAGGTGAACGGCAGAGTCGGGAAGGGACGCCCTAGGCGAAATTTTATCGACCAAATTGGCGATATATTGGAAAATAGGCCAAATTAAGAGTACCCTTAACCGACGAGCGTGTATGCCTAGGTATATGGATGTGGAGGAGGCGAGAGAGGTGTGTCAGAATCGTGCCAAATGGAAGTCCATAGTCTCTGCCTACCCCCCTAGGTGACAGGCGTCAGAAAGAAAAAGTCAGACAAGCTTTACTTCTGAAGGTTTATCAAAATATCAATGTTGTACAAGTATTATAATAATAACTAAACGACAGTAAATGTCAACAGCAAACTGCTATTAAGATACAAGCTCCATCTTTACAAAGCGTGCGTAAGATCTATCATGTCCTACGCAAGCGTAGCTTTCGCGCACGCTACTCATCGTAATTTTACAACCTCCAAGTCGTCCAAAATAGATACATTCGCATAGCCACCGGAGCTCGGTAGTATCTGCGAAACTCCGACCTACACAGGGATTGCCAACTTCCGACGATCTCTGAGTATTTCAAGGAAATGTCTCGGTGCTACTTTGAGAGCGCTGAAACACATCCTAACCCGCTAGTGGTAATTGCAGCCACCTACGCTCCGACTGCAAATGTTACGGAAAGTCTCCGGAGGCCCGTAACATTTTAATTGAACCCCCAGTTCCGCTAGATTCCGATTATACAAATGTTGCCGGTCCGTCACTCTCCAACACTACACACTCACCTAGTGTCACAAACACCGTTAGGACAACGGATTGGACGCAGCGCATCCGCAGACGGGCGCGCCGCACACCCCTGCCACACCCCTATGCACCGGGTACACATCGTACACCCGTACTTTTGATGTTCAGTCACTATTTACATGCTTACCTATTGAAGACTGCATCTCAATTGTAACCAGACCCATAGATACCAAGGCAACCTTGATGAAGAAACAAAATACAAATACGTTGTCACTCCTGAGGACTAAAATAGAATATCTGTTTACCAAGAAAATGGGTCTTCGGTTTTTACACTCACCATACGAAACACAGATACATTACGTCGCTTTTTATGTTGTTATTATGTGAGAATGTGGTTCTTCCTCGGTCGTGCCGACCCGTTCGTGCCATAGGCTTCGTTTTGATAGTGTAATGTATCTACGAGGAAACACAGAGAAGTTTATCCATTTTTAATTTTATGATAATATAGAAAGTGGCATCGTGCAAATCCGAAAATTAATATGTAGTATTTAATACACAACCCTCTCTGAAATGAGAGAAGGCTTGTACTCAATAGTAGGACATATATTGGTAACTCTACTTTTACTATTGTAAATATGCTGACTACGGAAGCAGTCTAAATGCAGACCCGTACTTGAGTTGCCGACCCTGCCGGAATCACAGAAACTGTTTAAAAATTATTACAGTGTATCTAAAGTCCACTTTCTCGCAATAGCGCAGTGATTTTGACCTCTTATGCCTGAGATATACGAACCCCCAGTAGTGGGACGTGTTATGGCCGCTGCTACTCTATTACTTAATTTATAATTTGTCTTTGAATTATCGGATTCATTAAATTATAAAATAAATTTCTCTGTGATATGGCTTATTACAGACTATTTTGAGTACAGCAACAGAGTGGAATTGTTTGCCAGTGTCCGTCTTTCCATCCAATTACAACGTGGTTGTTGTCAAGTCAGAGTGAATATGCTGTTGTTAAGCTAAGCCAATACGTTTTGTCATATACGGCTTCATTACCAGCCTAGTACAGAAGTCACATCAGGGTTTATAGTAGATTAGCAATCCGCCCCGGCTTCGCACGGGTGATTTCTGGATCTCGATAACAGCGTCACTTACCGGGTCCAATTGTGAATCTAAACCATTCTCGAATCAACTTAATCACACACGAAATTTCATCAAACTCGGTCCAGTCGTTTAGGGGGAGTTCAGTCATATACACATGGAGAGAAAAATAATATAGGGTAAAGGTGCCTAATATGAGATAGGTTCCTAAAATGAGATAGTACAGTATCTGAAAGTCAATTTTTTTGTCGTGAGTGACAGTAGTATATAATATACCATAAGTAGCCAAAAGTTCAAAATCCCGAAATGTGTAATAAACATTTTAAAGTGAGAGTAAATCATAGCGCGATAATCAACTCGTCGACTGAACTCGATTTCTGTGAACTAGTTTCCCGATATATAGACGATAAAAATCATTTTATGTTATGATAGAATAATCAACTTGGATATTTTTTTGAGAATTTGAAAAATTGTCAAAATAAAAGATTTCGCTTTTTCAGAAAATGTGATGAAAGTATATTCAGGCTCATGAGCGTTGATCTAAAGAAAGAATACACAACTACCGACTATGCAGAGCTCATAGAGTATTGGAAAATGTGTTCAGCATATTATCTGCGATTTTTAGAGTTTTGCGGAAACCAATGCTGTTGGAACTAAAAACCGCTACAACCATGGTAATAGCAATAACATACATTCACAACTTTTTAAGAATAGGTAATAATTCTCACGTATATATATCTGCAGGTAGCTTCGATGAGCAATCAAACGGGCATGTCATATTGGGAAGCTGGAGAGAATGTAACGATAAAACAGGGCTATAAGAACTGCCCAGAAGATTCGTAATAAAATTGCAGAATACTGCATGCAAGAGGGTCAATACTAGGCTGTCATTCGAGAATATTTTTTATCCGTCGGTCGTCAGTTCTTTGTGCCTTATGGCCATCCCATTGCCACAAAATTTAAATAAGAAATACATATCATTATTATCAAACAAGAAATTTTGTATTTCTTTTACACAGTTATATCAGTCTGCATCTACTTTGTATATTTTACTGAGGAAAATTGCTACTTCCTATTGTTTTCAAGTCTTGAGCATGTAAGACGAGAGATCTTATTTGGTGTGACATGAATAAATATATCGTAGTTCCGGTGTATGCATTGAAATAGACAAATGTTTGTATGTTTCAATTCATAGATGGATAGATAAAACATTTGTTTTTTCCTCCGATCACACACGTACGTAAATGATAAATCTAGTTATTAATTAACTTATTACATAAAGTTACAGTCGATAGTAAAAGTACATGTGTCCGTGATAAGAAAAAGTATTTTTAATCTTTATCTCATATGAAATAAGCAAAGGATGTTAATGCTACAATCATGATTAGTCAATTCCCACTTCAAGGTTTTATCGGTTACAGTAGTTCTATTGCGGATATTCTCGTGAAAGTTTCTTAGGTTTTATCCTCGTTAAACAACTAAGCCTCCCTTTATTTTCAGCATTCAAGAGTCATATCTCATAATTAATATAATCAGGCGTTACTTTAAAATTAAAATCCATTATAATGAAGTTGTTATAACTTAATTTGCTTAATTCCGCGTAAAGAAAGAAAATGATGTGTTCTGCCCAGTTTGAGGGGGACCCCCCGACCTCCCTCAATTGCGTGCACTATACTCATCACCAGTAATAACAGCACCACTACTCCCAAAACCACCACACGTGTTTCGCCTCTACACGAGGCATCTTCAAGTGAAGTAGATTCCGCGTTGGCAGGCCGTTAAGTGAGTGACGCAACCGCTCCCCACTTAAGTAGCGAGCGACTACGTCATGCCACACATTACCACCTGACGTACGCAGTCATTTGCTGTAAAATAAACAACAGGCCCCTGCAAAACGTCCGCCTACCCTCCAACCACGCAGTCAATCGCTGGCTACCGCACCGTGAGGGTGACAAAAGACCATATTGCGAGGTTGTATGTTATTAAGGAGCAGGCTTCAATATGTTTAAGAGAGGCGAATTATAAAAAAATTTTTGTTCATTAAGCAGTGCAACGTTATTGTTATTATTATTTTTAATATTTCAACTTTTCTGGCAAACACAGTCGTAGCCCTTTATTACAAGTATATAAGACTTTAAAGGAGTAGTCATTGGCTAGGCTGTATCCAGTGTCCAAGAGATGTTTGGCAAAATATGAATTATCGGGATTACAATTCCTGTACGCGGCTAAATGCTCATTATAACGGGTGTCGAAGTTGCGACCTGTCTGACCCACGTAAACGGCGTGGCATTCGTCACAAACAAGTTTGTAAACACCAGACTTTTGATGAATATCTAACTTATCTTTATTATTACAGACATTCCTAAGATAATTGTTTGTTTTGAACGCCACGTAAATGCCGCTCTGTCGTAGAATATTAGCTATTTCATCAGATATGGAACCTAAGTAGGTCAAACTGCCCACATATCGACGAACACTTTTTAGGTTTAACCGCGTACAGAGAATTGAAAACGACATGCTTTTGTTTTTTTCTAATTACATTGTCAATGATATTCGTTGAATAAGCGTGAGAGACCGAAATTTGATAAATCACATTAAGCTAGCATAGTAATCAAACGATTAATATAACAGTAAAAAGCGGCTAATTTATGTTGCCACGGATGACACAATGACGCAGGAATAACCGTGTCGGTATGAGTTGGCTTTCAATAAATTTGGAATTCATGTAACGACTCCTTGCATGTTATTTTTACACGAGTCTTGTTTGTCGAGGAAACACAATCTTGTTCCAATTTAAGCTTAAATTTAATTTCGTCGTGGATTATATTTATTTTATTAAGGAAAACATCCAGACAAACAACTTTATGGTCATATCTCACTCACGTGCATATCATCATCACTTCCGTGAGATAATATGCAAAACCCACACATGCCTACATTTTCATGTTTCGAAGAGAAAGAACCATGTATAAAATTTCAAATATTTGTTTTTACGTTTTGTAAGTTTTAGAGTGTTAACAACAAAAATACGTACTTACTTATAGTTGTTGAATTTTACATTTACTCGTACTAATTATCTTTACCTGACTCTTTCTAGTATCATTTAAAGAAAAGAAAGGGATAGAGAGAGGGAGAGAGTCAAAGAAACAGAACAACTTTAAGCATTCATTAAATTGACATTGATTTTAATGATTACATAATATTTTCAATACAAACATATCGGCCCTCCTTTAGAATGCTCCGTAGATCATAATGTTCTTGCCTAACAAACATATCGATATGGTTATAGAAAACTGACATTTACAATGTACATTGTAGACACACACTGTACAGTGGCTGGCAGCGAAAACACAGGAAGTGCGGCGTTTCCGTAGCTTTCAGTTGGTTTACTACGACGTGTTGGAACTTGGAGAGATTATATCATTGATTTTTATTGGCTTCGGTTGCGAAAAAAATTATATCAGTCTGACTTGCTAGTAAAGATTACTTCTAAAAAAATCTTATCTATATGTTTTATGCAAAAATATTTTTATCTTACCAATATGTATCAAGGTATTTTCAATAAATGTTCATAAAGAAGTTTTTTTTTTTGCAAAAAATATTATTTGGAAGGTAAACCCTCCTATAAGGATTGATATAATTTCAAAATGCATGTAAAAAAAACCTTAATTCTCCTAATAGTATATTCAATAACTTTTTTCTTAAAAAGTAAACTACACCCAACCTTGTACATGTATACCAGTGCAAACTATTTGACTGAAATATCTTGGTTTTATATCTTTGACTATTTTTTTATTATGTACGAGCAGCTATGCAGGTTTAGAGAGATCAGTATCACTGCGACCTAAAAGATCTATTGTGATCGCTGCAATGTATACAGTTCACTGCTAAGCCCTACGTCCTCAATGAATAGGAGGAGTTGCTTAGCTGTGAGTAATTTCACTTCTTCTTGGCGAAGTACATAGTTTCCCAAATGAGTGCTGCGTTTGTGCATTAAAGGTCCGCAATTCGTCAGGATGTGTAAAGGCGTTTTCTCCTCTAGGGAGCAAAACCGGCACATCCTTGAGTTGCTTATTCCCAGGATGGACATGTCCTTTTTAAGACAACAGTGTCCAGTCAGGGCTCTTACCAGAATGCGCAATTTATTTTTACCCAATCCCAGGGCTTCCGAAGCGAACTTACGATCGAAAGCCTGGATTAAGGTTTTAGAATGTTTTAAGCCTGGTTTATCAGACCTGATCTTAAGTGATTTATTGTGGTAAAGAGTTTCCAGGGTCAATCGGGCGAAGCTTTTTGAGATTCCATAAAATGGCTCGGGTCCAAACTGTGTACTCTTTGAGCCCTCCCGTGCGAGCTTGTCGGCAGTTTCATTGCCTACAATACCCGCGTGACCCGGAACCCATCTTAAAACTATCTTTGACTAAATTTGGCTAAAATATTTTTAGCGGAGTAGACGCGCTATTTCGTTTCCCCAAAGAGACTTTTTTTTTACTTGGGGAAATACCTACGCATACCCGCCTCGCGGCAAGGACGAGTAATGGCAACGGAATATATTTTTATATTCCGTGGGTAATGCCACCATCTGGGCGGCCCTTTCTTGGGAGGAGAAAACTCCTCCCCCTTCTCCATTTCGGGTAAGGTACTTTAGGACACAAGGCGCGCCATCCTCAGCGGCCTGTAACTCCATTTGCTCCAGTCCCCGAGTCCGATATGCAGAGGTCATGGGACCAGGAAGAAAGAGCAACCAAAAATAACCCCAGCGGCAGATCTGGTCTATGGCCTATGGTCTAGGTAGAGCGATGTAACGTAAAACAGATTCTCCTCTCCCCCAGCAGCCCCACCCGAGACGCGGTGAATAGGGCGAGTGGTGCAATGCCATACCAACACTTCTCTTCCCACGACTCCAACTCAGATGCGGCAGTATGGGGAGAGGACACCGCTTTCGCCTCAGTTCACCAACACACATCCGAAGTAGGCTCGTTAAGCCCAACAAGACGAAATATGATCTGGTTAACGGAAAGGCTTTAGTTAATCTAAACATCAATAGCACATTACAATTGTATATCCGATAGGCTGTTAATAGGTCAGTATCTAATGACTTTGAAAGCTAAGCCTTTGATCGCCTGATGTTGTAGTGACTGAAATTTAATTCAAGATTGTCTATTTGTATAAATAACAAAGATTTATACCATTGTGTTTGAAAATCTTGATATGTGATACTTTTATAATGTTAGAGTAATAATTGTGGTTGGTGGATACTGATGGCCGTGGACAACTGCATCAACTTCAAATAATGAAGTCTACAGAATCGTTCACACTCGTGAGGATTAATATGAAATTGCGGCTGTATAACTCTGTATCTAAGCTCCAAACCATTTGTCTTTAGTTTTTGGCTATAGAGAAACCTATAAATATGTAGATTTTGATAGATGGTGCCATCCTGTTTCATCAATGGCCCTTCCCGTGCAACGACGCGGCCACGTAATTAAAAGTTAAACTGTGAAGTTTAACTTTTCGTTGTCGCGTGCGTTGCTCAAAATCCGCCAGCCTATTTAGTTTGAAATTTGATAGTATTATAATATTAAAATTATTATTATATTCATTCAACATTATTATTTTAAACAGAATAATGATAGTAGTCGAATGGAATTCAAAATTTTATATAACGGGAATTATTTTTGGGCCCACTAGAAATTTTAACGACCCTCAATGATATTATACACAAAAAAGATACCAATTTATTATTGCGAATAGCATAAAGATTATATAGAAATCTAAATGGAATCAAGAAATCTGAAAAAAAGAATTGTTTTGATATTTGTGTTCAGGTCATTGGTTCTGATAATGTAATATTTAAAAAAAATGTAGAGATGTGCCAACTCAGAAGAAACTCGACTCGAGTTAACTTGAGTTGAAATTCACGTAACTCGAATAGTACTCGAGTTACGCATCTCGAATTGGCGGAACGAAGCTGTGTCAGTTTATTACAAATTATTTTTATATTTTGTTCTTCCATCCAACACAATTATTATTACTAAACTTAATAGGTAGTTATATATTTTTGGTTTGCGTATAGACAATCTTCATAAAATAATATCAATAACTTTATGACAATTATACTTAATCAGTTTATTGATATTACATAATATATCAATAAATTGCTCGAATTAGTAAGTCGAGTTAATCACTAAATTGTAGACAGACACTACATTGACCGTAAGATAAAGAGATGCGACTCGAGTAGAATTTTGTGACTCGAGTAACGCGGGTTAATAATAATTTATCATGTCACTCTAGTTGTACTCGAGTTTTTGAGCTATTCGAATTAACTACTTACAGTCCCTGCATCGATTGAAGTTTATCACTCGAGTTGAGAATAGCGATTACTTTAGTTAAAGCATTTTTAAGTAGGTAACTTTATTAAAAATGTAAAATGTGGCAATATGAAATAAAAAACAAATATTTATTCTTTATTTATTAGTAGTATTTCCATGATTATTTTTCATATCTGTAGTATTTCAAAATCTATAAACTGCTTTTTACATATATTACAAATCGCTTCCATCTCGATTTTTTTAATAATGCCAAACTGACGATTTTTGTTTTATTGCTTCATTGTTATAACTCATACTTCAAACAAACAAATATATTTAAATCACCTTTTATGTTATGCGCTACTTATACGAAGTAACAAAAAATATACAACAATGATAGCACAATCACTATATTATAAATCAAACTAAGTTCATATTTGTTTACAACATGCCAGATGCAATTTGAATTTGGATGTAACCAGTGGCGTCACCCGCGGCGCCTTATACTATGTGAATTAGTTGATTAGATGAAAGAATTAGTGAATTAGTGAACTGACATCTATCTAGCGCTCTCCGAATCCACACGGTGCGTTGAGTTGACTCGGTAACTCGAGTACAAGTGGACTCGATTAAAATTTATTTTCACTCGAGTACCGAGTTACACAAATTCACTCGATGCATCACTACTGTAAGAATAAAGTCTGTGGTTAATGGTTATACTTTAAAAGAAAAAAGAATTTTTGGGTAGCAAAATTAGTTAATAGCAAAAAGTTTATACTTGTTTGTTTACAAGACAATAAAATAAATATGGATAATATCATGCAGGTTAGCCAAATATTAATATTCCACATTATAGTATCTATTTTTCCTTTTAATTTTTTTGTGGTCACATGGTAAAATTGCCAATGATATTCGAAATTGGAAAATGAAAACTAATAAGTTTAGTTAATTAATATAAGAGTATGTTTGTACTACAAGAGTTTAATTTTACACCTAGAATTTTGGAAAATCTAAATAAGATCTATAATTTATGATGAATTACCTAAAAAAATGACAAACACAGGTCTTAGAACCTTATTAGTATGTTAAAAGTGACAAAGTATTAAAGTTTTATGTTATTAGTAAAATCTAAATTAAATAATAGATAGAATAAATACATAAAAGAAGTTTTTGTGTATGTTAAAAGAAAATTAGAATCTATGTGTCGAGGGATTTAAGCAAGATTCTCTATTTGATGTAGCTTCATCGGCTTTGAAGAGCGATTCATTTAACTGCATTTAGGTATAAATACCTTATGTATTCAGCAAGTTGCTCCATAAACTTGACAATACCAAATGGCATCAAACATGGATCCTGAATTTATGCCAGCCATAGTAGATAGACAGTATAGATAGTATATATATTTATGTGTCAATAAGTAGTAATTACTTGTACTAGAAGCAAATATACAGTTTGCATAAGTATTATAACTTAGTTAAGCCATTTTTACTTGTATAATGGTTATATCCTTGTTGATCAGATGCTTCTATTATCCTTAGACTGATGTGTTGTTAACTCTGCAGAAAGGAATATTATTTTACCATCTACTATCAGATAATTAATATAAAAATAATATATTTTTTCCCTACATGAAACCAGTGAAAATAAGAAATCAGACAACTTTTACATAATGAAATATTGTTGATATAAATCCATAATTACTACTTGTGTATTTTAATCATCTGGAGCTGATTAATGGTGTATATTTTCTAATAATTTCTTATTTATTTAACATACATGCAGAGACAACAAAATACTGACAGAAATATGGAAATGTAGTTTATTGATATTGAAGTATAGTATATATATAGACTTATCTAATATCTCTTATTATTGAAAATGTCCTTCTGATTCCTAACAATTTCATACGTGAACGTGTTTTTTTTGTGCTTTATAGTGTTCGAAATGTAAATCAATACAAACATAAACATAGAACCCACATGCTATTTAGATTGCAATAAATATAGAAAAAATATTATATTGATAAGAATTATTATTTAGTATAGACACTACAATGTTCATTAACTTTTTTCAGGTGGATCGCTTAGAATAAATGTGTATGTCTTGTAGGCTGAAATCTTGCAGAGCTGCTCGTATGCAGAGACAAAAAAGTATATGGATATTGAATACAACAGTCTTATATCATCGCTCATAATATTGAAAATATCCTTCTGATTCCTAACAATATCATAAATGGCCATGTTATAATCAAGTTATTTTGAAAAAATCTTTTGAAATGATAATGACTGACAATAATAAATACAATTAAATTATACATGTGTTTTTGTTACCCTTATACAACCAGTTTAAAACATCTTACTTCATATTTATCAGTGTGTAATAACATAGATAAACATGATATTACCTAGTCATGTTGGCTTTAATGGTGTTTGGGGTATGATAACTAATCAGTTAATATATTTTTAAACAAAGTTTACACACTGCACCTTTACTAATCAACCAAAACTTACTTTACGTGGTAGAGCCACGCTGCAACTATATTATGGTTGTAGCGCGAATGCATCGGCTCGACCGGGGTAGGACCACGCTCTCACAGAAAACCAGCGTAAAGTAGCAGCGTAATGCTGCTGTGTTTCGTATGGTGAGTGTAGAGAACCAGATACCCTTTTTACTGGAAACGAGGCATTCCATCTTGGTCCTCACGGGTGACAGCGCATCTGCATTTTGATTCCTAGTTGAGGATGGGTGTGGATGTCTATGGGCCACAGTATCCACTTGCCATCGGGTGGACTGTGTGCTCGTTTGTCACCCAATACTATAAAAAAAGTCTTGACACCGCACCTGTCTGTCTGTCTGTTCCACTATTAATAGACTGCTTTGGAAATAATTACAATAATAAATGCAGTGGCATTTTACTTTGTGCTTTATCCTTATACAACCAGTTTAAAACATCTTTCTTACTATATAGCATGTAAAGGTAATATTATAAATGGACATATTATCCGTTATTCATCTTGGCATTAATCATATTTATTTAATTACTGTAATGGTGTGTGATGTATATTCACTAATCAATTAATACCTGTAAAAAAATTGTCTCCACACCACGTCTGTTTGTCTGTGCACTATGTTTTGCGGAACTGCTAAAAGGATTTTCCATCAATCTTAAAGTACCTATAATTGCTGAATGTATCCACAAATTTGTTTAATACTATTGATTATTAAGCTATTCTATTCTATATAAACTATTCTAACTCATAATATCGGTGAAAACTACTAGAAAATCGCTTTTAGTTTGTTTTAAGGTTTACATAATGATTTCTTATATTTACGCGAACACTACTCATTGAATAAAACTACTTTTACGGATTTTATTGTTTTAAGGTTATTGTGATATTAAGCCGTGTAGTGGCAGTTAAGAATATCCACTACCCCATGTCTTCCCGTGGGTGTCGTAAAAGGCGACAATGGGAAACAGGCAGCAGATGGGCAGCAGCATCTTTCTGATAACAGCCATATTAAAATAAAAAAACTGGGGTTGCCAACCCGCTGGCCAAGCGAGGCAACTATGGCAAATATTCCCCCATGATGAGAAATACAAGAGACATCCCCCAGTCCCCGGTGGCCCCACTATTCCTGGCTACGGTGGCGACCATGGTAACGGCGGGGCAGGGGGTGCTAAGAATCTCCGGTGGAGGTTCGGTTGCCACCTAAGACGTTTCGACCTGGCAACATACAACGCACGCACCCTGTGGACTGACGAGAAGATCTTGGAGCTGCAAGAAGAGATAGACAAGTTACGCTGGCATATTATAGGATTATCGGAGATCGGAAGAGAGGAGGAAGACACGGTAATCCTCGAATCCGGCAACTTGTTCTATCACCGGGAGGGCGACCATCTGTCCCAAGGAGGTGTCGGATTTATCGTCCACAAGTCTCTCGTTAACAATGTTGTAAAGATTGTGAGTGTGTCGAAAAGGGTTACGTACCTTATACTCAGAATCACCTAACGGTATTCGTTGAAGGTCATACAGGCTTACGCACCAAACTTGGCACATCCCGATGAGGAGGTGGAGGAAATGTATGAGGATATCTCTAAAGCCATGCATTCCTCCAAAACCCACTAAACGGTGTTAATGGGAGACTTCAATGCAAAACTAGGCACAAGAGAGAACGGTGAGCTGAAGGTAGGGAAATTCGAAATAGAGCAACGGAACCCAAGGGTCCAGCAGCTGGCTGACTTCATGGAGAAAGGGGGACTCTTTATGATGAACTCTTTCTTCCAGAAGCGGCCCCGCAGGAAGTGGACCTGGTCGAGCCCCGACGGTTCGACAAAAATGAGATTGACTTCATTATGACGACCAGACGACAACTGTTCAGTGATGTATCAGTGATTGCGAGGGTGAAATCTAGTAGCGATCACCGAATGACTCTAACCATTCGGACACTTCGGCACACTGAACCTAAACGTTAAGTTGGAGAGGTCTTGTCTAATGAAGTCAACGCTCCGTCCCCCTCGTGCTCTAATCCAAAGTCCCGAAACCTTTCAGCTCGAGTGACAAAACCGTTTTCAGTGCCTAGAAGACTGCAATGAAGTGAACGATATAAATTATAAGCTCGTGGAAACTGTCCATGCGGTCGGAGCTAAGTTCTGCAAGAGCCGCCGCAGAAGAACACAACAACTCTCCGATCATACTCTTAATCTCATGGCTGTTAGACGGGAAATGAAGCTGCAGTCTTCAACAGATTTGACAGCATACAGGCAACTGAACAGACAGATCTCCAAATGCATGCGGCGGGACTTGCGAACTTCAATACAGCTCGTATTGAAGAAGCGATCGAGCGGAACCAAGGCTCAAAAGTCTTTGCCAGAGATCTGCCTGCCAGAAAGAGCCAAGTGTCAAAGCTGAAGACCGAGTATGGCAGCATCGTTTCCAGGATACCTGAGATTTTGAGTGAGACTGAGAGGTTCTATGGGCAGCTGTACACGTCATCGTTGGAGCCACACGAAAGTGTGAGTAACGATTCAAGAGCGAGTCTTATCCGATACTATTCCGATGATATCCCGGACTTCAGTCTGAGCGAGATTAGAATGGCTCTCCAGCACCTTAAAATGGCAAGGCCCCAGGTGAGGATGGAATTACAGCGGAGCTTCTGAATCTCTTCTCTGAAATCGTGGTGGAAAACCGGTACTAGAAGTCCTTCAGAAGCTCTTTAATTCCGTCCCCATGGTGGCAGTACTCCGGAGGCGTGGAGCAGAAGTGCGGTGGTCTTGTTCTTCAATAAAGGCGATAACGCTCTCTTGAAAAACTACAGACCGATTTCCCTTCTAAGCCGCGTCTACGTGCTGTTTTCGGGAGTCATTACGAATCGTCTCGTACGCAGATTCGACGACTTCCAGCCTCCCGAACAAGTCGGTTTCCGAAGAGGGTTTAGTACCATATACCACATACACACCCTTTGGGAAATTTTACAGAAGACAGAAGAGAACAATCTGCCACTTTGCCTTGCGTATGTGGACTATGAGAAAGCGTTTGATTCCGTTCAAATTTGCGCGGTGCTACAGTTCCTTCAGCGGTGCCAACTGTCGGTATATCGAAGTGCTGAAGTGTTTGTTCAGTAGGGCTGCGATGGCTATCCGAGTACAGAACCAGAGTACGAAACCTATCCAACTGCAGAGAGTTGTAAGACAGGGTGACGTTATATCCCCGAAACTCTTCAACGCTGCATTGGAAGACGTTTTCAAGCAAGAAAGGATACGATATTAACATCAATGGCGAGTACATCACTCACCTTCGATTTGCCTACGATATAGTCCTTATTGCAGAATCGCTGGAGGACCTAAGCGCTATGCTCAATGTCCTTAATAGTGTCTCCCTACGGATAGGTCTTAAGATGAACATGGGCAAAACAAAGATCATGTTCAATGTCCATGTCACACCTATGCCAGTAGTTGTTGGGAGCACTAAGCTCGAAGTTGTTGACGAGTATGTTACTTGGGACAAATAGTCCGACTAGGTACGTCCAACTTCGATCGAGAGGTCAATTGACGGATTCAACTCGGCTGGGCAGCGTTCGGGAAATTACGACACATCTTCTCGTCAGGTATACCTCAAAACCTGAAAACTAGATTGTACAACCAGTGCGTGCTGCCAGTGTTGACTTATGGATCTGAGACGTGGTTCTTCAGTGCTGGCCGTATGAGGACGCTCAAGGTCGCTCAGCGAGCTATGGAGAGGGCTATGCTCGGAGTTTCTCTGCGTGATAAACTTAGAAATGAGGATATCCGCAGTAGACCCAGAGTAACCGACATAGCCCCACGGATTAGTAAGCTTAAGTGGCAATGGGCCGGCCATATAGCTCGAAGAACCGACAACCGATGGGGAAGAAAGGTTCTCGAGTGGCAGCCTCGTAACGGTAGGCGAAGTGTAGGGCAACCGACTCCGACTGGATGGAGTGATGACCTGGTAAGACATGCAGGAAGTCGATGGATGCGGGTGGCTCAGGACCGTGCTGTGGCATTCTTTGGGGAGGCCTATGTTCAGCAGTGGAATTGTGAAGGGCTGTAATGATGATGATGATGATGACAGTTCCTTCAGCGGTGCCAAGTTGATTGTCGGTATATCGAAGTGCTGAAGTGTTTGTTCAGTAGGGCTGCGATGGCTATCCGAGTACAGAACCAGAGTGAGTACGAAACCTATCCAACTGCAGAGAGTTGTAAGACAGGGTGACGTTATATCCCGAAACTCTTCATCGCTGCATTGGAAGACGTTTTCAAGCTTCTGGATTGGAAAGGATACGCATTAACATCAATGGCGAGTACATCACTCACCTTCGATTTGCCTACGAAATAGTCCTTATTGCAGAATCGCTGGAGGACCTAAACGCTATGCTCAATGTCCTTAATAGTGTCTCCCTACGGATAGGTCTTAAGATGAACATGGGCAAAACAAAGATCATGTTCAATGTCCATGTCACACCTATGCCAGTAGTTGTTGGGAGCACTAAGCTCGAAGTTGTTGACGAGTATGTTTACTTGGGACAAATAGTCCGACTAGGTACGTCCAACTTCGATCGAGAGGTCAATCGACGGATTCAACTCGGCTGGGCAGCGTTCGGGAAATTACGACACATCTTCTCGTCAGGTATACCTCAAAACCTGAAAACTAGATTGTACAACCAGTGCGTGTTGCCAGTGGTGACTTATGGATCTGAGACGTGGTTCTTCACTGCTGGCCGTATGAGGACGCTCAAGGTCGCTCAACGAGCTATGGAGAGGGCTATGCTCGGAGTTTCTCTGCGTGATAAACTTAGAAATGAGGATATCCGCAGTAGAACCAGAGTAACCGACATAGCCCAACGGATTAGTAAGCTGAAGTGGCAATGGGCCGGCCATATAGCTCGAAGAACCGACAACCGATGGGGAAGAAAGGTTCTCGAGTGGCAGCCTCGTAACGGTAGGCGAAGTGTAGGGCAACCGACTCCGACTGGATGGAGTGATGACCTGGTAAGACATGCAGGAAGTCGATAGATGCAGGTGGCTCAGGACCGTGCTTTGTGGCATTCTTTGGGGGAGGCCTATGTTCGGCGGTGGACTTGTGTAGGGCTGTAATGATTATGATGATGATGATGATGTGATATTCAAATTTTAATTTTTAAGTTCTCAGAATTCCCTTTAGATGCGATAAAACTAATATTAATTTTGTAATCTATAGATTATAAGGAATAAATCGACATACATTTTATTAAGTGTCCCTGAAATTCGTGGTGAGCCCATTCTCCATACAAAAAGTCTCCATTCAAGCAACTGTGTATTGATTTTAATTAGTTAATTTATAATTCAATTTAGTCTTGTTTTAACTCAGAAAGATGTTAGTAAATATTGCCAGTTTAAAAATTGAGAACTTATCTCTCTCATATAAAAACCAAGAAGAAACTCTGGGATAGCATTTTATTTTCAGTTGCATATAAAATATTACTAAAGGATTTGTGGCGGTGTAAGAATATCCTATGACATGTAATATAATATGACAGAGGGAAACTGAAACAGGAGATGGGCAGCAGCATCTTTCTTATAATAACACAAAATGATTTTAAAAAAACGGTTGTCTTTTATTTTACCACCTTTTTACCACGCCTGGCAAGCGTGGAAAAATGCCCCATACAAAAATATTTTAAGTTATCGACATGTTTAAAAGTAAAAATGTCGAATGAAGTTTCCATTATTTTTACAACCACCCATCCATCCATCCATCACAACCTATAAGAGACCACTGCTGAACCCTAGGTCTCCCCCATAAAGTGCCTCATAGGGGGGAAATTGCCATAGTTGCCACGCTTGGCATTATTTTTATTGTATTGAGCATTAATTGGTAACTGCAGTTTTTTTAATTGTTTTGAGGTGTTATTAGAATGATGCTGCTGCCCTTTTCCTGTTTCAGTTTCCTTCTGTCGCCTTTTACGCCACCCACAGGACGTTATGGGGTAGTGGATATTCTTACAGCGCCACACATTAGATTTTAGATAATATATTTTATTATTTAACTCTTTCAACATCCATTAATTAAGATGAGATGATTGTTTAGCTTACATTGCCACCGACGCTAAGCTATATTTAAAAAATAATTAAGAAGCTCCATTATATGAAGAAAACTATATTGTGATAAATTTAATCAAATATATTTAAGATCACAATATCTTTATTTTCAAAGACATTCGACTATACTGTTTTGAAGTGCAAAGCTCTCGAGACAGTAGACTCATTGTGGAAATTAATGTGCCGTGCGCTAAGCCTCGTCACGAACAATACCTAACTCAGTCGTAGACATGGCTTCCTTTGTTTGACATTCATTTTACGACGACCAAATCTACATAATGTTTCTTTTACATAATAAATAGAAAATTGCAAAATGATAAAATATATGAAGAAAGAATGTAGTAACTTAAGTTTCAATTTTGAATTAATAAATTCATGTTTAAAAGTTAAGTAATTTGGTCCAACGTGTTGATTACATCATTGGTCTAGTGGTCCTAAGTGATCATGTAGTCTGAGGTTCGAATCTCAGGTAGGACCAAAATGAGTTATTGTGTTTTTCCGTCAAGGAATTCTCAGTAGCAGCCTGGAGTCGGGAAGTTTACGGTGTTTTACCCCAATAATTTTAAATTACTACACTGTGATGTTGGTGTAGCAGCACAGCCGATTCTTCAACCTGCTAGGTGGGGTATGTGTAGACATTTCTCTATAAAAAGAAGAACCACCACTCACTTTATAAATCAGCATTAAAATTGCACCTAATATTTGTTTTGTTTTAGCGGAGATCGAACTCAAGCTGTTCGCTTTCGTTTACTCCAAAAATTACGTCGACCGCCCTAGCTTATGAGCTATGTGATAGTAAGTAAATAGCAGTTACTTTTTTATTTACCCAATAAAAATACAATTAGCAATACTCATTAAATACAAAGCAAACCACCGAGGTTTAATCGATGTGCTCGAGTTCACTATTCTTATAAAAACAAAATATATTCATAAAACTATTCGATTATTATTATCTAAAGAACTCATTAGTAACAACCTTAGTTTTTGTTTTTGTAGTTAATTTCGTAACTACGCGATGCTGTGAAATTTTAATCCAAGCGCTTATAATGAGCTACCTAGACGACTGACGAAGTATCTAAGTGAATTATTTCTGAGAAAAACATTTGTGACAGACAAACAGACAGTTCTACAAATATAACGTTTTACGGAATTCTGAAAACAAAGTTTTCAATTATTTCTCATCCGTTTCGTTGTTTATATGTCTCCTTCAAATATTTTCCGAATTTCTTTCAACAAAATAAATTAATTTCTTTCAATAAAACAAATTTATTTATTTTATTAACTAACGAAGTAATTGGCAGTGTCGGCAAGGAACGCCTAAACGGAAGTTTATCGACCAAATTGGTAATATATTAAAGTTGGGCTAAATTAAGAGTACCTTTAATCGACGAGCATGTATGTCTAGGTATAAGGATGTGAAAGAAGCGAGAGAACTGTATCAGGGCCGTGCCAAATGGAAGTCCGTAGTCTCTGCCTATGCCTCTGGGTAACAGGTGTAAGTGATTAATATGGATTAACTAAAGGTCCATAGAGAAATTGACATTTTTTTTTTTTATTTTAAGAATTGTGATTATAGAAGGCTCGTTTCGTATGATGAGTGTAGGGACCCTTTTTATTGGAAACAAGGCATTCCATGTTAGTCCTCAGGGATGATAACGCATCTGCATTTTGATTCTTAATTGAGGATAGACGTAGAAGTCTATGGGACACTTACCATCAGGTAGACTGTGTACTCGTTTGTCGCCCCTATACTATAATAAAGCAAAAGCTTTGGGGAATACAAAGGCGTCCGATGAAGGTTATTGTGGCATCCAGTATTCGCTTTCGCTTAAATTACTCAATTAATTTACAAATTTTTCACATTTTGGTAATATTGGAAAATTTAATTTTGCATCGCCATATATGCGAATAAAAACACGTTTTTATTCACATACGTAACGATGCAAATTTAATTTGTGTCAATATTGGAATTATCATTAAAAATATGATAGACATACATAAGATTAAATAGGCAAATATACATAAAAAATACATAAATAAATACAGACAGGATACAAAGAATACATGTCGCAAATGATGACCAGTGGTTATTGCACTGTTAGGTAATGATTTTTGACGTCAGTCTTAAACTTTTCTAGTGTTTTCACATGACGAATTTGCGGAGGAAGATCATTCCATAAGCAGATGGCCTTGACTGTGAAGGAATTCTTAAAGTACTTAGTTCGATAAGAATGTGGAGCGAGTATAAGTTCTCCGGCTGACCGTAGAACTCTATCCGGTCTGTCATGACCAAGAAACTTAAAGCTTTCCTTTAGATAGCTAGGAGTCATTGAATTGAATAATACACAGTACAGAAGAGAAATAATTTGTAGATTCCGGCGAAAGCGAATGGGTAACCACTTGAGCTTTAAACGAAATTCAGAGACATGGTCATATTTGCGCAAGCCAAATATGAACCGAATAGCCAGATTTTGAATACGCTCAAGTTTGTTCAGTTCAGTTTCAGTTAAATCAAGATAGCTTGCGCCGGCATAATCGAGAATAGAGAGGAGTAAAGATTGTGCTAACATAATCTTAGTAGGAATGGGAAGGAAAGAACGTAAACGCCGCAATAAACCCATAGCAGCAAAAGTCTTTCTGCTAACTTCTTTCAATTGATGAGACCACGAGAAAGTAGTATCGAAGTGTAAACCAAGATTTTTAACGGTGCTACTGTAAGGTATTACAACACCATTCAATACCACCGAGGGAAAGTTATTTCAGTCAACTCTTGAAATCATGCCAGCACTACCAACAATAATGGCCTGAGACTTACAAGGATTAACCTTAGGCCTATCGCACTTACTCCATTCGCTTATAGCCGCCAGGTCAGCATTGATGGCAGAAACAGCAGTAGGTAGGTTCTCAAGAGTTGACTGCGTATACACTTGAAGATCGTCTGCATACATGTGATAAAGAGATGAAATTTTGTAACAGATCGAATTAATGAAGATAGCAAAGAGTAAAGGAGACAACACACCACCTTGAGGCACTCCAGCTCGCAGTTCACACCAAGAAGAAAATTTATCTTCAATGCGAATACGCTGCCGTCGGCCCCTACGATAATTTTGAAACCATCCAACCACTGATGGAGATATGTTAATGGAACGTAACAGACTCAACAAGATATCAAAATCAACGGTATTGAAAGCATTGCTAAAATCTAATAATACCAACACAGTGACCTGTTTATTATCCATACCTCGACGAATATCGTCAGTAACTTTAACCAGAGCTGTAGTCGTACTATGACCCGACCGGAAACCGATTGAACAAGATTCAAAAGGCAATTTCTATCTAGATATATACTTAATTGGTGAAAAACTAGTTTCTCTAAGACTTTTGATAGAAACGGAAGAATGGAAGTCAGTAAAATGAGAGGCTTGAGCCTTAGGGAAGGATTACTTGGGCACTTTTCCAAGCGTCAGGAAATTTAGATGTGGAGATAGATTTATTCAGGATATGGGTGAGAATGGGAGTAACAAATTCAAGGATAGGTAAGATCATATTACTACTAACACTGTCATCACCCACGGCTTTAGACGAGATGGATAATATGTTCTTCTTAACATCACAGTCAGTGAAAGGAATGAACTTAAACGGTGGGAAATTATGAGTTGGCATTGAAGAAAGAATACTCAGAGTGCGTTCTTTGTCTGAGCTGTTAATTGTACTAGAAGAAGTAAAATGTTGGTTAAGGAGTTCAATATCAAAATTATGCTGAAATGAGCTAGAAGATGTTTTACCAATTCCAAGTGATTGAAGAAATTTCCAAACCTTGGCAGTGTCGCCGTTTTCGACTGATTTATGAATGTGGCGTCGTTGTGCATCCCTACACAATGTATTGCAGCGATTCGGTACTTTTTTGTAGTTTCGCAGATTTTTGTCAGATCTATCGGCCTTGAGTTTGCTTTTCGCGAAGCCTTTTTTGATAATATGATGTTTGAGGTCATCGGTCAGCCATGGCGCAGGTAAGTGCATCATCTTTATTGGTTTTACTGGAGCATGAACGTCATACAGTTGTATGAGAAAAGAGTTAAACAACTCAACTTTCGTATCGACCGTAGTGGCATTTGCCACAGCGGCCCAATCCAAAAGAGAGCATCTTTAATAAGACGTTCTTTGTCCATTCCACTAAAATTACGTTGCAGAAGGATTCTCGATTTGACTTTAGGAGGACGAACTTTGTATGAAAGTAATAAGAGATCGTGGTAAGAAAAAACATCAGCCTCGTGTTGGCCGTGCTTCTGGACAAAATCAGGCGAGGACACAATAATTAGGTCAAGTAAAGATGGGGTACAATCAGAAAGCTTATGTGTAGCAGAAAGCGGTAATATATGTAAGTTACATGTCTGCGTAATCGATTGTAGCTTCTTACACCGATTGTCTCTTTTAAGTAAACATGTATTAAAATCACCCATAATTATGGTGTGACTATAGGAGGGGAACAAATTTTCTAATAAACATTCAAAGGAGGAGAAGTAATCAATGTGGAGAGACGGACTGTAACAAACGCCTAGAAGAATTTTCGTATGAGACAGAGTAACTTCAATAAACAAATGCTCGACCGCATTAGAAGGAGTAGGCTGAGTGGACAAACTTACAACAGTAAAGGGAATGTAAGAACGAAGGTAAATTGCCACCCCTCCACCCCCCTTACCAATACGGCCGTTGCGAATGAGATGAAATCCCGGTAATGAGTATGAAGTGGATGGTAAACATGGCTTCAACCAAGATTCGGAGACGAGAATAGCGTGAATGTTACGGGACTCAAAAGACGCAAGCATATTAGGATAGTGGGCTGGAATACTTTGTGCATCAAAGTGAATTACATTAAAAATTTTCAGAGAATCTGAGAAGTACGAATTAAGGGCATCATTTAACGGAATAGAAGACATTGTACTGTGAAAGCTACTAGCAGTACACTACATGTAACATTTCTTGACGGCAAAGACAAAAAATCACCAAAATCATCATTAACAACACTATTATCAAAGGACATTATAAAATAAAGTAAAAATATAATATATAATAAACTATTAAATAAAAAAGGTATGAAAAATAAATATATGGAACCCCAACCCGCCAGCAATCTGAAAGAGATTTACATCAGTAAAAAAAAACATATATGGTAATGTTTCAAAGTAACTAACACAAAGTAACAAAAAAAATTGACAAAAAAAATCGTGAAGAAAAACGAAAAAAGTGAAAACTTAAACAGCATTTAGCCAATTTTAAGAATAATGTATTATTGGTAATATATTAAGAACATAATAAGTATGTATAACATTAAATAACTAAAACTAAGCATAACGCTATAAATAAAAACTAGTTATGAATAACGTTACGTTGAACAGCGCTATTATGGTATCATTTTCATTGCATAAACGAAACGCAATAACAAAGACAAGTTTTAAATAGTGATTTATGAACTCTATGGTTGAGAATTATACTTTACAATCTGTGGTTGTAATTGCACGATTACATTACACCTCTCGGTAGAGAGTAATTGTGTTCTGTGCATTACACAAATGACGTTAACAAAATGACTTATGATAATCATGATATGGTATACATAAACATTAAAAAAAAAATTAAAGAATTCGGTAAATTAAAGTTAAATATTAATTGATTATGCTACATAAAAAATAAGACAAAATAAAACTTAACTGTAAATTCTCATTAAATATACAGGCATATTCGAACCAGATACACAAGAGTAGATACACGAAAAATTTATTTTCTAGCTATTCCTTTAGATTTCATTTGAGTAGACCTGGTATCCTTTACCGCACTTGCAACAACCGCCACAGCAGATGAGGCCTGCACCACCAACTCGGAGCTTGGGATAACATCCAGGTCCAGTCTGGAGTGGACACGGTGCCATGTCTGGTCTGGACCTAATACCAATATGGTGCCATCCTTCGTCCAACACTTTGAAACTCCGAACCGTTTGCGCGCCTCTTGGAACAAAGCATGTCGACTTTGTGTAAGAAATTCCGACAAGGTGATTCCAGTGCCCTTAAGATTCTTCTTTGCCAGCCATACTTTGTCTTTCATCGCAATGTCGCGGAATTTCACAAGGATAGAACAGGGCCTGTCAGTGCCCGTTTGACCCAAACGGTGAGACCGGCAAATGGAGTCTGGTGTAATACCAGGGATTATTAAGTAGTCGGACAATACCTTCACAGCACAGGCGGTTGTGATTGTTGTCATTGTCATGTCAACAGGTTTATTCATAATTGCAGATTTGCAAATAACAAAATTTTATCTCACTTGTCTCATTCAGAATTACAGCGTTCACAAAATCTAATTATACAATGTGCTCAGCAGGAAATGTTCCCTGAGGAAGACAATACTCTTAAATGTAATAAAATATTACACATTAAAAATAGATTGATCAGTCTCTCTCCTTTTATTGATTCTTGTAACATATTACGTGTAGGCGGACGCCTTCAAAACTCTAACTTCACTTACGATGTAAAGCATGCCATATTACTCTGTAGTAAACATCACCTCACTAAAATAATATTTAAATCGTACCACCTCTCTCTGTTTCATGCAGGGCCTCAACTATTTTTAGCAAATATAAGACTAACATATTGGCCGCTCGGTAGTAGAAACTTAGCTAAACAAATCGTACGAACTTATATTCGATGTACTCGGATAAAGGGCAAGCCCATTCAGGCTATTATGGGTAACCTACCCAGTGATAGGACGCAGCTTGATTTCCCATTTTAACCACAGGCTTAGATTTTGCCGGGCCAGTGATAATAGCGGATCGTAAAGGCAGAGGTTGTAAGCAATTGAAGTCATATATTTGTGTTTTTGTGTGCTTTGCAGTTAGAGCCGTCCACTTGGAGTTGGTCTCCGATCTAACAAAGAAGTCTTTTCTTGCCTTCTTGTATTAGTGTATTAAATATTTTGTTATTATGTATCGGTTTAGTTTATTTAGGTATTAGTATGTAAGTTTACCACCACCTCCCACTGTCTAATAGTACAATTTTCTCCTAATCTTAAGGTTGTCTGGAGGAGATCGCTTTTTAGCGATAAGACTGCCTTAATGTACCTACCTCTTAAGTTTTACTCCTTGTAATTTGTTTTTTTTTATCGTTTTTGTGGTGTAAAATAAAGTATAAATAATAATAAATGATGAAAATTTGTGAATTAATTGAGTTATTGCATTGTTACTGTAATCTATTACATTATTTTTGACAAAAGTGTGTAATGAAGTTTCAGGTAACGTAATATTTTGACTATTGGGACATGTTGGAAATTGAATGACGGGGTTGTGAAGAAAATCTGGACCAGACTACTAAAGTGTGGACGCGCTGATAGTATCAGTCTTCACCCCGCGAGATAAGAGATCTGCAGGATTCAGTTTGGTAAGCACGTAGCTCCACGTCTGGCCTTATTTTTCAGTATCTCATCACCATGCCGCAAAATTATATAAGAAAAAGACCTGAACTAGCATCGGTCACTGAAGACTCATTAAGCATGGAAAGAGCAAAAGAGCTGCTGCAAGTGCCATTAGTATTAGTGAGTCTTGTATTCAAAATCAAAATCATCATCTTGAAGAGGAAGAACAAAGTTTTCTATGGCCTCGACCGCTACAACAGTAGAATACTTTTGTCCTCTATGTAAGCAAAAATATACAGAGCCAAATACTGAAGAATGGAGTCAGTGCATGTATTGCAAAGACTGGTGACATGATGATTGCACTGCATATGAGAGAGGTGTTTTTGTTTGTGATAATTGTATTGATGATTCCTAAATGAATATTGTTTCTAATACATTAGACAATCCCAACTAAAATATGTTGATCTCTAAATATTAATAATTAAAAATTTCTATAATTTAATTTTAATTGTAATCCAAATAAATGTTAAGTTTATTTTATTTTATGAGAAAATTGTTATTTTTATGCAAAGACTAATAACTAATAAAATATTTTCTAAGTGGCATTACAATAAAGAACCTTTATTCTTGAATATTGTGTATATTTTGATTAATCCAAGGAATGCGCTTACTTACCCCATATGCGTATACTTACCCCATACGAGTGCGCACAGTTACCCGCATCGTGGGTCAAGTGAGCGCATTTCGATTTTATGTAATTAAATGCTTACAGAAAAAAAACCACCAAGTTTTCTATTCTTGTTTTTATTTCAATTTAGAGGTTACTATATGGTTTATCTCAGAGCAATCTTTTATATTCCTAACTCTTTTATTTTATGCGTAGTGAACTAATATTTACTAAAGTGCGCACACTTGACCCGTATGACTCTATAGTTGTTGGCTTAATAGGTGCTACCTTATTTTTGGAGGCTAACAGGCGAACACAAACCGTTTCGTCTTCTGCGACCGATCGAACATACACACGGGCGCCGTAAGCACGCTCAGAAGCATCCGTAAAGATGTGAAGTTTAATCAAAGAAGCGCTGATACATAAAACCCAACGGGGAATTCGAATTGAGTTTAGATGAGGAAGCGAAGTGACGAATTCAATAAATGATGATTTTATCTCAGCTGGAACATCTTCATTCAGTAAACACCTGGCCGCCGAGCTCCAACATGTCAAGCAAGTTTTGCACGACAATAAGCTTCGGGTCCCGCGCCTACGTCACAGTGAACGAGTGAAGCCGGCCACAGTCGAGCGAGTGCCTGCTGTACTGCCATATGTCAGAGGTGTCACCGACAATATTGGCTACATCCTGAAGCGTGCTTCCATTAAAACATACTTCAAGCCGCCGAAGAAGATTAGTCAGTTTTTACCATCAGTCAAGTGTAATGTCCCTCTGCAAGATGCAGGAGTGTACAAGCTTGATTGTGAATGTGGTCTCTCTTATACATGACAATCCCGCCCCCGTCACTACATTAGATTTGATAGACCACAAATCCTCGCTAAAGAACACCGATTCCTTCCAAGGATGATTCGCGAGGCTATTGAAATCAAAAAACATCCTAATTTCAATAGAAAAGATGGCTGGGTGCTACCATCTGCTTGGGATCCTATAATTAATAAAATTAAATCCCAACCCAAGCATACAACTGCAAGACTTCAATATACTGTAAGTTCATACTGCGTAGATCGGAATAAAAATTAATAATTTTTAATCTGGAGGTAACCGTGGTTAACTATGACATTGGGACGTCAAATACCTCCGCCGCGCCCCCGTGACCATGGGTGCTGTAAAGTACTCGAAACGTCGGGAATATAAAATAAGTTAATATACGCGATAAAATCCGTAAAACTAGTTTTATTTAAATATCATTGAAGTATTTGCCTGAAGTAGTTGCAGCCGAAGCGTCGAACACCACACGAAGTTTTCTGGTGGTACTCGACTCGCGTACAACACGGCAAGTAATAATTATATTTATCTGATCTGATGTTTTGTTTTCAGTCATGTGATTAAGTTGTATGTACTCATTAATGAATGCAAGATATCTTTGTTTAAAAGTGAAATCGCGTTCAAACCTACGCTCTAATGAGAGAAAACGACGCTTGGCCATGACGTAAGAGTCACCTAAGCTATCAGGCGAATCTTTTAATGGAATAGTGAATATGAAGCGGGCATTTGCGTCACGACGTGTCGTTTCTCGAAATGTATTTTCACACGTCTGCTCTTCTGTAGAGAAACCATGCACAGAACACACGGAGTCTAACTCCCAAAAGCGTGTAAGCGGTTCAGATTCTTCTTGTGACGTAAAATGACACAAAGAAGGCTGAGTACAAGAAGGCGATTGATACACACAGCCTGAAATAAGCCAACCAAATTTGGATGAGTGAATCTTGGTAATAACCATTACCTAAATTTATAAAGTTTGAACCTAAAACGTCCCAAAAGAATTCAGCGCCTACGAGAATATCGATGGCTGAAGGTAAATTAAAGGTAGGATCTGCTAATTGAAGACCTGGCGGTATAGATATTTGACGCATATCTATATAAGAGCTAGCCAGTGAATTTGTAATTCTAGGTAGAATGTTACAGTCAATGCTCGCCTGATAACCATCAAAATAAGACTGAATATGTAAGTTACAGGTCTCTGAGGTACTTGAAGTCCGACCGTTAATACCTGAGATAGTGGAGCTTATGTTGCGCCTTACTAAGCCGAGCTTTTCACACAGGTCGCGGGTGATGAAGTTTGAATTACTACCGTTGTCCAAGAGGATTCGGGCAGTATGAAGGCCTCCATTGACGTCTGACACCTTTGCCAATGCTGTGGAAAGCAATACAAGACCCTGGTTATTGTAAGAAGGATTTGAAGGAGAAGAAATAATGTTTTTAGAAAGTACTTCACTATCTACTGCTGGTTTTGTATCTACTAACTCCCTATGTAGGAGGGTATTGTGTTTATATTTGCAGTATTTGCAATGAGAAAGTTTACAGGACTTATATGTATGACCTGGTCAAAGATAATTCATGCAAACCTCGCTTTCAGAAGCCCTTTTAATGCGTGATTCAATATCTAGATCTCTAAAAACTTGACAATTAGATAAAAAATTATCCTTAGAACACAAATTGCTGGTAATGTTCTTAGGCGACTTATGTGGTGTTCTGTGAAAATTTTTAGGTTTTGGTGTAAAATTGTTAGAAGAAGTCGTAGAAGGTTTTGAAAAATTGTTTTTATTATTGTCTAAAGTTTCAAGGTGATGAGCTCTGTTCGTCAAAAATTTAAATGGTTTTTTAAATCTTCCCATTGACGACTAGTTACAGGGTCCAATTTTTTGGACATTATGTATATAATAATTGTGTCCCAGTGTTCAGTAGGTTGACCAAGAGTATTAAGAGCCCTTAAATTTTTATTTGTAGTATCTACCATATCACGCAGCAAACTACTATACTCTCTTTGTATGTTCGAAAAGTTAAAAAGAGCCTGCAAATGATTAAGCACCAATAATCTCTCATTATTGTACCTCTCGCACAATAATTCCCAAGCAATGGAATAATTCGTGGCTTTAAAGTCAATGTTTTTATAATTAAAGATGCACTGCCTGCCAAGGCAGCACGGAGATAATGAAATTTATTAATATCCTATATACTGCTATTATTGTGAATAAGAGAAATGTACGTATCTTTAAACTCGAGCCAGTGCTGATAGTCTCCTTTGAAATGAGGCAAGTCTATCTTTGGTAGTCTGACGAAGTCGTGCTTGCAGCCAGAGGCGACTGTACGGGTACCGTCATCGCTGAGGAACGCGGAGGGCACCACGGTAGGCGTCAACTTCGAGAGAAGCGCGCGGGCTCGGGATACCTGTGCGTAATATTGCGACTCGAACTACTCCCGCTCTGAGTACGCGGCGTCAATGTCCTCCGACATCAGCTCCAACTCTGTCTGTAACACGTCGAATTCACCGTAAAGTCATTCTGTTTACCGTAAAGTCATTCTGTTTTACCAAGACGGAAATCCAATTCCGCTAACTGAGAAGGGCTTAAATTGGTGCAAGGCTGAATTAAATTTAAAAAAGTGGCAAAATGAGTAAGCTTTGCTTTTAAGCTTCCACGTCTTCTAACTAATTATTTCAATTTAGCGTCAGACATAATTCTAAAGAAGTCTTAATATACAATTAAAATACTATGCAAAATTTCAATGCAATAGAAAAAGTATACAAAAATAAAAATGCGAAAAATAATAAGCGTAACAGTTGGCTAAGAAAGCAAAAAAAGGCGGCCAGATGTTACTTTGCAAGTGATAAAAACCGTTCACACAATGAAAAGAATGTCGAAGCGTAGAAAAAAGTAAACAGGTGTGGCGAACACGTGGGTAAAATAAAACTATGAGCACGAACAAAGGCGATATGGTCATAAAACTTAATAAAAGGGATGCTATGCGATGTAAATGAATGCAAAAACAATAAGATAATTTTACTTTAATAATTTAATAATTAGATACTTATGCGCGATGACCCATATAGTACCATTTTAAATTCCCGGATAAATTAAACGAAGAAGGGCAGGAAAAAGAAAAGATTGGAACGGACTCACTCAGTAAAATCTGTTTTTGACTGTCCTCTAAATGTCCTCCAAAATGTCGGCAGGTCGGCAGTCTGTCCAAAGTCCACGGGCGAATTATGCAGCAAATAATACGGCGATCTCTTTAAGGCGTCGAAGAACCACTGTTGAGTATCAAGCTCCACTTGTGCTGGTGGAATTCTTGCCTTAAATAAGTACTTCAATATGTAGACAGTATATAGGTAATTTAATGGTTGGTACATAAAAGGTAGCCGTAATGCGTGCGTTCGCGACCGGGTGGTTCCGAGCAAATCGTGCGTTGTAGTGCCACGTTGTCCATGATGGTGGTGGGGCCGCGAAGCGCGCTCGCAGAACCGGTTTGAGGTTTGCTGCCCGACGATACGAGCCGGTGAGAATAATGTACAGTAACGTCAGGAACAGTCCCTAATAGCATAGCCTGATAAACTCACTACAAAACAACCGAGACTTATCCTTTTTTCGCTACCACTCACAATTTTTTCGCATCCAAACGACAATAACGCATACTCCACATCAGAAAGTAACAAAATTTTAGGAGCTTGGAATGGACACCCTGCCATACACCGTCTTTACGACACTTGGCTCTTACCGATTTCCATTTTCTTTTTCGAAGTATGGATAGCTCTTTAAAGGAGAAATATTTTAATTCCGATGAAAGATGTGAAAATACCTATAAGCAATTTTTCGGTTCCCGTCACAAAGATTTTGCAGCAGAGACGTCATTATTACAGAGATCTTGGTCTTATTTCTATAGTCACTATAGTTGAGTTATTGTGTGTCATACATTCATATGAATTCTAAGTATTTTATGTTCATAGATAAATTTCAGATAAAGGTTTGTACCAACTTTACCGTTGTATGCCATAATGGTGCTATGAACGTATCGGGCTTGAACGATATATTTGAATCACATGCCCACTAAAAACGGAACTACATTGTAAAATAACAATATGTAACGCATTTGAAGATATGTGCATGCCCGTTCAATAGGTGCACGGTACCCGTTGTTGGCGATAGATAAGCTATTTCAATAGAGCAGTACTGACATTTAAGTAAATACCTACTTCTTTATCGTGTTCGTGTTACATGGACGTGTTATCGTGGGCTCTAAATACATGCACTCCCTGTCTATGTTTCTAGATCTCCGTGTTGTTAATTTTCCTATAACTACAGTGATACTATCTTTAAGAGGATTGGCAATGACTGCAATTATTTTGGACAATGAAGGAAAAATAACAATAAGGCTGTGAGACGCCACTGTGTTCATAATGAAACAAATGACGAATAAAGATATATAATAATAAATGCGACAACAACGCGGTTGACTGCTAGCGTACGTCAGGGTAAAAACGTCGTTTGTTATGATGTATTTCTTTATAGGATAAGGGTGATAAACAAGCACACAGTCCACCTGATGGTAAGTGGTTACTGTGGCCCATAGACATCTACATCTATCCTCGATTAGAAATCCAAATGCAAATGTGTTGTCACCCGTAAGGACTAAGATGGAATGCCTTGTTTCCAGTAAAAGGGGTCTCCGGTTCTCTACACTTACCATTCGAAACACAGCAGCACTAAGCTGCTATTTTACGCTGGTATTTTGTGAGAGCGTGGTCCTCCCCGGTCGAGCCGACCCATTCGTGCTACAACTATACCAGTAATATAGCTGCAGCATAGCTCTACCACGTAATGTATACTCTATTCTCGCCATAAAACCTTAACCGATATGGTTAGGTCACAAACTAATAAGAAGTACTAGCAGATTAGGTCACAGTCTAATTCTCAGACTGTGGTTAGATACAACATTTTGACCGAAAACAGAACAATCTAGTCTAGTCTATTGTCTCAAAGCCTTGGCTATAATCTATATCCGATTACGTGCGTCAATACGATCAAAGCTATTGTTTGATAATTATAATATTGTGGGCAGAGACCTGTAGTACGAAGTTAAATCAGAAATAATAAAAATATTAAATTCTATAATAAATTAAATTTTGACTAAATTTCCTTGTATACTTACTCTTCGCAAATGACTGCTGCATTATACACTTTTTTTATTAATAAAATTAAAGAAGTGTTTGGAAATTAAACTTATTATTTACCCGGATAAAGGTAAACACAGATTTAAAGTAATATGATACACTTTTCAGTGTTTTCAATCCGGATATGATTTGCGGGCACCAATGAAATTGTTAATTACAATTTTGATTGCTTATTTATGACGTGCACAGCAGTGAAGGAAAATGCAAGGAAACCTTCATGTCAGAGAAATAAAAATATTTCGAAGACATTTGATGTTCGCCAACCAGCTCAAGTTTTTTTTTATAGAATAAGGGTGACAAGCGAGCACACAGCCTACCTGATCTACGTATATTCTCAATTAAGAATCAAAATGCATTGTCACCCCTGAGGACTAAGATGGAATAGCTTCAACATGGCTCTACCACGTATAAAAAAAACCACGACAGTATGTATATATATATATTCATTATTTGTTTTATTGTATTTAAAAAAAGTGAAAAGCGCGGCGGGCTTATTGCTTTATAATACTCTCAGGAATGAGAGAAAACCTGTGCCCAAAAGTGGGACGCATATTGGCTGTTATTTTGCTATAACTTTACTTTTATAATATCAATATTACCTAAGATTGTACGCGGTCTATTATATAAATAGCTGGAAACTATTATTTTCATTTCAGTAAAGGAAAAATAATCAGACCTTAGATTGCTTTCAAACCCTCGATAGCATCAGGCAGGATTTATTTCCATTGGACTTACATTAATGTTAAACTTTCTGTAATAACTTTAGTTTACATATTATACAACGTGTTACAAAATACTCCGTAAAAAATATAATTAATTATCAAAGCCAAAAATTTTGTCAACCCTAGTAAGGGAACCAGATTGTTTAATAGAAAGGCATACGTACCTATTTTACCTAATAATTGTCTACTTTAATAGTTTTTCTATTTTTCATTCATAAATGTTTGCTACCTCAATACAAGGATGTCATTATACTCAAGTACTGGCTTCAAAAAATGTCAAGTTGGAAAAAAAATATGTTGTCAATTTCAAATCTTCTAATCGATATCCTACAACTGTTTCGAGTTTTTTTTTCCAACATTTTTTGCAAAATAACGATTCTTTCTAATTCGGAATATTACGATATGATGTTATGCGTAGGCCATGAAGATAGCAATTTAAATCGTGCTCGCGTGAATCCACATGCTTCACGGCAGGACAGATTTCAACACCAGTGGCGGCTGAATGTGTGGGCTGGCCTTTATGACGGGCATGTCATCGGTCCCGTCATTATGTCATCACGTCTGAACGGTAGCAACTATCTAACGTTTTTACAAACGGAATTCGAAGAAGCGATTCACGACTTTCCTGTGGCTGACTGGGATTACTTTGAGAACCAAAGAAACATGGTGTTTCAGCATGACGGAGCTCCGGCACATTTTGCTCGCAAAGTACGAGAACATCTTAACGTTCCCTTTCCGCGACGAGGGATCGGCCGCGGGGGACCAGTGCTATGACCTGCTCGTTCTCCGGACCTCACACCCTTGGACTTCTTTTTGTGGGGTTATGTGAAGGATAGAGTGTATTTCTCCGATTGCCCAACGGTTGCCGAGATGGAACAGCGTGTTAGATCGGTTTTCGCATCAATAACACCGACGATGGTGCGAAATGCCACACAAGCCATATCCCGACGAGCGAGGTTGTGTATTGAGGAAGGCGGAGCACACTTTGAGCCGTTTCTGAAAATTTGACGTTTATTATGAAAAGGTAAGTGTTTGTTTAGGTTGTTTCGTTAGGTTAGGTCTTTAAAAAATTTTGTCGTTTCGCGAATTAGGTAGAAATGTAGGTACATTCTGCGTAGATTACTCTTTAATTTTACGGTCGTAGAGCCACACAGCAGCTTTTGCTGTTGGACATATGGGCCGGCTCGAGCCGGGTTAGTACCACGACCTCACAGAATACCGGCGTGAAGTGAAAGCTCTGCATTTGCGTTTCGTCTGGTGAGTGTAGGTGACCGGAGGCCCAATTCTCCCCCTCCCCATCAACATGGCAGCGGAATTAAATCATAGACTATCCCAGGAGGGTACCAGCACCCCTGGAGAATCCCTCGCTGAGCATCCACCACCATGCTACTCCACTCCTCAGCGTGGGTGCTCAGGCTGCCCCGCGTATTCTGGGGGGGGGGGCGGCAAAATTCCGCTCAAAACAATAACTACTCGGGGCAAACTGAGCAACAAGACCAAGGCGACCCCTGCTTCGCTATCCGTGAATTTCTGCCACGTCAGGGGACTTCACTCGAACCTAAACGCCGTTCACTACCATCTCGAGACGGCGAATCCGGCCTTGCTCTTTCTGACCGAGACGCAGGTGTCCTCTCCGGCTGATACTTCGTATCTCTCCTACCCGGGGTACAAATTGGAACAATTCTTTGTGCTTCGGGCTGGAGTTTGCGTATACGTCAGAGAGGACATCTGTTCTCGACGCCTCGGCAGTCTTGAAGGTTTGGACCTGTCCATTCTTTGGCTACGCATAGATAGCGACGACCATCCGCGCGTCTACGGGTGCCTCTATAGGTCCCATAGCGGTAATGCCGAAACAGACCGACTCATCGACCACGTCCAAATGGCTACAGATTCCTTGCTACAACAGGTCCCATCCACAGCGATTTTAACGCCCACCACGCCGAATGGCTCGGCTAACGTTTAACCGATCATGCGGGGAGATCTGTTTATGACTTTGCCTTGGCATATGTTCTGACACAACTGGTTACTTCGCCTACGCGGATTCCAGATGTGAAGGATCATACACCTTCCCTGTTGGACCTTCTGCTGACCTCTCATCCGGACGGATATCAGGTTTCCGTCGATGCCCCTCTCGGCTCTTCGGATCATTGTCTGATCCGGAGTGTGGTGCCACTCACGCTCCCCTCGCGGTTGCGTTTTGCAGGTTGCCGCCGTGTTTGGCATTACAGGTCGGCGGATTGGGACGGAATGCGGTCTTTCTTTGCATCCTACCCATGGGGGCGGGTTTGCTTCTCGCCGGATGATCCCAGCGCTGTTGCTGACTCTGTCACTGACGTGGTGCTACAGGGAATGGAACTATTTATTCCATCATCTGTGGTACCCATCGGAGGCAGATCGCAGCCTTGGTTTGGTCGCTCCTGTAAGACTGCATTACGCAGTAAGCAGGAGTGCTATCAGGCCTGGGCTGAGGCTTCGGCGGCTCGGGATGTAAACAGCAGCATGCTTAAAAAGAAGTATAACTTCGCCTCCAGGTCCTTCAAAATAGTTATTGCCAAGGCAAAGTCAGAGCACATAGGCAGAATTGGCGAGAAACTAGTTCGCCTTCCTTCGGAAACCCGTGCATTCTGGTCTCTCGCCAAGGCTGTCCAAGGGAATTTTTGTAAGCCTTCACTACTATCTCTGCACAGGGAGGACGACTCACTGGCCCACGCCGCAAAAGAGAAAGTCGACCTTTTAAAGTTGGCACCGGTTCTAACGCGTATTTTCCGGTACTCCTACTCCCTAGGCGTAGTCCCGAAATCATGGAAGACAGCTTTTGTACAACCGATCCCTAAAAAAGGCGACCGCTCAGACCCGTCCAACTACAGGCCTATCGCCATCACCCCCTTGTTCTCCAAAATAATGGAGTCCGTTATAAACTGCCAGCTCATGCGGTACCTTGAGGATCACCAGCTGATTAGTGACCGCCAATGCGGTTTTCGTCGGAGTCGATCAGCTGGTGATCTTCTGGTCTACCTGACTCATAGCTGGGCGGAGGCAGTAGAGTCTAAGGGGGAGGCATTGGCCGTTAGTTTGGACATTGCGAAGGCTTTCGATCGGGTTTGGCACAAAGCGCTTCTTTCGAAGCTCCCTTCCTATGAGCTTCCCGAGAAATTGTGCAATTGGATCACCAGCTTTCTTGCAGATCGGAGCATCAAGGTCGTTGTAGACGGTGCATTCTCCGACTACAAGCCTATTAACACTGGTGTTCCACAAGGCTGCGTGCTATCACTAACGCTGTTTCTTCTGCATATTAATGATATGTTGCAAACCGGTAGCATTCATTGCTATGCGGATGACAGCACTGGTGATGCTCTATACACCGGCCGTGCTAACATTTCTCGGGAAAACGTCACCGAGTACCGGAACAAACTTGTGTCTGAAGTCGAGTCTTTGCTGAACAAAGTCTGGGATTGGGGGCGACTAAATCTAGTTCAGTTTAATCCTCAGAAGACACAAGTTTTACCGCTAAAAAGAACCCCTTTGTCGTATCTCCTCAGTTTCGAGGCACTCCCCTTGTTGCCTCAGCCAGTATCGGAATCCTCGGCGTCAACATATCGAATGACGTGCAGTTTCGTGGTCACTTGGAAGAGAAGGCCAAATTGGTCTCTAAAAAGCTTGGCGTGCTCAGCAGAGCGGGACAGTATTTCATGCCGGCACAACGCCTGCAACTTTTCAAGGCGCAGGTTTGGCCTCATATGGAATACTGTTCCCATCTCTGGGCTGGGGCTCCGAAGTGCCAGCTCCTTCCATTTGACCGCATCCAGCGCAGAGCGGTTCGAATCGTCGATGACCAAGTCCTTTCCGATCGGCTCGATTCATTGGCGCTGCGAAGAGATGTTGCATCTCTTTGCATTTTCTTTCGCATTTACCACGGGGAGTGCTCTGAAGAATTGTTTGGATTAATCCCAACCGCCAAATTTCACGAACGCACATCGCGGCAGAACTCCCGATACTATCCACACCATCTGGATGATTGGCGGTCCACCACTGTGCGATTTAGAAGATGTTTTCTTCCTCGCACAACTTCCTTGTGGAATAGTTTACCACCAGCGATTTTCCCTGACCGATACGACTTAGGGACCTTCAAGAAAAGAGCCTACTCCTTTTTAAAAGGCCATCAACGCATCTGCAATTCCTCTGGTTCCCCTGATGTTGCAGTTGTTCATGGGCGGCGGTAGTCACTTACCATCAGGTGAGCCGCATGCTCGTTTGCCCCCTCTCCTATAAAAAACTGAAATAGGATTTGCACATCAGTGAAAATAATAATATTTTTTTTTGGAGTATGTTATACCGCGTGAGCAATAATTTTAATGCTCTTATACTATATAATATAATATGTAAATACATGTAATTGTTAATTTAAGTAATTGGTTTCTCGGAAATAGCTCCTAACGATTTGAATAAAACTTTGTATTTAGCTTTAGGTTTCAAGTTTATCTAGATTTGTGTTATCTTTGAGAAAAAAAAATTTGAATAAAACTATTTTTACGGATTTTATCGCGTTTAATTTTACTAATTTTGATTTCCGACGTTTCGGGTGCTTTACAGCACCCATGGTCACGGGGGGGACTGAGGTGTTTGACGTCCCAATGGCATAGTTAGCCCGGCTACCTTCAGTTTTTTGAATATTAATTTTTGGTCCGATCTACGCAGAATGAGCTTACAGTATCTTGAAGTCTTGCAGTGGTATGCTTGGGTTTGGATTTAATTTTGTTAGTTATAGGATCCCAAGCAGATGGTAGCACCCAGCCATCTTCTCTATTGAAATTAGGATGTTTTTTAATTTCAATAGCCTCGCGTATCATCCTTGGTAGGAATCGGTGTTCTTTTGCGAGGATTTGTGGTCTATCAAATCTGATGTAATGGCGGGGACGATCTTGAACATGTTCACAGACTGCAGACTTCCCAGAGCATCGGTGCCTCACGTCAGCTATATGTTCTTTCACGCGGGTTTTAATGGATCGTTTTGTTTGTCCTATGTAAGAGAGACCACATTCACAATCAAGCTTGTACACTTCTGCATCTTGTAGAGGGATATTACACTTGACGGATGGTAAAAATTGACTAATCTTCTTCGGCGGCTTGAAGTATGTTTTAATGGAAGCTCGCTTCAAAATGTAGCCAACCTTGTCTGTGACTCCTCTGACATAGGGTAGTACAGCAGGCACACGCTCGACTGTGCCCGGCTTCACTCGGTCACTGTGACGTAGGCGCGGGACCCTAAGCTTGTTGTCTTACAATACTTGCTCGACGTGCTGAAGCTCGGCGGCCAGATGTTTTCTGTCACAGATCCCTCGTTCTCTCTGAAACAAAGATTTTCCCACGGTAGCTAACTGTGATGGATGATGGTGCAATTCACCATTTAAATATCGGTTGGTATGGGTCTTTTTCCTATACACAGTGTGACCAATAGTGTTATCAGGATTTCGGATGACTAAAACATCTAGGAAAGCTAAAGAATTATTTGCCTCTAACTCCATTGTGAATTGTATTTTAGAATTTATGGAATTAAGGTGGTTTAAAAATGCAGTTACTTTGTCAGATGGTAAAATTGTGAAAGTGTCGTCTACGTACCGCTTGTAGAATCTTGGATATACAGGAGCAGTAAGAAGGGCTTTCTCCTCAAAGTCCTCCATGAATATGTCGGCGACTATGGGAGATACGGGTGAGCCCATTGCTACGCCATCTACTTGCTTGTAGAACTCCTCCTTCCACAATAGATAGCCAGATGTAAGGCAGTGTTTCAGTACTACTGCATATTCTGTAGGCATGTTGTATTCTTCTAGCTTCCTGGTTACAATTGAGATGCAGTCTTCAATAGGTAAGCATGTAAATAGTGACTGAACATCAAAACTGACCATAGTTCATTGTCAGCGAGATGTAGGTCTTTATCTCACTAACAAAATGGTATGAATCCTTCGTGTGTACTCTGGTTTGTCCTCTCAGCGGTGACAGAACTTTTGCCAAGTGTTGAGCCAATTTATAAGTTGGTGAGTCGATCTGGCTCACTATAGGACGTAGTGGAGCGTTTGGTTTGTGTATTTTGGTAACCATACAACCTCGGTGGTTTGGTACATGGTGGTTTTATCAATTTACGTCGAGATCTAATTTTTCGGAGTAATTCTTTAACAGATCGCTTGTTGTTTTAAGCACATTGGTTGTAGGGTCTGTTTTGACCTTTTTGTACGTACTTTCGTCCGATAAAAGTTGTTGTATTTTAGAATTATAATCTGACGTATCCATTACTACCGTAGCATTTCCTTTATCTGCACGGAGAATCGTGAGCTCTGGTCTGTTGCGTAAGTTGTACAACGCTTTAATCTCGTCTTTGGGTAGATTTAGTTTCGGCACTGAACTTCGACGTAACAAGGACGAAATGTCTTGACGTATGGCCTCTAAATCTTCCTTTCTCACATTGTTTTTAAACAGACAATCCTCAATGTGACAGATAATTTCCTCATACGGGATTTTTCGCGGTGTTATTGCGAAATTCAGGCCCTTCGATAATACTTTTATTGTAGGTTCGTCCAGTGTTTGTTTTGACAGATTATTAAATTTAAATTTCTAACGCCGATTAAATCGTGATCGCCTAGATACTGATCTCTTATTAAGACTTATGAATATCTTTGTAACCGCAACTATGCAATTCACAACAGTCTGACTGTATCATTTATACGATTATTTAGGAAATAAAATTTCTCACCCGATATTGATACGAAACGAATGAAAACGTCAAATAGTAAAAAATATGCACAAACTGATGTGACTATTATTGAACTTAAATTGTTATTCTAGTGCCCATGTATTTTAACATGGATTTAGCGCTTTACCGTTTGAGACCTCTGAGGAGCAGAAACAGTTTTCTACGTTTACAAATTTAACGTAGCTTCTTTCCAAAGTTGTAACATTTCCAACATTTCGGTAGAGGAAGTCAAATAATTTCAATTACAACGAAAGTCCATTGTTTCTCAGATAACTTCATTGTTTTGTAGCCTATTACTGCAGTCTTAATTAATAATTACGTCAAAATAAATGCGATTATTTTGATATCTTTATTTTACATTAGTAGTGATAATAGTTTTTTACATTGCATGTTCCGAGTAACTTCCTATCTTTCAGGAAGCTGATGATGATCCTTTTTACTGATCGCAACCGTTATGATAACTTCTGTAGAAAGTCGGCTATAATTGCATAAAACACATAGACATATAAGTATCCTAACCTACATGTTTGATGTAACATTTACGTGATAAATTCGGAGGTAAACCAACAATCACAGTAGATTAAAATCCGGAAATCCGACGACTAGTGTTCTTGCATATATGTTGGCTTATGGCTTTTTGAACTTGGAATCTGCAAGTAAAGTTCCTATTCATACTTAACCTTAACACCGTATAAATTTATTGTATTTTAAGAAAGTACATTTAATTTATTTTTTCTTTTTTTCTTTCTTTCTTTCATTTTATGTGGAAAAAGTTAAAAAAAACATCAGAACTTATAATAATATAATCGACATTTATATTAATTATTTATAAACGCCAAGTATTGTGATATATATCAACACATATACTTTAGGAAGTCTTTACGATTTGCATTAGATTTATCACCGATCGTATTAAATCAATGTCCATAGATTTAGGATCGAAAGATCGGAAGTTTGCACAGCACTTGAAATTCAAATCGTTAAGCGTATATTATCACACCCCTTCTGTTATTGGGTTATTCGTTACCATGACGACAAATTATACCATTGTATAACATGTTATAGCTATGTTGTGCAATTTGCAAAAAGAAATATTTTGTTTTATAATGTTTTAAAAACTCTTATAAATGTCTCCTCACCCAGCAATTCATGAGGTGAAATACATTACAATACATAATTAGTGAACAGTGAAATGAACTTGAAGACATCTAAGGCCAGGCATCTATCTCTTTCTTTTGGTTATGAAACTTGCTCGCTTTTCTACCGACTTCAACAAGAGGAGGTATTTAATTCAACTGTATGTTTTTTTTTTATGTGTGTTACCTCATAACTTTTTACTGGGTGAATTGATTTTAATAATTCTTTTTTTGTTTGAAAGCTGATGCCTCACAGATGGTTCGATATAAATTTGATCATCATCATCATCATCATTACAGCCCTTCACAAGTCCACTGCTGAACATAGGCCTCCCCAAGGAATGCCACAAAGCACGGTCCTGAGCCACCCGCATCCATCGACTTCCTGCATGTCTTACCAGGTCGTCACTCCATCTAGTGGGGACGCCTACACTAAATCCGCCGGTACGAGGCCGCCACTCGAACCTTTTTCCCCATCGGTTGTCGGTTCTTCGAGCTATATGGCCGGCCCATTGCCACTTCAGCTTACTAATCTGTTGGGCTATGTCGGTCACTCTGGTTCTGCGGATATCCTCATTTCTAAGTTTATCACGCAGTGAGACTCCGAGCATAGCCCTCTCCATAGCTCGCTGAGCGACCTTGAGCTTCCTCATCCGGCCAGCAGTGAAGGACCACGTCTCAGTTCCGTAGGTCATCACTGGCAACACGCACTGGTTGTACAGCCTCGTTTTCAAGTTTTGAGGTATACATGACGAGAAGATGTGCCGTAATTTCCCGAACGCTGCCCAGCCGAGTTGAATCCGTCGATTGACCTCTCGGTCGAAGTTGGACTTACCTAGTCGGACTATTTGTCCCAGGTAAACATATTCGTCAACAACTTCGAGCTTAGTGCTCAACAACTACCGGCATAGGTGTGACATGGACATTAAACATGATCTTTGTTTTGTCCATGTTCATCTTAAGACCTATCCGTTGGGAGGCACTATTGAGGTCATTGAGCATAGTGCTTAGGTCCTCCAGCGATTCTGCCATAAGGACTATATCATCGGCAAATCGAAGGTGAGTGATGTACTCGCCATTGATGTTAATGCCGTATCCTTTCCAGTCCAGAAGCTTGAAAACGTCTTCCAATGCAGCGGTGAAGAGTTTCGGGGATATAACGTCACCCTGTCTTACACCTCTCTGCAGTTGGATAGGTTTCGTACTCTGGTTCTGTACTCGGATAGCCATCGTAGCCCTACTGTACAAACACTTCAGCACTTCGATATACCGATAGTCAACTTGGCACCGCTGAAGGGACTGCAGCACCGCCCAAATTTCGACAGAATCAAGGCTTTCCCATAGTCCACATACGCCAGACATAGTGGCAAATTGTCCTCGGACATCTGTACAATTTGCCGAAGGGTATGTATGTGGTCTGGTGCTAAACCTTTTCGGAAACCGGCTTGTTCGGGAGGCTGGAAGTCGTCGAGTCTGCGTGCGAGACGATTCGTAATGACTCTCGAAAACAGCACGTAGACGCGGCATAGAAGGAAATCGGTCTGTAGTTCTTCAAGAGAGCTTTGTCGCCTTTCTTGAAGAACAATACCACCGCACTTCTGCTCCACGCCTCCGGTGTAGTTCCACCATGTGGACGGAATTAAAAAGCTTCTGAAGGACTTCAAGTACCGGTTTTCCACCCGCTTTCAGAAGCTCCGCTGTAATTCCATCCTCGCCTGGGGCCTTGCCGTTTTTAAGGTGCTGGAGAGCCATTCTAATCTCGCTCAGACTGACGTCCGGGATATCATCGGAATAGTGTCGGATAAGACTCGCTCTTGGATCGTTACTCACACTTGCGTGTGGCTCCAACGATGATGTGTACAGCTGCCCATAGAACCTCTCAATCTCACTCAAAATCTCAGGTGTCCCGGAAACGACGCTGCCACACTCGGTCTTCAGCTTCGACAGTTGGCTCTTTCTGGCAGACAGATCTCTGGCAAAGACTTTGGAGCCCTGGTTCCGCTCGATCGCTTCTTCAATACGAGCTGTATTGAAGTTGCGCAAGTCCCGCCGCATGCATTTTGAGATCTGTCTGTTCAGCTGCCTGTATGCTATCAAATCTACTGAAGATTGCAGCTTTATTTCCCGTCTAACAGCCATGAGATTAAGAGTATCATCGGAGATTTTGTGTTCTTCTGCGACGGGTCTTACAGAACTTAGCTCCGACTGCATGGACAGTTTCCACTAGCTTGTCATTTATATCTTCTACTGCAATGCAATCTTCTAGGCACTGAAAACGGTTTTGTAACTCGAGCTGAAAGGTTTCGGGACTTTGGATCAGAGCACGAGGGGGACGGAGCGTTGACTTCATTAGACGACACCTCTCCAACTTAACGCTTAGGTTCAGTGTGCCTCTAACCATTCGGTGATCGCTACCAGTTTTCACCCTCGCGATCACTGAGACATCACTGAACAGTTGCCGTCTAGTCGTCATAATGAAGTCAATCTCATTTTTGTCGAACCGTCGGGACTCGACCAGGTCCACTTCCTGTGGGGCCGCTTCTGGAAAGAGTTCATCATAAAGAGTCCCTCTTTCTCCATGAAGTCGGCCAGCTGCTGGCCCTTGGGTTCCGTTGCCTAATCCGAATTTCCTACTTTCAGCTCACCGTTCTCTCTTGTGCCTAGCTTTGCGTTGAAGTCTCCATTAACACCGTATAGTGGGTTTTAGAGGAATGCATGGCTCTAGAGATATCCTCATACATTTCCTCCACCTCCTCATCGGGGTGTGCCGAAGTTGGTGCGTAAACCTGTATGACCTTCAGCGAATACCGTTTGGTGATTCTGAGTATAAGGTACGCAACCCTCGTCGACACACTCCCAATTTTAACGTTGTTAACGAGAGACTTGTGGACGATAAATCCGACACCTCCTTGGGACAGATGGTCGCCCTCCGGTGATAGAACAAGTTGCCGGATTCGAGGATTACCGTGTCCTCCCCCTCTCTTCGGACCTCGGATAATCCTATAATATTCCAGCGCAACTTGTCTATCTCTTCTTCCAGCTCCAGGATCTTCTCGTCAGTCCTCAGAGTGCGTGCGTTATAAGTTGCCAGGTCGAGTCGTCGTAGGTGGCAACCGAACCTCCACCGGAGATTCTTAGCACCCCCTGCCCCGCCGTTACCATGGTCGCCACCGTAGCCAGGAATAGCGGGGCCGCCGGGGACTGGGGGCCGTCTCTTCGTAACTTTCTTCATTGGGTATATTGCCGTAGTTGCCACGCTTGGCGAGCGGGTTGGCAACCGCAGTTTTTTTATTGTTATTTGCTGTTATCAGAAAGATGCTGCTGCCCATCTTCTGCCTCAGTTTCCCTCTGTCGCCTCTTACGACACCCACGGGAAGATATGGGGTAGTGGGTATTCTAACCCGCCACTACACGGGGAAAATTTGATCAAGGTTTGACTAATAGTTTTTGAGTTATCCTTAATAATTTACATTGAAGTCGGTTGAACAAAATTTTTAATTTTAAATTATTTAACGAAATGTTTACATATAGGTACGACAAGTATGCAAATTTGATTCATCCGCGTGTTACTCTGTAGTACTTTACACTTGATATTGCCGTAGAATAATAATGTTAAAAAACTATTATTATCTTATACCAAATTTTGTTCATTTCTTATTCTCATATTTTTTTTTGATTTAGTGATACTTCTTATCGGTTATTTCATCACCACAACAATATTATATCTTTTTGACGTGTGAAATACTTAAACACTGTATAAAAGTCTCAAATTACTCAAAGTTGTCCTTTCTTCGGCAATTTTCGAGTTTAGTAAATTTATATACTGAAATAAAATACGTTTTTTTTTTAGATTCATAGTATAAGATAGGTAGCCACTTCATCCCAATACCTGCAATTTTAAGCAAGTTACAGAGAAGTATGTGTTGTAAACTTTGAGTATTAAGATGGAATGCTAAAACAAGTAGTCTGTAATTCCTCTGGCTTTGTTACTTTTTGTGTGTGCCTAAAACGAACACCTATACACATAGCGCGTTGGTACGCTAGGGTGTGTACCTAGCTGTTGCCTAATGTAACAAGCAACACAAAAGTTAAAAACGATGACTGCCTCTGAGGCGGCGTGTGTGTTTCACTCTACTTACGGTTACCGATACCCGGAAGCCAGGAAGGAGAGTTACGCATTACGCACAAAATAGACTCTGCACCACAACAAGCGTCCGATACTCTTCAGAACAACACAGTGAGACCGCTGTCTCCCGGAACAGAGTGCTTTGCGCACCACAGTGAGAGCACCAAGGCAGCAACCAAACACAGAGCACCAAGTAAGGCGGTGTATTATAATAGTTAATCTTGCACATGAGCTAAGAGAGTGGAGTGACGGGAGTGAACTCCACCGATGCGTTTGGAGTCTACAGAGCCCAAGAGCAGAATGTGTAATATCTAATCATAATGTAATTTCTACCACGTATAATGTATATTTAATCAATAATAAATATTAAATCAATTTTTAATTAATAAGAAATCCGTAATTTAACCAAAATAGTTATTAAAACCAATTAGTATTCTTGTTTCAGAATTTGTATATAACACTTCTGTACGTACATTTCCATAAAGGGTCTACAAGATTAAAGTCGACACACATGGGAACGTTGTAATTTGGAATACGCAACGAAATGCCTTTTGGCCTATATGAGAACGTTTGGAAGATTTATAGATTCCGTAATGTCCTTTGCTGCCTCAGTGACAATCGTAAAATTTTACGATTTGATGTTTATAGTTTAAAGAGTTTTGTATTGTAGTATTAAATTTATTGTAAAATAGATTTATTTCGTTATTACAAGCTACCGTGTAGTGGCGGTATAAGAATATCCACAACCCCATATCGTCCCGTGGGTGTCGTAAGAGGCGACAGAGGTAAATAAACCAGGAAAAAATTATCACAAGAAAACAATAATTCACTTACCTGAGAAATTGATCTGAGTTAAAAAAAATATGTGCTTATCAAAATTTTAGGCATGAAAACAAAAAACAAATGTTGCAAGAGCAAAATAAAATTTGTTCTCGTTTGTCACCCTTATCGAAAATAAAAAAAATACCTTGATTGTCACCTTGATTTTCTATATATTTTGGAAAATCGCGGTGGCAATATACAGGCTATTTTTGAAACGCTCCCGAAAACGAAGACAGACGACAGTACTAACTATATCTTTGATGATGGGTGAAGTATAAAATCGATCCTGATGAAAAAAAAATCATCTTTTGACAACGTTTTATTAGCTTTATTTACGCTCCATCATGTTAGTATAGTTAAATAAAACGTTAATTTCAGTAAAAAAAGTCATGAAAATACTTAAACATAAAACCAGCAGTGGAATTACTGAATAACAATCAGCTGACTAGGGATCAATGTACGCGCGAACGCCGAATTCGCGCGGCGCGCAACTAGCGATGGTACCACAATACCTAATAATTTACAACACTTGTCTAAATACCAAACTTATCTACTTAACCTACTATTTTGCCACTGCGTTTGTTTCCACGTAGCCACTTTAATTCGAATTCACAGGTTAAATAAACCAAATAACTGGTTCGATTCCCCGCTAATGAAAAAAATACTTAAATAAAATGTTAACAAGGTTAGAGTCATGCTTTTTTATCCATTGTGTAGGTATGTTTATTATTTTGATGTATTCAGTACTAAGTTATTTAAAAAAAAATAGGTATGAAACAGCTTACCGATCCTCCGTGGCCTTATGAGATTCTCCAAGGCACATAAACATGTTGCCGTATTCACGAACACTATAAACGTACCTACGCGTTAGACATTATTAAAACAAAACAAAAAACACAAAACGTAACAACAAGAACAATATCATTAAATAATGTTTTTGAATGATTTAAGTTACAACAACAGTAAATTTTTGTGTTTCAATTGATAAAAAAGGAAAAACAAAACACCTCTACGCGAACAATTTATAACGGTCAAGATTTAAAATAAGATCTACCTTCTGAAATATTTAGCTTTTTTATATATAGTTTATTGCATGTATGTATATTTATAAATAAAAAATATTATTTCTAAATGTTATATCTATATGATTGTATAAAAAAAATTAAGGAAGACGATATAATATTTTTACAAAAATTTTTTGAAAGTGAGGTAAAAAAACGCGCGTCTAAACTGTTTATGGTTGAACTTTAAGCAAATTTTTGCGAGTGAAAAAGTAGAATTATTATAATAATTACATGCATAATTTCGGTTTATTTTAGGAAGAGCATGTTATATAGATTATGAGAACATAAAAATAAAATAAAAACTTAATTTTTTTCATTCAACAAATCAAATCTATTGGCAGTAAATACACTTTTTCATGGTCCCTTAGAAACAAAGAGCTATACAAAACTAAATAAACATCTCAATGTCATTGTTATTGTTTCTATTCATCTACAATCTTATCGGCTTTCAAGAACTGTAACTCAAACTTCTTAAACGTAAACAAACAAAGGTGACAAAAAAAAGGTTGACTTATGTGCCGGGCGCCGTGATTATTTCAAGTGGCCCCGGTACAAAGGGCCATTTTTTTTTAGATAGCGCGGATCATGAAAGGTTAATAAATAACAAGTAATAACGACAATAATTTAATAAACAAAACAATTGAACTATCGCTCGTGATAGTCAACACAGAACTGTCTCAAAAACTAAAATTATTAATCAATCCCGCCAAAACAAATGCGCACGTTGTAATGTCCTTGAAGTATATGTAAATTCTACAGCGCGAGGCGACACGAGGCAGCGTGTGTGTGAAAGTGAAGGGTAGAGTGAGTAGTATACCTAATGCATTGTTTCGTACCGATCTAGATAAGAGTTCGGTGCCCGCGAGAATATTGACCCTATTGTCAGATGATTTTCTTTTTTAAGTTTCACTGCTGGTTTTATGTTTAAGTATTTTCATGATTATTCGCGATCGAATTTCTTTGTGACCCATCATCATAGGTATCCTTAGTACTATCATCTGTCTTCGTTTTCGGGAGCGTTTCACAAACACCCGGTATATTTATATTTTATTGCCACCTAGATATTATACACAGACGATAGTATTAACGATACCTTTGATGATGGGTCAGAAAGAAAATCGATCCCAAGGAAAAAAAATCATCTTTTCACAACGTTTTATTAGCTTTATTCACGCTCCATCATGTTAGTACAGCTAAATGAAACGATAATTTGATAAAAAAATCATGAAAATACTTACTACTTTAATTCGAATTCACAGGTTAAATAAACCAAATATACCTGGTTCGATTCCCCGCTAATGAAAAAATAACTTAAATGAAATGTTAACAAGGATAAAGTCATGCTTTTTATCCATCGTGTAGGTATGTTTATTATTCTGATGAATTCAGTTATATACCTATTCAAATCAGTTCAGTACTAAGTTATTTAAGAAAAATTAGGTATGAAACAGCTTACCGATCTAAATCCTCCGTGGCCTTATGAGATTCTCCAAGGCACATTAAAATGTTGCTGTATTCACGAGCACTATAAACGTACCTACGCGTTAGACATTATTAAAACAAAACAAGAAACACAAAACGTAACAACAAGAATAATAAAACAAGTAATAACAACAAGAATTTAATAAACAAAACGATTGAACTGTCGCTCACATGCACGTGATAGTTAACACGGAGCTGTCTCAAAAACTGAAATTAATAATCAATCCCGCCAAAACAAATGTCTCGTGCGTCATAACGTCCTTGCGGTAAGCACTTTGATCATTTCTACAGATCGTTAAACCGTTACGACATTGCCAACGTTTATTTTATTTATAAGTTTAGTTATCCCTACGACTAGTCTTCATATAGAATTTAGAAGTTATGGTTGTCATTTTTTAATACAATTACACAGTCAATTGTACCCTGACGCAACAAGCAGTTCTTTACTACAAAAATGATATTGAAATTAATAAACGTACTTGGTAAACCTAATTGGGTACTCAGTACTCTCTTACAATTATAAACACTATTTCATCGTTGTCTTTGAGTTTGTACAAGAAAATAGAAATGAAATGGTACTGAATAATTTAATAGTTAAAATCAATTGCAATTATGATCAACACTTAATTAGTCTATCAAAATTAATCTTAAAAATATTTTTTTTACTTTATTTTAATTGACTTTCCGTATTTAATCCGACCAATACTTTGAATTTAAAAAGAGGTATGTCAAAACTATTAAAAATTACTTGCAAGTTTTATAGTAATTGCCGCCTCTAATTCTTATGTCGCTGGCAAACAAATCTTAGTAGGTAAATTTCGGTGCAACATGGCAGCGTTGCCAACACCAATTTGTCAAAAATTCATGTCAAATTCCCCAATTTAAGGACAAAACTTCAAAAATTCCCCTCAATTACTTTTTAACTAACATTTTTTTTTCTTTAAAATTAAAAAATAAAGAAATGAAAAGCATTAAATGATACACAAAAGTTGCCAAAATAAATTCAAAAATTAAGTGTGGTGCAATGAAGATTATTAAAAAAAGGGAGTCATTCGATATTCATAAGTAACCTAACAAAATGTTAAGATAAGTATTTATATTTCTTGAAAAAAGGTTCTGACTTGGCCCTGGCTATCGATTTTCAAAATCCCCGCATAATACCAATCCTTATAAAATCCCCAACCAACTTTAAATTCCCCACATGTTGGCAACGCTGACATGTGTAAATTCCACAGCGTGAGGCGACACGAGTCGGCCGGGCAGTGACACAGCAGCGCGTGTGTGAAAGGGAAGGGTAGAGTGAGTAGTAATACCTAATGCGTTGTTTCGTACCGAGCTAGATAAGAGTTCGGCGTCCGCGATAATATTGACCCTATTGTCAGCTGATTTTATTTTAAGTTTCACTGCTGGTTTTATGTTTAAGTATTTTCATGATTTTTTTTTAATGAAATTATCGTTTTATTTAGCTGTACTAACATGATGGAACGTGAATAAAGCTAATAAAACGTTGTGAAAAGATGATTTTTTTTCCTCGGGATCGATTTTTCATTCTGACCCCATCATCAAAGGTATCGTTAGTACTTTCGTCTGTCTTCGTTGTCGGAAGCGTTTCACAAACACCCGGTATATATATTACTATGACTTCCGTCGTGAATCCTATATTGTACACATGCAATCCGCAACGCCATGGTAGTTCAGGGGCTAAGTGCTAGTCGTAAATTTCACAGTACGTGAGCTATCCGGGCTTAATACCCGCTGACACCAATGAAAGTGTTAACAACTATTTAAATGCGTGATTTACCACGTGCTCGGTGGTAGAATAAAACATCATGAGGGAATTCGCATGTCAGATAAAAAATAATTTTTCGAAGACTTTTAAAGACCAATAACACGCTCTGAAGTATCGCGGTGGAATAATTTCTCCATAACCCTTTCAGAAATAAGAGGAGGCAAGTGCTCAACAGTGGGACGTATATTATAGTATGTATCTATACTTTTTTACGAAACGCAATATCAACGACATGTTTGGATCAATTTGTGGTACAAATGAACTCACCGTGTGATTTTGGTGTCATTACTATGGCCTTAGAAAATTTGACCTCAGCAACGAGTATCTTGAACGACCTGTTAGGATGGCTCGCCTTGGGTCCTTTTTAAAAAAAGACACTTTTTACTGCTGTAAAACTAAATTAATTTAACTACACTTCGGAATATTATAAATTATAAGAAAGTTGTGTACCGAACAAAGGGTTAGAGTTTGACTGCTTAAATTATATGAAAAATCACTTTTATATACTTTACATAATGCTTACAATAGCAATTACTAACTAGTACATCGGTTCATAACATATCCCCCTTAAGACGGAGGCTTATCCTTTAGGATAAACGTAGGATACAATAAAGTCATGATCCTAAGTTGATACAATAAAATATTGAAATACTCGAATACAATTAAATCATTCGACAATAAAAATAATTTTAACATATACAATGGCAATAGCTAATACTTTATTTTAATTGACAATCATCAATTAATAACTAAGAAACATAATAACGAGGAATATAAAGAACTTTATAAAATAAATGAATGAATTTTAATCGTTACATTATAAAGTAAAATAATTGTATTATTCAATTAATAACTAAGGAACATGTTAAAAATATTAAAATAATTTTTGAAAATAAATTCAAAATTTTTAATTGTTAAAATTAACAACATTAATAATAATTATCAAGTGATAACTAAAACGTGTTTTGAAATATTTTAATAACTTTGATAAGAAATTCATAAATTTTAATCGTAATTAAGTATATTAACAATATTAATTAATTGATAACAAGAAACATGTTAAGAAATATTAAAATAACTTTGAAAAGTAATTATTTAGTTTTAATCTTTAATAATTGCTTAAATTCCGGTTAGAAGAAACTCTGTTAAATTTCCTAAATTGAACCTTATCCTTGTTTTTATTAATCTCTATTTCTGGGAGACTGGTAATCGATTTCTTGTCGCGGTAATTGGTATATTGGTAATTGAATTGATTCATCTGAAATATCTGTTAGTTCAATAGAAGTGTTAACATTAGTATCATTTTTATTACATTTTTATTATAACACTGATTATATATGTGGATACAACAAGATGTACTTTCACAATAATTTAAAAAGCATTTACTATATATCTTATATAGTATATAACTAAGAATACTGGTAATTACTATATTAGTACCTAAGCGTTGAATAATAATGCCCGTATTTAACAATATGGGGCTGATTCTCGGCTTGATGAATTTGATTCTTTAAACTATCTAATTTATATGACGCTAATTTTAACGATTCCAAGTCAATATCTGTTAGCGTAATTAGGGTTTAGAACACTAGAACTGTGGTTTAATAAATTGTATTTGCAACAATCATCTTCAACTATGTTAAAATCGATTGATATTTGGATAGGCAGGACAGCCTTATAATTATGCGATGGGTGAAATTGCAATGTTTTTTTAAAGATAATATTCCAGACCCTTGTACGGTATAATCCGAAATCTTATCATCATTTGTACATTTAATAGTCAATTTATTCGGCTTACACTGAACATAAATAAATCTTCCATCACTAAGTTTTTGCCATAAATTAACATTACATTACATGACGTATTATTTTCGAATCGCATATTTCTGGAAGTGGCAAAATTACTTCAGTCAAGAGTTGAGTTTCACAGGTTGGATTATTAATTGTGGACAAAACAAAAGGTAAAAAGCATATCATAAACTTGTTATTATCGTTTTCACATTCGCTTAAGCTATCAAACAATGCGTAATTTAATCTATCATCCGTAAGGGCTACATACAGCTTGGAAGGATGAATGAGAACATAAATTTGTAAATTATGCTTATCATGTTGTGTAGGTAATGGCAAAATCTTATAAACACTAAAATTAATAGAATTAATTAAAGGAATTCCTATAACAGATATTATCTTATTATTACAGTAATAGGAAGTTAATTCAGCTAGATCAATAATCGTATGTATATTCTCTAATGATAAGGAAATGGGAAATTCGACATTAGTTTTGCTCATTTTGCAATTAGAAAGCTCTTTAAATATAACTTAGTGGGAGTTAAGACATGGGATGAAGGATATTTGATTTTGCAAATAAAATAGAGTTTAAAATTGTGTCGAGTATATTTGAAACCGATAGCAGTGAACCCTCAATCACATTAAAAATGGAATTTATTTTTGCTGAACTAATTAAGTCGGTATTAATTTTAGAATTTTCACAAAATATGTCATTTAGTTTTTCAATTTGTTTATTTAATCTAATTTCATTATTATTTAATTGAGGAATGGAAACATTAAAATGATTTATGGTTGATTGAACAATGTGTATGTTGTCTTTCATTAGTGAATATATCTCGTTTTCATTATGCTGACAAGTAGAAATAGCTCCATCGTATTTTCTGGCGTCATCAACGTCTAATGTACCAAAGAAGAACTTAAGAATCTCACCACCAAATTCAAGAGATCTTTTTAAAACGGTTAATAGGATTTTCGGAAATAATATTTGATAACAAGTCATATTTAAGATAATTGGCGTTAATAAAAATTTCTAATGGCTTTTCAACGCCAAAGATCGATTATGAAATTGTTTACAAGCCAGGTAGAATTAATTCAAATGCGGATGCTTTATCTCATAATCCATTAAACGCTATTACACATTCTAACAATTTACAAAATCAATTTCTAATGATACACAAATTGAAGAGCATAATCAAAGTACTGCAAAACAAAAAATTATTGCGTTTCCAGTCTCTCTAGATTTTGATTACTCTATGCCGAACTGTGAACAGCTATTGTCAATGATAAATAATACTGCCGAGTTGTTATCAACGGAATGCGAACCTGAAACCGTACACTCAGTCGACTAAAACATTTTACATTCTTTCCACTAAAGTTCGTCATTATGATGAGACAAGTTATAAGACAATTTATAATTTATTACGTAAGTTTAGGGACCAAATTATTTCTAAAGATAACTATGATACTGAGATAGCATTATCTGACTTTTCGGAACAATTTACAAAGTTAGTATACTTAAAGATTTACAATATTATATCTTATAATTATTTTCCATGGCACAAATATTAAATTTCACATATACAATTTATAATATACCGAAGTGTAGTTAAATTAAATTAGTTTTGCAGCAGTAAAAAGTGTCTTTTTTTAAAAAGGACCCAAAGCTAGCCATCCCACTTCTGACACCAAAATTTTTATAAACAAAATTAGTATACTTAAAGATAACACTGAAGTCGACAAATATGAATTGAAAGATATAATGGAAGCTGGAAAATCTCACACAACGTGACACTCTGGTTCTTAATGTTACCTAAGTCTTTAACGTATGTGAAAAACGATACTAATTCATTCAAATGTGATAATTAAACAAGCACGTAAAGTGAGTACCGTATCAATTTACTAAAGGACAACAGCAATTTCACGTCGCATCTTGTCTCAATTAGTTGTATCGGCACACATAAAGAGGATTCTAGATCGGATAGTAATGAGAAGTGGTTAATGTATACTAATCGGAAACTCTCGTCGCAATGTCTGAACCATAGATAAGTAGCGAAGTTAAGTTCTGAATATAATCTAATCTTTGATGACCTGTCCCCGTATTGTCTATTATAACTGCTTGAAATTGACTATAATAATAACTGTAGATGTATATTGTCCCTGTTATGTCATAGGATACTATTTACTTTATGTTATAAGACCTGTATACTTTATATTGTTTATTTACTTAAAAGCTAAATTACTTTCTTAGAAGCCAAACTAATGTTATGTCATAGGATACTATTTACTTTATGTTATAAGACCTGTATACTTTATAAATCATATTGTTTACTTCCTTAGAAGCCACACTAATTCGATTGTAATATTATATGCTAATGTTTATAGTTTACCATAAGTTAACCATAACACCAAGAACAATGTTGTTACCTTATGTTTACCCCCACCTCCTAGCTTCCTACACTATTTAAACCAAATCTTTCGATCCCTTAACATAATTACATTCCCATGTTCTCTGCATCAACTACTATATTTTAAGTTAGTTTAAAAGTATTAAATAAATTTATTTTTAAAGATTTTCACTTACATTTAGCAATCATACAAAACATCAAATACCTACCACTACTGACATTCCAATTCACACAAAACCCTATCGCTTTCCTTAAGTACACGAACAAGAAGTAAAATCACAAGTCCAAAAATTTTTAGACCAAGACATTATCAGACCTAGCTCATCTCCTTGGAGTAGCCCCATCTGGGTTGTTCCTAAAAAATTAGACGCATCTGGGAAACAGAAATGGCGATTAGTTATTGATTACCGCAAGTTAAATGAAGTCACAGTAGGAGACAGTTATCTTCTTCCCAACATCAAAGACATTCTAGACAAATTAGGTCATTCTCAATATTTTACCACATGGGATCTCACCTCAGGTTTTCTTCTGGAAATAGATCAAAAAGATATTCCTAAAACAGCTTTTAGCACTCCATACGGTCATTACGAATATAAAAGAATGCCATTTGGCCTGAAAAAGCGCCAGCGACGTTTCAGTGTGTAATGGACTCCGTTTTGTGTGGCTTATAAGGTGAAAGATGTTTCTTTTACCACGACGATATACTAGTATTTGCTTCTAGTCTTCAAGAACATGAACAAAAACTTGAAGAAGTTTTCTCTAGACTTAGAAAATATGAACTAAAAATCCAACCAGACAAATGTGAATTTCTTAGAAGCGAAGTCGCTTATCTTGGCCACATCATTTCCAACGAAGGCGTTAAGCCAAACCCCGATAAAATACGGGCAGTTCAAGAATTCCCTATTCCTAAATCGTGTAAAGATATAAAAGCATTTCTAGGTCTTACAGGATACTACCGTCGGTTTATTCCTAACTTCAGTAAACTCACTAAACCTTTAACTAGCCTTCTTAAAAAGGACACTGCTTTCATATGGGGCGAAACCCAACAACAATCCTTCAATGAATGTAAACATCTTCTTACTAACCCTCCAATCTTACAATATCCTAACTTCACAAAGGAATTCATCCGATAAAAATACCCTTTTCAACCAAGCAATTTCCACTTGTTCTCAAGTGGACCCATATTTATATAAACCAAAAACACTTTACGAAGCCGATTTATTAGTTTCGAATAAGAAACAAAATATTATATTTGGCTGTTCGAGACCCACTCACTTCGATCCTTGGGATTCTGAAAGCTATTTTAAAATATTACTCGTTTGCCTACACAACCATAAATTAAAATCACTTTACATTACAAATCTAAAAAACGACCCCACTTGTAAACTTAAAGAAAGCGAACAGTTACACATTACAGCTTATTTAGCAGACATTTACGAATGCAAAATCACCATATGTGAAAATAAAGTTAAAATTCCAGCTCCAGAAGAGATAGCAACAATTCTAAAAACTTTCATGATGATCCCCTATCAGGACATCGTGGCATTATCGAAACAACACACAAAATACGATCTGAATATTTCTGGAAAGGAATGACAGAAACTATTAAAAATTATATAGATAATTGCCAAATATGTCAACGAAACAAAATTCAACGTAAAACATATAAAGCTCCCATGGTTATTACTTTTTTTTCTACTGAACCTTTTGAACGCGTAACTAATGACTTAGTTTCTTATTCAGACATAACTATTGACTTTAATAAATATATACTCACATTACAAGATGACTTAACTCGTTTTGTTCAAGCATACCCCATTCAAGACAAACAAGCAACTACAGTAGCCAAATCTCTTTTAATTTTCTGTCAACATTACGGTGTACCTAAACGTTTCCATTCCGATCAAGGTACAGAATTTCTAAATAGCGTGGTCAAACAATTGATGAAATTACTAGGATCCAACCACACAGTTAGCACCGCATATCATCCTCAAACTAACGGTTCATTAGAACAATTCCACGCAATATTACACGATCACATCCGAATGTACCACAAACGTAATCAATCTAATTGGGATCAAATTGTGCCATTTGCCGTTATGTGCCATAACACATCAATTAATCTGTCCACAAAATTTACACCTCATGAATTATTACTCTTTGGTTACAAACCACGTTCTCATATTCTTTAAAAGCAAACGACGACTACACAACTCATGACTACCTACGAGATTTAAACAAAAGACTCAAGGTAGCACGGGACATAGCCCGCCAAAATGTAGAGTCAATTAAAGAAAAGGCAAAAGAGCGATACGACAGCAATATTAAAAATATAGCCAAATTTAACGTAGGAGATAAAGTTATGTTTAAAGTCCCTAATCCAAACAACTTAAATAGCCTATGGGACGGGCCTCATGTTATTGTTAGAATAGATTTTATAGAAATTATTTTATACAAAAATCTGGAAAAAACCAAGTAGTGCATGCGAATCGCTTAAGACCATTGCACGACTTCATTCAATAATAATAACATTTTATTCTAAGAGTAGATCGTAATTATTCTTATTATTCATCGTAATTATTTAACTTCAAATCTATTTCAGGGTGGCTCGAATAATGGCACACCCTAATAAAACCCTTAGTTTAATTGAAAATCTTTTATATCTTATAAAAAACTCATACATTAATTTTACTATTTGTTTTTTTTTAATCATTTTATACGAAATTTATCTATTTTCTAAGAATTATTATATAACTAAATTTAAAAGAAGTCAAAACAATTAACTAGGTTTATTTCAATTTTCAGGTAATCCACAACTTTTGTTGATACCCACATAAATCCTATTCCTTCTAATTCTGGAATCTATTTCGAAAACAATGGTGAAATATTAATATCTGAAAATTCCTGCAAAATTTATCGTATACCGTAATCTTGAACCTTTATTCCTACTTATAAATAACTATCAATCTTTCATTACCACGCATTCAAATTTACTTAACGTTATAACTACTACTTCATTTATAAAAATAAACATAGACAGAATAGATTCTAGACTCGACGAACTTAATTCTTACACTAACAACAAGCGATCCAAACGCGAAATACTAGACGGCTTAGATTCAATTTTGAAATGGCTCATTTGTGTTCCAGACGCAAAAGATGCCAAACATTATAACGAATGTATTGAACAGTTAGAGAAACAGCAAATATCTACTAATGATATCTTAAAACAACAATTGCAAATTATTTCTTCAACGATCACGAATTTTAATGAAACATTACATAAAATCTCTTATGATGAATACGTTATTAACGAAGATATTAGAAAAATAAATTCATACTTTACCTCAACAAACAAACTTATATTTAATTTAACTATTCTTGAAGAAATATCCACCGTTTCAATTCAAATTCTAGAAGCTATAGTTTCTTTGGAACGAGATATCGATGATGTCATTACAAGCATACTTTTCATTAAATCAAATGTAATTCACCCTTCTATAATATCCACTATGCGCCTATACAAAGAATTACTGTCTTCTAATCCCGCTAGGCTCAATAAAAACTTAGTTGCCCCAATAGCATTACCTAATTTACACAAAATACTTGAATCTGCCTCTATTACTTCCTATATTTATATGAATAAAATTATATATATCTTAGAATTCCCTTTAGTAAAAAACGAAAAATTTACATTATACCATTTATATTCTATCCCTATTCTACATCATGACTTTTCCTTATATTCTACTATCCTTCCCGAACAAACATATCTTGCCATGAGTACAACTAGACAGCAATACGTCATCATGAGCTTACTGAACAAATGCAAAGACTTTGCAACGGAATCCAAAGTCTGCAAGGATCTTCTCATCTACAACATCAACACCAGACTCATATGCGAACTTGTCATCTTAACAACGAGAGTCAAAAAGTTCCTGAAGTTTGTGATGTAACTACGTTTTCTGCACACATCAACACTTTCCAATCTCTTAGAAACAACAACTGGATTTATATACTCCAGCGCAAGACACCGTATGCTTTAGAATGCGAAAGCAAAACGACTCATGGCGAAATCTCTGGATCAGGTATCATCACTCAAGAACAAGGATGTAAATTGTACACCGCGTTTGTTACACTCCTAGCTGAAGACACAAAATCGATCAACATCAGCCATCCTTTTATCTATGTGGATATTGAACACATTTGCGTCCCAGATTAAATTAATGAAAATTTATTTCAATAATTAAATCTGGGACGTAAATTCTTAGAAAAACATGTAACAACATTTTCCATATTAAGTACGATTACTGGCATCATTATGCTAACATATTTTTCTTATAAATGTTACAAACGCTTGCCATGGAATAACAAACCTACAAATCCACATGGTAACTGCACACAAATTTTTATCATTGCTTTGACCGTTCTCGTCGCCGACAACACGTCGAGATTCCCATATCATTACTAAACACCACTGCTACAACATCCTGTATATCAGAAGACAAAAACGAAGCTGCTGACTACACTCAAAAATCGAGCAAAACCGCTCAATCTTTGTTCTAAGAGGGGAGGTGTTATGTCATAGGATACTATTTACTTTATATTATGAGACCTGTATACTTTATATTGTTTATTTACTTAAAAGCTAAATTACTTTCTTAGAAGCCAAACTAATGTTATGTCATAGGATTTAACCATGTTCTTTTTGTAAAAAGAGAAATAAAACGAGCATCTGAAATAGAAAAAAAGCACTTTATTTATTTAGATCGTTAAGTTTCTTTTCTGGTCCTTAAATTTAAAGCCTCGTAAATTTCTACTTCGAAACCTTAATGTGTTTTCGATTGTTTAAGTAACAAGTAGCCCTTGTGAAATAAAACAGTGTCTAGAGTAAAGAAAGTATAGAGTGCTGTACTACTAAAAGAAATCTTATTTTCATTTCAAATAAATAAGCTTGAGATTTGTTAAGAAGGTGCATCTTTTTCTTTGAAATTTTTCTGATTGTGATTCTATCATATATACGAATAAATAAACTATTTAACAATTATTTAAACGTATTACACTACTATGATCTTTGTGTAAACCTAATTTACTACTTTTTAAGCGTACGATACTACTATGATCCTAGTGTTGTTTATGTTCAATTGTACTGCACTGGCTTTTATAAGAAAGTTGTGATTACTGTTCGCGGTGGTAACGACCACGTAGTGGTTACTATCTTGGTGATAACCTGAATCACTCACTGTTCAAGAAGTATTAATTGTTACATACACTTGTGAAATATGACAACTTCTCAAGTATGGAGTTATAGAATCTATCTACTTAAAAACAGATATGAGGATGATGATCTTCTCTTGATCGAATTTCGAGATAGTGTACAAATTACAGAGGCATTCATTCCCCTTAAGCTACTCGTGCTCATGTAAAGTTTATACGATAAGATTGGAGATGTCTCGATTAAGCAGTATCATGGACATGTGGATAATCACAACAATATCAGACTCAAAAAACTACAGTTATGTTGTTCTATATAGGCTCTATCTGGGTTTTAACTCCAGGACCAACTCCACTTGCCTCATAAGCTCTTGGTATTTCAAAACGATTATTGTAAATTAATATTTAAAAAACAAGAATTCCTATAGTCCTTCTATCGTTTCGATCGGCAATAGACAACCCTTATATTTTATCCGCATCCTTTATTGAGATTTGTTTTTATCTTTTTTAAGTCCGTATTTTATTGGTCCTTGAAACTTGTATCTCGATATTTTATCTATCGCTAATATTAAAACATTAATATCAAGAATATCGAGATACAAGTACCTTATTATACAAATAACTTATTACAGAGATCTTGGTCTTATTTCTATAGTCACTATAGTTGAGTTATTGTGTGTCATACATTCATATGAATTCTAAGTATTTTATGTTCATAGATAAATTTCAGATAAAGGTTTGTACCAAATTTACCGTTGTATGCCATAATGGTGCTATGAACGTATCAGGCACGAACGATATATTTGAATCACATGCCCACTAAAACGGAACTACATTGTAAAATAACAATTTGTAACGCATTTGAAAATATGCGCATGTCAGTTCAATAGGTGCAGGGTACCCGTTGTGGGCGATAGATAAGCTATATCAATAGAGCAGTACTGACATTTAAGTAAATACCTACTTCTCTATCGTGTTCGTGTTGTATGGATGGACGTGTTATCGTGGGCTCTAAATACATATGTATCCCTGTCTGTGTTTCTAGATCTACGAAGTACTAGCAGATTAGGTCACAGTCTAATTCTTAGACTGTGGACTGACTAAATACACCATTTTCACCGAAAACAGAACAATCTAGTCTAGTCTATTGTCTTAAAGCCTAGTCTATAAACTATATCCAATTACGGGCGTCAATACGATCAAAGCTATTATTTGACAATTATAATATTGTGGGCAGTGACCTGTAGTACGAAGTTAAATCAGAAGTAATAAAAATAATAAATTCTTTAATGAATTAAATTTTGAGTAAATTTCCTTTACTATATACTTTTTTTAATAATAACATTGAAGAAGTGTTTGGAAATTAAATTTATTATTTACCCGGATAAAGGTAAACACAGATGTAAAGTAATATGATACACTTTTCAGTGCTTTCAATCCGGGTATGATTTGCGGGCACCAACAAAATTGTTCATTACAATTTTGATTGCTTATTAATGACGTGCACAGCAGTGAAGGAAAATGCAAGGAAACCTTCTTGTCATAGGATTAAAAATATTTCGAAGACATTTGATGTTTGCCAACCAGCTCGCAAAGCAGCTTATAGAATAAGGGTGACAAGCGAGCACACAGCCTACCTGATGGTAAGTGGATGCTGTGGTCCATAGACATCAACGTATATTCTCGATTAAGAATCAAAATGCATTGTCACCCCTGAGGAATAAGATGGAATGCCTCGTATCCAGTAAAAAGGGTCTCCGTTTCTCTACACTCACTGTATGAAACTCAGCAGCATTGAGCTGCTATTTTACGCTGGTATTCTGTGAGAGCGTGGTCCTTCCCCGATCGAGCCGACCCATTCGTGATACAACTATAATATAGCTTCAACATGGCTCTACCACGTATCAAAAAAATATATATAAACAACAAAATATACTATGTATAACCAGCGTAAACCAGTACGTGGATACCAGCGTGAAATAGTAGCTTAATGCTGCTTTGTTTCGTATGGTGAGTGTAGAGAACCGGAGACCCTTTTTACTGGAAACGAGGCATTCCACCTTAGTCCTCACGAGTGACAACGCATCTGCATTTTGATTCGTAATCGAGGATAGATGTAGATGTCTATGGGCCACAGCAACCACTTACCATTAGATGGACTAGACTATATAAATATCCTATAAAAAAAAGTGAAAAGCGCGGCGGGCTTATTGCTTTATAACACTCTCAAGAATGAAAGAAAACCTGTGCCCAAAAGTGGGACGCATATTGGCTGTAATTTTGCTATAAGTTTACTTTTATAATAACAATATTACCTAAGATTGTACGCGGTCTATTATATAAATAGCTAGAAACCATTATTTTCATTTCAGTAATGGAAAAATAATCAGACCTTAGATTGCTTTCAAACCTTTGAGAGCATCAGGCAGGATTGATTTCCATTGGGCTTAAATTAATGTTAAACTTTCTGTAATAACTATAATTTACATATTATATAATACTTATTATTAAAATTTTATGTGAGCAATAACTTTAATGCTCGTATACTATATAATATAATATGTAAATACATGTTATTGTTAATTTAAGTAATTGGTTTCTCGGAAATGGCTCCTAACGATTTGAATAAAATTTTGTATTAAGCTTTAGGTTTCAAGTTTATCTAGATGGGTGTTATCCTTGAGAAAAAAAATCTAACGACGATCAAATCGTGATCGCCCAGATACTGATCTCTTATTAAGACTTATGAATATCTTTGTAACCGCAACTCTGCAATTCACAACAATCTGCCTGTGTCATTTATACGATTGTTTAGAAAATAAAAGTTCTCACGCGATATTGATACAAAACGAATGAAAACGTCAAATAGTAAAAAATATGCGCAAACTGATGTGACTATTATTGAACTTAATTTGTTATTCTAGTGCTTATGTACATATTTTAACATTAATTTAGCGCTTTACCGTTTGAGACCTCTGAGAAGCAGAAACAGTTTTTTTTACAAATTTAACGTAGCTTCTTTCCAAAGTTGCAACATTCCCAACATTTCGGTAGAGGAAGTCAAATAATTTCAATTACAACGAAAGTCCATTGTTTCTCGGATAACTTCATTGTTTCGAAGCCTATTACTGCAGTCTTCATTAATAATTACGTCAAAATAAAGGCGATTATTTTGATATCTTTATTTTACTTTAGTGGTGATAATAGTTTTTTACATTGCGTGTTCACAGTAACTTCCTATCTTTCAGGAAGCTGATGATGATCCTTTTTACCGATCGCAACCGTTATGATAACTTCTGTAGAAGGTCGGCTATAATTGCATAAAACACATAGGCATGTAAGTATCCTAACCAACATGTTTGATGTAACATTTAATTAGTGATAACTTCGGAGGTAAACCAACAATCACAGTACATTAAAATCCGGAAAACCGACGAATAGTGTTCTTGCATATATGTTGGCTTATGGCTTTTTGAACTTAGAATCTGCAAGTAAAGTTCCTATTCATACTTAACCTTAACACCGTATAAATTTATTGTATTGTGAGATAGTACATTTAATTTATTTTTACTTTTTTTCTTTCTTTCTTTCATGTTATTTGGAAAAAGTAAAAAAAAAAACATCAGAACTTATAATAATATAATCGACATTTATTTTAATTATTTATAAACGCCAAGTATTGTGATATATATCAACACATATACTTTAGGAAGTCTCTACGATTTGCATTAGATTTATCACCGCCCGTATTAAATCAATGTCAATAGATTTAGGATCGAAAGATCGGAAGTTTGCACAGCACTTGAAATTCAAATCGTTCAGCGTATATTAACACACCCCTTCTGTTATTGGGTTATTGGTTACCATGACGACAAGTTATACCATTGTATGACATAATATAGCTATGTTGTGCAATTTACAAAAAGAAATATTTTGTTTTATAATGTTTTAAAAACTCTTATAAATGTCTCCTCACCCAGCAATCCATGGGGTGTGCCAATAGTTAGCGGTGGAGTTATGTTAGGCTGTACTGACGTGATGTTGATATTTAAAAGCGTTATGCTATCACTCTAAAAATCTTTTTATATATGTTATATGTATAATATGATAGAATCTTTTTTTTTATACAAAAGGAGTGTACCCTTAGGTGGAGTGTCTAGTCCATCTGATGGTAAGTGGATGATGTGGCCCATAGACATCTACATTTATCCTCAATTAATAATCAAAATGTAGATGCGTCGTCACCCCTGAGGACTGTGATTAAATGCCTCGTTTCCAATCAAAACGGTCTCCGGTACTCTACACTCACAATACAAAACTCCGCAGCATTGAATTGCTATTTTAAGCTGGGCCGTGCAGTGGTGATATATGAATTACCATTACCCCATATCATCACGTGGGTGTCGTAATGGGCTACAGAGTGAAAAAAACCAGGAAATGGGCAGCAGCGTCTTTCTAATAACGACTAAAAACAAAAAAACTGCGGTTGCCAACCCGCTTGCCAAGCGTGGCAACTATGGGAAATATACCCCCTATGATGCCTCACTTTGCCAGTTGAGGCCTATGTTCAATAGTGGACTTTTATAGGCTCTAACGGTTACGTTTGTATTCTGTGAGACCCCGGTCGAGCCGACCCATTCGTGCTACAACCATATTACAGCTGCCTGGCTCTACCACGTATAATCTTACCATCAGTTGCATTAATTGAAATTTAATTAATTTATATACTGAAATTAAATGCTATTTTTAAGATTAATAGTCTCAGCTAAAAGCTTAAATTGGTAGCTACTGCATCCCATGAACACGTCCAAGCAATAATAAACAAAGTCACAGGTATGCGTTGTCATCTTTGAGGATTAAGATGGAATGCCTTACGGTCTATAAGTGCTCTGGCTTCGTTACTTTTCAAACGAGAACACGAAATTCGGTTTATATGAAATTAAATATCAAAATAATAAAGAAAATAATATTAATAACGAAGATTATATTTATTACTTAATTAAATAAATGATACACGTATAACGCTTATCACTTTACAAATATTTTGAAAGAAACTATTTTATGAATAAACATGAACATCACTTAAATTTAGTTCTCAGCTAGCCATATATCTGACGTACAGTCTCCTCCAGGGTATCTGTTAAACAATAAAAAAGGGTAATTATTCGGTTTTACTTCGTCACTAACATAAATATTATAAATTATTTTAGTCCTATGCTCAGACACTGATGACTCGACTACTCCAAAAAACTATTATTCAGAGAGACATGGAAGTAGGATCGTATTGTGGAAATCCATCAAATAACTTGAATCACCGGCATAGTCTTTCGTATTTTAAAATTGAAATATTATTGGACTGGCTACATCTGCCATCTGAATTTAAATGTAAGTAAATTAATATATTAACTTTGGCCTCTTAATACATTTATGAAAATGTAACGTACGTACACAAAAATAAAAGTAGTTTTACAAAAATAAGTGATATTAATATTTATTCTGTAAATTCTAGGACTAGGACTACAAGCTAGTAGTACCAGTTAATCAACTCTACCGAGTCAGTTATTCATTATTGGGGCGATGTTTACGCTTTTACAACAAAATCCCAAAAAATATACAAAATTTGACCTGCTCAAAGTTCACAAACTTTATTAAAAAAGTTTGTATAAAAAGGGTTATTATAATATTGAGGAATTCATGGATGATAATAACCCCTAGGGATGAGGTGATTGCTACCAACTTATTTCTAATTTGTTTTGTGTTGTTAATTGTGTAACATATATTATGATTCATCATTACAGCTCTTCACAAGTCCACTGCTGAACATAGGCCTCCCCCAAAGAACGCCACAAAGCACCATCCCGAGCCACCTGCATCCATTATCTAACTAGGTCGTCACTCCATCTAGTGGGGGGACGCCCTACACTTCGCCTGCCGGTACGAGGCAAAGTGGACGATAAATCCGACACCTCCTTGGGACAGGTGATCGCCCTCCTGGTGATAGAACAAGTTGCCGGATTCGAGGATCGCCGTGTCCTCCCCCTTTCTTCGGACCTCGGATAACCCTATAATATTCCAGCGCAACTTGTCTATCTATTCTTCCAGTTCCAGGATCTTCTCGTCAGTCCTCAGGGTGCGTGTGTTATATGTTGCCAGGTCGAGTCGTCGTAGGTGGCAACCGAACCTCCACCGGTAATTCTTAGCACCCCCTGCCCCGCCGTTACCATGGTCGCCACCGTAGCCAGGAATTGCCGGGCCGCCGGGGACTGGGGGCCGTTTATTTGTGTCGTTGCTCATAGGGGGTATATTGCCATAGTTACCACGCTTGGCGAGCGGGTTGGCAACCGTTTAATTGGCAACAAATTTTTATTGTAATTTGCTGTTATCAGAAAGATGCTGCTGCCCATCTTCTGCCTCAGTTTCCCTCTGTCGCCTCTTACGACATTCAAGGGAAGATAAAGGGTAGTGGGTATTCTTACCCGCCACTACGCGAGGAGATATGATTTTAAGCTGTTTTTTTTTTAAAAGTCCCGCTGGGTTTCTTGGTGGTTCTTACCAAGACAGAGGATTTTTTTCCATACCAGTGGTACATTAAACCAAAGATATATTTTCAATAAGTATTATTTATAATCTATACTGAATAAAAAAGTTTCCGTTTCTGTTTCTGTCGTAGAAACGATAACTGTGGGAATAAATGTATTTTACGGACACCGTAGTTAAGCAGACCTATAAACTGCGCATGGCATGGCGACTGTTAGAAACTGGATGCGTGTAGCGTGCAAATCGGTCTTTCAACTAGCCATTTAGACCAGGGGATAAGCCGTACAATAAAAGCTTGCCCAAAGGACTAGTGTGCCAAACTCTGTCCAAAGCCTTCGAGACATCATGACCTACATTAATGTTTTATCGCTTTTTCTAACATTGATACACGGCTTGTGTAAAATGGCAAATAAAGAAAATATTTAGAAACTGATTATCATTTCTGACGAAAAAGATTGCAGCTAAATTATACGCGAATCTTTGAATGTACCTTATTTATCATATTCCTTTTATCGTGAAAAGTGTGCAAACATAAAAACCACAATGTAGTTTTATCAGTAAGAGAGTTATATATAGATATAAATAAAATTGAAGTGTCTGTCTGTAATATCGAAATAAGCATTTTATTGAGCTGACGAGGTTACTTCCATGCCATATTATTATTGTTATTCATGTCTATGAATAACATTTTTAAATGTTTATCTGTCGGTCTGTCTCTCCGGACTAGTCTGGCTGAAACGACTTTAATGAAACTAGACAAACAGATAAATCCAGGAGTGATCTAGGCTATATTTTATAAATAAAATAAGATGTATGTTATTGCAAAAACGAAAAATTTTATGAAATAAATGGTCATTGATGATTATTTAAAAAATCTAAATGACGCCTCATTAATAGATTTCCACCCAGGCAAAGCTGTCGTCGCTTTTCGTAATAAAAATATACCATATTTTATAAACGAAATACGAGTATAATAGGTTTCTTTATGGTAGAAAAAAGGAGGAAGCTGGGATGAAATTTAATATCTTACACAAATTTTCACAAACTTTATATAATACCGTCTTGGCATACCTCATTTCATGCCACATGAAATGAGGTATGCCATGACGGATAAAAAATACGTAACTTTATAAACGTATTATAATATAATAAATAGGTTTGTTTTACGGTAAAAAGGACGAATATGAATAATATGTTACAAAAATTTTAAAAGATCACATACTTTACATAATACCGTAATGACATTACCTCATTTCATGTGGCAGTACTGGTCCATTTGGCTCAATTCCAAAATCTATCAAAAAATCGGGATCCAATTTCAACCCTCCATTTTCTGTATCCACGTCTAACTTAACTATCCATCCACCCTGAAATACATTTATTTTGATGGTTATTTTATCGTTCTAAAATATAAAATAAATTTTTAACTAGTTTCATATAATTTCAGTAGTCATACCCGTTCTATCGATTTGGGATATATTTGTTTATCCCACGGAGAGTAGAGAGATGATGATACGTATAGACGTTTACCGTCTAAAGAGAGTTGAAGCATTTGTGGCGCCCCGAACAATTGTTTATTCTTTATGATTACTGGCTTCACCGGTTCCTGTTTATAAAATTTGTAGATAAATCACCTTTTGAATTCCGTTCATTAAGTTCTCACAGGATTATTTTATTTTTATATTTCTATTTTATTTGTACGTTCTATACCTTAATTGCATTTGTGGCGGCGCTGTCGTCGCGCCACAAGCGAAACACACCAAAGCCTAAATGGCGCTATCAAAGTTCCGAAGTAAAAGCAGTATATATAGGATAGCTCCAAACTACCACTAGGAGCGTTGGCCGCTCCTCAGGCAGAACACCTTGCCCGGCGGGAGATTCCCTCTTTTCCTTCCACCGGCTACAGTGGGGACCCCGACCTGATGTGAACACGCAACGGACAACCTTCGGAAAACTACAACTTCAAGCCTTCGTCATTATCCTCAAGAACACCTACCATTCACTCCCAAGAATCGTCTTCAGCAATTTTCAACTCCTGCAAGCCAGTCCAACTTGTCTTCATATCGACTCACCACAGATTTATAAGGCAGACTTCTAGCACTTGCTCCAGCTCATCGTTCTCATCGTCATCACTTTCAAGTGCGTAGTATGGCATGCATTACACACCGACATATCGTTCGTACCGCGTCACTTGCCCTTACGCACACAGTATGCATTCCCCACCGGCGTTAAGGACGCATTGGCAATCGGACTGCACTATCGAACTCCTGTCTGAGCAGAGGGGTAATGTGGCGGTGCTGTCGTCGCGCCACAAGCAAAACACATCGAAGCCTAAATCGCAATATCAAAGTTCCGAAGTAAAAGCAGTATATAAAGAATTGCTCCGAACTACCACTCGGAGCGTTGGCCGCTACCCGGGCTTAACACCTTGCCCGGCGGGAGATCTTTCCTTTTCCTTCCACGGCCACACATTGAAAAACAGCGTAGTTCTTCTATTTTATACATTTTAATCCTACAGATGTATAAAATATTTAACTAACAGTGTTATAACATTCTAGTAGACTGCTGAACATAGACCTCTCCCATAGATTACCTCAAAGGTTATATTTGCCATTAGTAATATCCCCCCTATAAGCTATACAACAGATTTATGTCAAACAAAAAATAATCAGAACAAGAACAGAAACAAAAAATATGAAGAAACATAAACAGAAAAAGAGAAGAAATATAAATAATTGAATTTAAAAAAATATGAGAAGAGGGAATAAGGGTGACAAACGAACAACCAGTTCGCCTGATGGTAAGTGGATCAGGCCAATAAACATCTATATCTATCCTCAATTAAGAAAAAAAAATGCAGATGCGTTGGTCACCCCTAAGGATTATGATGGAATACCTCGTTTCCAGTAAAATGGTCTCCGGTTCGCTTCCGATAGCGGACAGAGCTGTCATAGATGATTCTATTTGAGAAAACTAAGTAGCTAACTGCTCAAAGTCCAACTTTTGTTCCGCCACACTCTCATCAGATATTTCATAGATTTTACGGCTGCTTCCCAGATTCCACCAGCTGACGACCACCGAGGCCAAGAAGCTCCACTCGATATTAAATTCAAGTATAGCGTTGAAGAATTTGGGCCACGTCATAGTTTTGAATTGATGAAATTACGATAAATTGATGTATGAAAGAAATATGATATATGAAATAATCATACGAAACACAGCAGCAATAAGTTGCTATTTGACGCTGGTAGTCTGTGAGAGCGTGGTCCTTCCCCGTTTGAGCTGACCCATTTGTGCTACAACCATAATATAGCTGCAGCATGACTCTAGCACACATAGTAAAAATAAATGTATATACATACATACATACATAAACACTCACGCCTGTCACCCAGAGGGGTAGGCAGAGACTACGGACTTCCACTTGGCATGATCCTGGCACACCTCTCTCGCCTCCTTTACATCCATATATCTACGCATACACGCTCGTCGGTTAAGGGTACTCCTAATCTGGCCCATTTCCAATATATCGCCAATTTGGTCGATAAACCTTCGTCTAAGGCGTCCCTTTCCGACTCTGCCGTTCACTTCTGCAGCATAAATTTGCTTTGTCACTCTTTCTTCGTTCATTCTTTCTACATGACCAAACCACCGAAGCATTCCTTTCTTAATCCTGGTCACAACGTCATCTTGCAAACCACACTTTTCTCTTATCACACTATTTCTCACCCTGTCATTCAGATTCAGCCTAGCATACCCTTAATGACCGCATTTTACAGCATTTATTCTACTCTCATGCTTCTTCTGCCAGACCCAACTTTCACTACCATACATTAAAGTAGGGATTAACACAGCATTGTGAATTGCCAAACGTGCCTTTTTTGACACATTCTGACTCTTCACAGTCGTGTAGAGCCCCATTCACTCTATTTCCTGCGTTCACTCGTCGTTCTATATCCTTATCATATCTACCATCCCTACTAAATAAACATCCCAAATATACAAACTCATCCACTTGCTCAATCAGCTCCCCTTCTATTCTTATTTCACATAACGTTTTACTTTCTTCCCTTTAAAAACCATCACTTTCGTCTTATTTGCGTTCACTTTCATACCTCTTTCTTTTAATGATCGGTTCATTAAAGTAACCATCATTTGCAACTCGGCCGCCGACGATGCAAATATGACTTGATCATCGGCGTACAAGAGGCATTTGACGGTTAACTCACCCATTCTCAACCCACATTCTTCAACTTTCAAAGTTTGCAAACACCTGTCCATAAATAGGTTAAACAGCCAGGGGGAAGCTACACAGCCCTGTCTGACACCTTTTGATGCCAAACCAGTCCGAGTAGACCCTGTTGATCCTGACACAAGCACTTCAATTATTATTATTTTATTATTATTATTATATAATTATTATATAATTATTATTATTATTATTAAAGAGACTTCAATGCCTGTATCAAACCAGCGCTCAAACCAAATGAGTTAAGTGTTTGCCATAACACATTCCTGTCCACTCTGTCATAAGCCTTTTCCATATATTAATGCAAATTTCTAGAATACCAACCTGAAACTCCTTATCTTCAATAACTGTTAAGTTATCATTAACTATTTTCCCTCCGAAACAAACACGTCCCGTTAGTTTAGGGTGTTCTGGATCTGATATATCATATTGCCTTACATCACCATGTAACCAGCAAGACAAGTACAGATATTTATCATCCAAAGACAGAAGAATATCTGATATTAAACCTAAATAAAAGAGCATAGGTATTATCAAATATTTTTACTCACGTATTTTTTTTTATAACATAAAAATATTTTATTTAGTAAAAAAAATTGATTAATTCAATCTTACCATTAAGTTGTGTGTTCACACCATCCTCCTGAACTATTTTAGCCGGTATATCAATTACTTTATGGGCTTTCCATGTTCCATCCAAAGCTTTGAAAAACCTACATAATTAAAAATTATTACGTCAAACTGTCAAATAATATGTTATAAATTTTAAACTAAATCTGCCAAAGCTTTCTTAAATCTCTTACCTGTATACGTTCGCCTCTACGGCACATCCAACAAATCCCTGCGAGGATTTAGGATCATGGAGGAACCTGATCTCGAGCGGTGCACACCCTTCTTTACCTAAGTCTATAACTTGAATCAGTTCATGTGTAGACCATTTATAAACATTGAGTGAAGTACCATATCTCTCTTTATTAGGAACGTCCTCAGGTTGAAAGCCTCTATAATAAGCGTTTAAAAAAAATGAGCTTTTAAATATTTTTTTCGCAGATTGTAAAAAATATCGAAACTTACTTTTTAAAATGTTTGGGGCTGCCCCATTCTGATGCAAACATAATATCGTGATACGGTTGATACCAGAAATCATATCCAAATTTAGCTAATTTGTTGCCTGCAGTCCACGTTCCTATAACAGTTATTTTTTGTAAATTAAAACATTGTATATTATAAACCAATAATCGATTATAATTTAAAATACCTTTGATTTTTAAAGTTTTTGAATCAACAAGCACAAAATCTCCCTTTCCATTTTCGTTTTTATCTCCCATAGTCGAAATCATTATATCGCCGTTTGCTAGGCAATGTGTGGTATGAGGAAAACTACAGTTGAATGATTTCATTTCCGAACCGTCAATTACCTAAAATGCAAAATCATCTCAATATCAGTCAGTGAAGCTATTTTTACATAGATCGTTATTTTACTATAAATATGTTCATAATGACACTACTATATGGAGTGACAAATTAGTAAGACTAACAGGATGTTGATTGGTTGCAGGTAGCTAAATGTCATGTCTTGCAACGGTCCGAGAGGGGTATATGTTCAGCAGTGGACTTATGAAGGCTGAAATGACAATAATGATGAATCACTCTTAACACAAGCATTTAAAGCTTAATTGCAGTGGTTTACAGTAGTATTGGTTATGTTAAGAGCGTTACTTATATAAATTTATAAAAAAATGTGCAATTTAGGCTATCCAACATCTCATTTATGTAGTTGGAAATGTTCTCCTTCTTTGTCTGTTATGGAAGATCTTTTTTCAAACATACTTTTTTAATTCATGCATGAAGACGATAATACGAGTATGTAAAGTATATACCTTACGTCATAGGACTCCTTTTCTGCTTAGAAGTCCTACTGGTTAGGCACCCTACTACCTATTTCTGCCACCGTGCCTGCACTACCGTGTTACAGACTGAAGAGTGTAAAGAGTCAGTAATTACAGGCTGTGAAACATCGCATCTAGTCCTCAAGGGTGACAGCGCATCTGCAGCCATTTTTGCTTGAATTTGCCACTAGATATTTATGGACTCCAGTAACTTTTACGTGTTTAACGTACTTACCATCATGTGGAATATTACGTTCATTTGTTACTTCGGTTTTTTTTTTTAAAAACTAAAAATATTTTATAGGTATATAGACTGTAATAAGCGTTTACAGATGACAGTTACATAAATATTAGCGACAGTTCTTCACATTTGATAGACATTTACAATAAACAACATCCGCTAAGTTTGGAGGTAAAAAATATCCTCCAGTTTATATTATTCCATTTTATTTAAAAACAAGACTTTATTAATAACAAAACTATATTTAATATTAGGTCCTTACATATGAAATTAGATCAAAGTTTGGTTAAGAATTCCGAATTCAAATTTATAAATTCATTTAGCTGGTACATTTCAGTTTTGAAAACAGTTATTCATTTGTTTTTTCCTCATTATTTTTTTCTTTGGTGTCGCTTATTACCGCACAATGGAAAACATGAAATATCGGTATATTTACGAGTACGAGTTCTACCGTGGCACTAGTGCTGCAGAAACAGCTCGAAGGATTAATGATGTGTACGGCGCTGGTGTCGCAAAAGAAAGCACGGTACGTTTTTGGTTTCAACGTTTTCGTTCTGGAAATTTCGACCTTCAGAACCAACCCCGTGGACGGCTGGAGACCAAAGTGGAAAATGAAGAATTAAAGGCTATTGTGGAAGCGGATCCATCACAAAGCACTTCAGAGATAGCTGCAGGCTTCGGGGTAAGTGATAAAACTGTATTAATCCACTTGAACCAAATCGGGAAAGTAAAAAAACTTGAACGATGGGTACCTCATGAATTGAGTGAATCGAACTTGCAAACACGCGTCGACTGCTGTGTTACTTTGCTCAACCGACACAATAATGAAGGGATTTTAAATCGAATCATTACTTGTAATAAAAAGTGGATACTGTACGATAATCGGAAGCACTCGTCGCAATGGCTGAACCCTGGAGACCCAGCCAAATCCTGCCCTAAACGAAAATTGACTCAGAAAAAGTTACTTGTGAGTGTTTGGTGGACTAGCGCCGGTGCTGTTCACTACAGCTTTCTAAAATCTGGCCAAGCGATTACGGCAGCAACTGCAAACCATGAAGGAAGAACTAGCTGCTAAACAACCGAGATTGGTCAATCGCTCTAGGCCACTGCTGCTTCACGACAACGCAAGACCATACATACACTGCACGACAAACAACCACTAAGTTACATGAGCTACAATTGGAATGTCTGCGACATTCACCGTACTCCTCGGACCTTGCTCGAACAGATTACCATTTTTTCTGGAATTCGGACAACTTCTTACAAGGAAAAAAATTCAACTCCGATGCGGCAGTCCAAACCGCGTTCAAAGAGCTTATTGATTCTCGCCCCATGGTTTTTTTTAGTAAAGGGATCAATGAACTACCCATGAGATGGCAAAAGTGCATAGATAACAATGGTGCATACTTTGATTAATTAAATATATTTTACAAAAAAAAAATTGACTTTATATTCCTCCCGTACAAAACGCCAATTTCATATGTAAGGACCTAATATAATAACAATTTTCGACTTCATTACTTTTGTATTGTTATCACAATTTAAGTTTACCTTGTGCATCTCAGGTTTCCTAGGATTACTGCCAACATCAATAACAAAAATATTGCATGAATTTAAAGCGGGTAATAAAAGAAGGTTCCTGCTTAGATCTGGATTATCATGGCAGCTGGAACACACATTCCAGCCACTGTGATGAAGTTCATCACCTAAACTCCCAGTGTAAGTGCGATGAATTACCTAGAAACGTTTTGTGGAATAAAACAACAATTATTACATAAATGTATGTAAAGATTATTGCTTTTAAAATATGTAAAACAGTAATTCTTACGCAATTTTCTTCCCAGATAAATAATATAAGAACATGTAGCCCAATTATTTGTAAAAGACGAATATAAAATACTTATAATATAATCACGACACAATAAAAAAATCGTCGAAAATCTTCTTACGTCGATTATTAAGAGGTATCAAAAATAGGGTTGTAAAGATAGTCACTATGTTTATAGATACTATCATCCATTCAAGATAAAGAAGTAATATGGGTACTTTGTCAACTGTGACATCTAAGATAAAAACCCTCGTTGTAAAAATTGTGAGGATTGCGTTTATTCCGTTATTTTACATAAGTATTACTTTAGAGGATTATTTATCCCGTATTGAGTCAACTTATCTATTTCCGAGCTATGTATAACCTTTTTTATATTTTACTTATATTTATAAAATATAACCTGACTTATATTTTACATACATATGAGTTAGCTGAAGCTTTTCTGAAAATGTGTAATTCGCTGATTGTGTTTGTATAATATAATATCAAATTAACAATAATTGTTCTTATTTACTATTAATTAAGGCTTTATTTCTCTTCTTCTTTACAGCATCTTTTAATCAAATATTAAAGTAGTCCTTTTCATGAACCCAAAAATATTTGTAAGATTTACCCGGTAAGCACCTCGCTGGGCAGGGACGGTGAGGGAGGGGATGGTAAGCACAGAGCCGATAGCGTCTTACTGATGATGCTGTTCCCCATTCAGTATAATATGGGATTTGGTTTCTGTACTTTCTAATGAATATACTGTCATTATTTGCCGTTATTTGAATAAATATTTTTATTATATTAAGAATTATTTGTGAAAATTGTAAATTAATCATCATATCCAAATATCTAAACCTGGCTGTATGTAGGCGAATCAGGATCAACATCCACTGTAGCTAAGTAATCTTGCTTACTAAGATTAGGCTGTACGCAAACAACGTACAAAAGTTTTTCTCTTGGCCCATCTCTAAACGCGTCCAAAGGTGATGCATATCCAGGGCCCTTACCTGACAAAAATTAAGAAATAAGAAAATATTATGTAAATTATTACGAAATCCATCCATTTTTATCCTCCGTAGTTGGTAACATGTGTGATATTTTAAAACTGAAAATAAGTAGTTATTCAATTTATGTAACTTCAAAATAGCAGTAAATTCAATAAGTTTTTTAACCGGCTTCAAAAAATGAGGAGGCACTCAATTCGACTGTATTGCATGCGTCATAACGCGAAGCATTATTAGGTAGTGCTTTATTCTCGACACTTCAAGGTCAAGCAATTGTGTGTTCTTAAAATGCCCCTATCATAACCATATTGCACTTATACGATAATATGAGTAGCCGTATATCAAGAAAACACTAATTAATCCATCTTATATTTTCTAAAAGAATCTACTTTGAAAAAAAAAACAATTTGAAAACAATTTACGTGGACGTCCGGATGTTGATTTTGTATGTGATCACGATAACTCCCGAAAAAATTGACGTATCGAGACCGTTTTTTTTATTAGCTTCAGAATTACATCAACTGGTTCCCTATTTCAAAACAATAGCCTAGTAAGCATAGTTTGTTATTAAAATGATTTTCAACTTTTTGAAAATCATTTTAATAACAAACTACGCTAGATTGTTATTAAAATGATTTTCAACTTTCATAAATTTTATTGCTAATAAAAATTTAAAGGCGCTTTAATTGTTTTAGCCCTTGATAGACAAAGGACAAATGTACCATACAGTCTATATCGATTTTATACTTTGTGTAATCGATTTATTTTGGTAAATATTATTATTTTTTTCGGTGTAGGTGACACGTAAATAATATATTTTAAAAGTCAGGAATACAATTTATTTTTTTCATCAAAATTAAATAAAGAGCTCATGACGCGTGTACTTTTGGATTTTCCAAACTGTTTTTTTTTATGTGTGTAACCTCAGAACTTTTTTCTAGGCTTCTCATGTGGTCGCATATAAATTTGATCAAGATCTGACCGGTACTTGAGTTAACCTTAATAATGTGTATTTAATTGACTTCGACTACATTGATGATGTTTTCATTTTATTTATATTGAAGTCGGTTGTACAAAGTTTTTAATTTTACCACTTGCTCCTCTTTCTTATTACTTTGTTTTGTCAAAGAAATTCTTTATAGCCAATGTAGAGTTAATATATTTCTGTACGGAAATGGATAGTCGGCAAACAAGGGGAATTCTGTCCCTCGCAAATGTAATGTTTGCATATAAATGACTCCTTTGTATCAATTTTTCCATCAATCATCTATTGTTTGTTTTGAAATGTTGAATAGTGAAATATATAAATTACTGCGTAAGAACTTTCCAGACCGCGTGTTTAAATGGCACCATTAAAGTGGCCCTGAAATGGTCTTATTTATACCGAAGTGAATTAGTCTCGCGGTCGTCGTGGGCACGGTAGCAAATTTTACTACTAGCAAAAATGAATTTGTGTCGTGAACGGTTTCGCGAACTATGACAAAAACCAAAGTATAAAAATATAACATTTCATAATATCGGATAAGTCAAAAATGCTATTTAGAGGTCATTGTGGCTAACAATATTTAAACAAATTCGAAATAATTTTTTTTGTTTACGAATTTTCTCGACGTTTTTTTTACAAACGAGGCGAGGCCACACATGCCGTACGGCTGTACCTATAACATTACTCAGCATAAATCATCGTAGTAGTCGATGTAGTGAAAATATTTAATTATAGTATTTTAAGATTTCTTATGTACAAAATTTATTAAAATTATTTAATAAAATCAAAATGTGTGTCTTTTTTATCAATAAAAAAAGTAGCAAAACTAAGTTATAAATATGAATGTAGGCATAGTGAGTTCCAAGCGATTTTAATATTTTCGCCCTTTCCTGCTTGAAGAATTCCGAAGTGCAACTCGCACTGTCGTTTCGATGTCTTTTCATATCTGAAGTATCAAGTGACATATTGATAATAATACCACTATGTCGCAAAAAACAATACTTTTATTTTTATTTTAATCAATTCTTAGTTTAGCAACGTTGGGCTTTATTTTCGACATATTAAATAATTTGTTGCGCTTATCACACAGCCGAATAACATTTCCATCCATCCATTGTACACGTAATACTTTTTAAAGCTTACTATTATATTATATTTAGACGTGAAAGTAGAATTGTTTTGTGCATAATAAATTAAACTGCAGATAAAATCAAGGATTTGCTTTGAATATTTTATTCGATAAGTTCAATAATAGATTATATCTTTCTTATTTGAAGTGGTATGTAATGAAGATCAGAAAATGTTAGTGACATGATATTATATATAAATAAAACAGTTTTTTGAACTGCAGTAGCCACTTACTACCAGATGGACAATAAGTTTGCTTGTTATTTTTTTTAAATAAAATTAAATATAGTTACGTATACTCACTAATTTATGTTCAATATTAAGTTCTTGTTTAATAAAACAAATATCTCCAAAATATTTTATAGTTGTTTGAAACATTTACATAGTATGTTAACGAAAACTACTCTGAAATGAATTCGTATCATCTTCATCATTACAACCTCTCAAAAGTCGACTTATGAACATAACACTGCACAATATATATATATATACACACACATATAAAAGTTTATAAAGTATTAATATATATATTGTTATCCATCCAACCTTCCTTTTTTATATTAATATTTTAACATTATAGCTGATTTTTCTATTTACCGTCAGGTTATATGAAATTCTGTTTCAGTAGTCTTATACAAATTTTAGCCAAATCCGATGACAATTAGAATTATTTAATATTTTTTATAATAATGCAAACATAATTTTAGTTTACTACTTACTTTGTAATTGTACAAATATATAAATTATATACGTACGTATTATATACACATGTTCTACGAAGAAGTTACTTTTACATAAGTTAATATTATTTTAGCTCAGTGAAAAATTACATTAACTTACAAATGTTACTGTTATTTTCTTAACTTTTTGTTTAAATAAGTTTAATTATGCAAAACATTCTATATTAAATAAAACGTTTGTTGGAGCGTGACTAAATGTTTGCACAATATGTGATATTCATATAAAAGTATAATAACATATAATATGTTATTTTAGAGCGTATGCAGATCTGTAAATATCGAAGTGAATACACCGACAAACTTAAAAATCAATTATTAATAATATGTAATACTCACAGCAAGACATTTTAAAATAATATTATTAAAATTTAAGGAACCACCAACCACTTTGTTCAGTGTCAATAACACAAATACATTATAATACATAAACTATAGTATGTGCCATATCGATTGAGAAAACGGACAATGACCTCAGATATGAGCCGAGTGTCAAAAGGCGTAACTTACAAAATCTCAATTTAGATGTGATAACAATATTTAAATATTGATATTATTCCACTTCTAGGTCAGTACATATGTTTTGTTTTTTTGTTTCTTAAATAATATTGTCTGTGGTTCCTATAAACATAGTAAAATCTTACGGTACATCGCGAAAAATGTGTTATATTTTATATTTCAATTTATGGTAAGTAACGCAGCAATTCATTTAATAACAGTTTCATATTAAAAATATTTGAAGCAATATAATCACCATATTGAGCTTTGCAAATTCATCCCTTTAAAATAAACAAAACGCGTTACGTCAGTTCGTTCTAAAAGAAACGTGACAATGGCAGCCAGAGATGCGTCACCTTTTGGGCCGGTCCGCCATTTTGTTTTCATTCGTGTTCGGATAGCGCTTGTGTGTACGTCTCGGGTAATTCATAGCATTCATTGCATTGTTTTAGTTGAGTTTTACTGTTAAATTTGTTATATCGTTAAGTTTTGTTTTTGAATCTGTTATATTAGTTTTACTGTGACGGTCGTTACTAAATCGACATGAGTTCAGGAGAATTTGGTGAAGGACCCGGTCCTTCAACATCAAGTGGAAAGAGACGTCGCTCGACCCATAATAAACGTAGCAGGTACGTACAAATAGGTACAAATGCGACGACGTAGCCTCTATTTCTTAAAGCGTCTTTTATGTGACCATGTGGTATTTATTTTCTAAAACAATATGTATTTATGTGATGTAGTACTATGGTAGTATATTTTGTCATTTATTTACAGGCCCATCTTCTGAGCACCTTTAACGTCACCAGTAAAGAAAACCTACCACTTTGTCGGTCGGGAACAAAGATTATCATTAATGTATACAAATATGTCAAAAACACCTGGCCCGAAGACGTGTATCCTTCAAACGTTAATATGGTGAAAAGGTTTCGGAGATCTCAGGAGTCAGCAAGAGCACTATATATCGCGTATTAAGCGTGTATAGAATTCCATAAAATACCAGAAAAGGGAATAATTAATAAAGAAAAAAGTCTGTAATTGACAAGTTGGACGATTTTGATAAATCGGCTATAAGAGCGAAAGTGCATCAGTTCTTTCTTGCAGGAGAATACCGACTTTAGACAAAATTTTGCTCATATAAATCAAGATGACCAGTTGCCAAACGAGCAAAACTTCCCTGCGACGTGTGTTGCGCCATTTAAAATTCAAATATATAAGAGAAACAGAAAAAGTGGTCTAATAGATCGCCCAGAGATAGTTCTGTGGCGTACCAGATATTGAGAGAAATACAAATATTGAAACGAGGACGTAACATTTTTTACCTTGACGAAACATGGATTAACGCAGGTCATACTATGGGAAGGTATGGAAGACACCACAATTGAATCTTCTCGTCAATCACGGTTGAGGCTACTCTACTGGCGCGAAAGCCCTTCGGGTAAAAACGATTAATAGTTGTACACGTTGGCAATGAAAATGGCTTTTTGGATTGGTGATTGGTATTTGAATCATCATCTACTGGTGACTACCATGAGAGTATGGACGCTCTCCATTTCGAGGACTGGTTTGAAAAGTAATAGAAAAACTGCAAAGCGGCGATGTCATAGTTATGGATAACGCTAGTTACCACTCCAGACGTTTAGAAAACCCCAACAATGTCTTGGCGGAAACAAAATATGCAGGAATGGCTAGAATCTAAACAGATCGCATGTGCCCTCGGACACAAAGACCCACTTAATGGAAAAATAAAGGCAGTTAAGATAACTATCGAAGTTACGTCACCGACGAGATGATAAAAAAAGCATCACAGTGGTAAGGTTACCTCCTTATCACTGTGAGCTTTCCATTGAACTTGTGTGGGCAGATGTGAAAGGGTACGTTGCACGAAAAATACAACTTTCAAGTTAAAAGATGTTAAAATTTACTTAAAGATGGTTTAACTCAAATCACGCCAGATAAATGGAAAACTGTGTTCAGCATGTCCTAAGGTTGAACAAAAATGCGTGGCATGGATGATAGAATTGACCAAACTGCAGATCGCTTTATAATTAATGTTACAGATAGTTCATCAAGTGAAGATACAGTGATGATTGCACCGAATAAAAATAAAGTTCTTATATAATATTAAAAATAAAGTTTTATCTTTTGCATAAGTACGTACTTATTCGGTGTCGTTATCACTCGAATCTTTATGTGTTATAAATTAATGTTTTTTGTTGTTAAATGAATAAAGTACTTTATAACAATAGATGATTTTTCTTCTACAGCGATCTTTCACATAACTTTTTAATAATAGTTAATAAATATATATTATATCAATCATTATAAAAAAATCATTATAAATAAAGAAAGTACTACATATAAAATGTGCCTATATATTGAAGGTTTGTAACCCCTGGTTAAACGACCGAAAGGTCATTGTCCGTTTTTCTCAATCGATTTGGCACATACTATAGTGAACTCGGTTTTTACATATCAGAACAGTGGAATAAACTTGAACACGCCTGAGACCAGGCATCTATCTCTTTCTTTTCGTTAAAAAACTTGTTCGCTTTCGAAATGTTTACATACACCATAGGTATGCAAATTTGATTCATCCGTGTGTTACTACGTAGTACTTTACACTTGACATTACCGTGGAATAATAATGTTAAAAAACTATTATTATCTTATACTAAATGTTGTTCCTTTCTTGTTATCATATTTTTGATTTAGTGATACTTCTTATCGGTTATTTCATCACGACAATAATATTATATGTTTTTGCTGTGTGAAATAATTAACCACTGTATAAAACTCACAAATTACTCAAAGTTGTCCTTTCTTCGGCAATTTTCGAATTTGATAAATTTATATACTGAAATAAAACACATTTTTTTAGATTAATAGTATAAGGTAGGTAGCCACTGCGTCCAAATACCTGCAACCAATTTTAAGCAAGTTACAGATAAGTATGTGTTGTAAACTTTGAGTATTAAGATGGAATGCTAAGACAAGCAGTCTGTAATTCCTCTGGCTTTGTTACTTTTCAAATGAGAACACGCCAGTTGGGTAATATGAAATTAAAATAGCTAATTAATAAAAACTAGTATAAATAATGAAGGTTATTTTTATTATTCAATTAAATAAATGTATGACACTTATCATTTTACAAAATATTTTGAAAGAAAATATTTGATGTATAAGCATGAACATTTAACACTTATATTTAGGTCTCATCTAGCCATATATCTGACGTAGACTGTACGTACCTCCAGGATATCTGTAAAAATCGTTAAAAATATTAATTGCCCGGTCCTTTTATTTGTCATTAACTTAAACATTATAAATTATTTTCGTTCTTTGTTGCTGAAACGTAGACACTGACGACTTCGAAAAATTCTTGCTCAGAAAGGCATGGAACGAGGATCGTAATGTAGAAATCCGTCAGATAACTTAAATCACAGGCATAGTCTTTCTTGTATTTACAAATTGAAATACTTAATAGTGGACTGGCTACATCTGTTGTGGAAACGATATCTGTGGAAATAGATGTATTCTACGGACATCGAGTGCGGCAACTGCGTATGGCGAATGGCAGAAACTGGATGAGTGTAGCGTGCGGATCAGGCTAAGTGGCGTAATTTAGGTGTGGCCCTATGTCCAGCTGTCGATTGCCGCAGGCTGGTACTAATGATGAAAGGGATATTTTACAGGTTTAAGATTAACGTTAATATGTTAATAAAAAGGATACGCATTTATTTTAGGTATTAATGTTAATTCAATACAATGCACTTACATAATATGAAGAAGCAGTTCACTCAAAACGTAGTAACCTTCACCAAGCCAATTAGACCAAGGGATAAGGGATAAGACATACGACGAAAGCCTGCTTAAAATACTAGTGGGAAAAACACTGTCCAAAAACGGCTTGTGTAAAACGACAAAACTAAGAAACTGATAATATTTGGTGCCGAAAAACGATAACTGTAAAATTATACGCGAATCATTGTCGGTGAACCTTATTATATTTTTATATTTAAAGAAGTTACCTGCACTCTAGGATTCTCTTGTATCGTGGAAATAATGTGAAAAAATATATAGCGAATGGTCAAACAATAAGACATGATACACTTATAATGTGTAGGTATGTAGGTCATTAATATACTTGCACAGCAGAGAATCGAATTCCGGCCCGCAAGGCAGCAGCCAATCGTTAGTTACGCACTACCGAGTGTTCAAATTATTATTTAATGTAAAATTCTGGGTTGAGATCAAAGCTTTGCTCTAATTCATAAAAAGTAACTAAGATAAGGAGAAGTCCCAATACTTCACACAAAAATTATTAATTTCTATGTATATGTACTTCAAGTAGTATCGGAATCGAACTCAGGGCAACTTCAAGGGCAAAGATGTAGTTTTATCTGTAAGCGAGTTATCTATAGGTACATATAAATTAAATTTAAGAGTCTGTCTGTAATATCGGAATATCTGCATTTTATTGAGCTAACGGGGTTATTTGCATACCATGCCATGTATATACATTTTTAAAACTTTTGTCTGTCTACCCATATAGACTTCGGAATGGCTGAACCGATTGTAATGAAGCTTGACGAACAGGAGCAATGCCAGTAATGATCTAGGCTATATTTTATCCGAAAAACCAGAAGTATTTTATTTTTCTGATCGAAAAAAAATCTGGGCTGGTCGCAAGTTTGTAATAAAAAATACGTAATTTTATAAACGTATTAAGTATAATATAATAAAAAGGTTTATTTTACGGTAAAAAAGAACGAATTTGAATAATATGTTACAAAAATTTAAAAAAAATCACATACATTACATAATACTGTAATGACATTACCTCATTTCATGTGGCAATACTGGTCAATTTGGCTCAATTCCAAAATCTATCAAAAAATCGGGATCTAATTTTAACCCTCCGTTTTCTATATCGACGTCTAGCTTAACTATCCATCCACCCTGAAATAATTTATTTTTGATTATTATTTTATCGTTCTAAAATCTAAAATAATTTTTTTTCTATTTTAATATAATTTTAGTATTCATACTCGTTCTATAGATTTTGGATAAATTTGTTTATCCCACGGAGAGTAAAGGGATGATGATACGTGTAAACGTTTATCGTCTAAAGAGAGTTGAAGCATTTGTGGCACCCCAGGCAATTGTTTATTCTTTATGATTACTGGCTTCACCGGCTCCTGTTTATAAAATTTGTGGATAAATTAGTTTATGATTGCCATTCATTAAGTTCTCACAGGATTATTTTATTTTTATATTTCTATTTTATGTGTACCTTCTTCACCTTGATAGCATTTAAAAACAACGTAATTATTCTATTTTACAATAGGTCTCTTTACCTATGAAATTGTTGTATTGGTTGTTTCAAATCAAAATAATTTTTGTTTTACAAAGAAATCTAATTTCATATTAATTTTATTTTATAAACATGTAATTCTTTTTTCAAAGTTAGTCATTTGTTTATTGATTAGCGTTATGTTTTCATCTCATTTGAATCTTTTTCGTCATCATGGATACGTTAAAAAATCGAGTTATTATGGAATATGAGTACGGTCGTGGCAGCAACGCGGCAAGAGCCCCACGCAACATCGAGGATGCTTACGGAGCGCATACTACAAACGAAAACACCACCTGTTATCGGTTTGCCCGATTCTGTTCTGGAAATTTCGACCTGAAAAATTTACCCCGTGGTCGTTCGAAAACTTTGGTCGACAGTGACGAATTTAAGGCGATTGTGGACGCTGATGATAGTCAATCTACGGCTGAATCAGCAGCAGCTTTCCAAGTTAGCAACAAAACAATGTTGGTTCATTTGTCAAATTAGCAAGGTAAAAAGCTTGACAAATGGGTGCCCCAGGAACTCAATGATGTGCGAGCGAAGTACTCGTCGAGACGTGCCTTGCACTGCTCAACAGTCACAGAAACGAAAGAATTTTGAACCGCATTGTTACTTGCGATGAAAAATTAATTCTGTTTGACAATCGCAAATGCTCAGCAAGTTGGTTGGATCCTAGTTCAGCACAAATAATGTCCTAAACGAAAACTTACCCCTGGAAAAGTAATGGTCACTGTTTGGTGGTCTAGCACCGGTGTGATTCATCACAGCTTCTTATCAAACGGGATGAGCATTACTGCAGATGTGTACTGTGAAGAATTGAACACAATCATGGAGAAGCTCGCACGTCTCCAACCAGCTTTGGTCAATCGCTCGTCCCCGCTGCTCCTGCACGACAACGCGCGACCTCATACTACACAACAGACGGTCTCCAAGTTACAAAAGCTGGGGTTGGAAGCTCTCCGTCATCCGCCATACTCACCAGACCTTGCGCTAACAGACTTCTACTTTTTCTAGAATTTGTATAACTTTTTGGCGGGAAATAATTCAATACCCGAGAGACAGTACAAAATGCCTTTGAAGAATTTGTTGCCTACCGTCCACCCGATTTCTTCAAAAAGCGCATCAATAAACTGCCACCGCGTTGGTAAAGATGCATCGATTGCATGGGTGATTACTTTGGTTAATAGAAATTAAAAATATAGAAAAAAAACAACGTTAACTTATTTCATAAAAAAAGGCAAGTCCATAGATAAAGACCTAATATACTCGTATTACAAGCTGATACCAGGCGCATTGCTGCCGCAGAAGAAATAATTGTGGATATATCGTTTTAAATTTGGAAGAATTATACTGTTTAATTAATAATAATAATAATAATAATTAAATTTATTTCAGACCCACATATAGTCCATAATTATGTTAGTAAATTAGCTTAACCTATGTTAGTCTTAAATTAATACGTACAATTTTCACAACAATTACAAAATTATTTTGGCACCCCATGACACCAGGCTCATGCAAGTGGATACGCATCCAGTGTCCTAGGATGGGACAATCAACTCTATCGGATATTGCCCTCAGAATGCCATTAGAGCTCCCGAACCCTGCATCAGGGATGCTATTCTCTTTCAATTATGGCATGAAAACCGTCCATACCGTATGCTGTAAACATCCTGAAGCGCTACAATACCGGAAGACCCATCAGCATCCTGAAGGCATTATTATATTGTACCCGAAGGGCATTGTGAGCTCTCTGCGTGTATAACCCATAGACTGCACGTGTAAATGACTGGCAAAAGCTTTGAGTGTTATCTTAACTTCTTCTGTAACGCGTGCAAAGCTACGGGACAGCATGTTACAGCGAACCGCCAACGCCCTTCTTTCTCTTTCTATGTCCGCATCATCAGTCAGATCCTCAGTTAAAACGTGACCAAGATACTTAAATTGATACACTCTATTTAACTGTACGTTCCTTAATTTAACAGGTGGAATCGTTTCAATTTTTGATCCAGCTCGAAATAACAACACTTCACTTTTTTACATTATAAATGAGACCGTGAGTCTCAGCATAAATATCAAAATATTAAGTAATGTCCTCAATGCATTAATCGATGGGCTCAGCAACACCATGTCGTCTGCATAGCTTATGCTGTTAACGAAATGCCCATCAATTGAGCAGCGACACCAGCGTTGCTGAGCTCAACGATTAACTGGTTAATGTACAGGTTGAAGAGCGCTGGTGATTAGGCCACTGTCTCACCCCGCACTCCAACCTGTACTCGTTGGACAGTGCATCTGTCCATCTGACCTGATTTATTTGATGGCCATACCAGTATTTATATTTCAATCAACTCGCTTGGTAAGGCCACTACGCTTCTTCCACAGAATATCATAATTAACTAGGTCAAATGCCTTTGACAGATCGAGGAAGGCAGCGTAAATTGGTGTTTCCTATTGGTATAGTACCTAACAGTATGCTTGAGTGTTAATATGCACTCTCAGTGGAGAGACTCTTTTAAATCCAAACTGAGCATCGTGTAATTTTAGATATCCACTGAGATGCCGCTCAAGCAGACTGTCAAGCACCTTATACATGATAGTAGCTAATGAGATGGGCCTATAGTTCTCTTTGTCAGATATATCCTCGGTTTTATTTTTACTATAGGCACAACAATAGTTCATCAGCTGCTCAGGAAGATAGGAATGTCTCATGCAAAGGTTAGAAGGAGCTAGAAGCCCGGAGAGATGAGGCCCCACATGCAGAAGATGCTCAATGCTGAGGCCATCGTGGCCCGGCGATTTACCCTAGTCATGTTTTTAATTACGTCAAAACTTCATTCGGCGTAAAGCTAATTAGCTCGCCCGTGCCCGTCTGGCCGTCCTCAACATCTGAGACTATCCGCGACGATATGTTCGGTGATATTACTTTAAAATGCTTTTGAAATAAGTTGCTATCTCTCTGGCTCATTCACTCCTCAATACTCACAGGATACTCGGCTTAGGATTCACCTTTTTGTTTGTTTCAAAAATTTTAAAGTCTTTGTTTTTATGCTTTTCAACTAACATGTCCATTTTAATTTGATGTTCATTATTTTGACAAAATTTTAATTTCTGTTTAAATAACTTTCTTGATTCATACATTTCTTTTATACAATTTACCACTAATAGGTTTTCCATGCCACACCCAATTTATAAATTTTGCCTAGCATCCCGGTGAGCATCCCTAACATGTTTATTCCAGCCAACAATACGAACGCCCTTCCGACACTTTCCCTTATTATAACTAAATATAGCGGCCTCTGACAATGATGCAACAATTTTATTATACATTACATCTATGGATTTTTATGATCAAGGTTATAACACATTCTATTACAGCAAGGAATAAGAGTATAGTCATTTAAAGTAAAGTGATAAATTAAGAGTGATAATACAACGTGTTACAAAATACCCCGTAAAAATATAATTAATTATCAAAGCCAAAACTTTTGTCAACCCTAGTAAGCTGTCATGTCAGGGAACCAGATTATTTAACAGAAAGGCCTATACCTATTTTACCTAATAATTGTCTACTTTAATCGTTTTCTATTTTAATTCATGTTCAGTGATGGTAGACCCCACTGAACAGCGACGTGCCCTTCGTACCAGTGTTTTCTGAACATTTCAAGACGACTACATTCCACCGGCTCTTTTCATCGGTCTCCTGGAAGTGGACGTCTAAGCACAGTCGACGCCAGGCAGGCTTAATTAGTGTTAGAGCATTTTGAAGAAGAGCCGATCACAAGTACGAGGCGAGCCGGAACAAGATTCGGTATAAACCATGTTGCAATTTGGCGAATTCTTCGTGACGACAATCGTCAACCTTATCACTATCGCCGTACACAGGAGCTGATACCCTCCGATTTTGCACCCAGGGGAACTTCTGCGGTATTACCTCAGGCAGTTAGAGGAAAACCCTAATTACGTAAACTATGTTCTTTGGACGGACGAGGCAACATTGACGAGGTCAGGACTTTCAAATATCCATAACGATCACGTTTAGGCTCGCGTGAATCCACATGCTTCACGGCAGGGCAGATTCAACACCAGTGGCAGATGAATGTGTGGGCTGCCTTTGACGGGCATGTCATCGGTCCCGTCATTATGCCATCACGTCTGACCGGTAGCACTATCTAACGTTTTTAATTCGAAGAGGCGATTGACGACTTTCCTGTGGCTGACTGGGATTACTTTGAGAACAAAGAAACATGGTATTTCAGCATGATGGAGCTCCGGCATATTTTGCTCGCAACGTACGAGAACATCTTAATGTTCGCTTTTCGCGAGATGGATCGGCCGCAGGGGACCGGTGCTATGGCCTGCTCGTTCTCCGGACCTCACACCCTTGGACTTCTTTTGGGGTTATGTGAAGGACAGAGTGTATTTCTCCATTGCCCAACGGTTGCCGAGATGGAACAGCGTGTTAGATCGGTTCTCGCATCAATAACACCGACAATGGTGCGAAATGCCACAAAGCATATCCCGACGAGCGAGGTTGTGTATTGAGTAAGGCGGAGCACACTTTGAGCCGTTTCGATAAATTTGACGTTTATTATGAAAAGTAAGTGTTCGTTTAGGTTGTTTCGTTAGGTTAGATCTTTTAAAATTTTGTCGTTCCGCGAATTAGGTACAAATGTAGGTACATTCTGCGTAGTTTCTTTAATTTTACTGAAATAGGGTTTGCACATCAGTGAAAATAATAATATTTTTTATTTTTGGGGTATGTTATACAGCGTTACTACGGTTCTTAAATATTGTGAATGGACTCGTTATAAGTCCCCATTTAACCTCCTTTCGGCTTTACGGGTAGTTTTGTAACACCCGGTATATTCACTGACATTTTGATTTATGAATGACTTTCAAATAAATTTCTTGGTACGATACTTGCGCCACCTAATGTAAGTTAATTGTAAACAAGTGCAAGCAATAAGTTGACAAAATTTTAGCGCAATCTGATGAATGGTATGGCAGCGCAAAAAATACGAACAAACACACATTAATTTTTATATATTAGACTGGCTGGTACCCAGATCGTTGCTGTCGCAGAAGCAATGATTGTGGAAATGCGTTATAAATTTAAAAGAGTTATATTGTTTAATTAGGAATGATAATACATATATTGATATTGAATGATATATAACTTTCAAATAAATTTTTCGGTACGATACACGCGCCATCTGGTGTAAGGTAATTACCATGCCTATTACCTTCGCGCAAGTGCAAGCAATAATTTGACAGAGTTTTAGAGTTTAGCGCAATCGGATGAACGGTATAGCAGCGCATAAAATACGAACAAACAAAAATTAATTTTTTTACAGGGTTATTTTAAAATAGTAGCCAAATTTTTAAAGTTAAGTTCAAATACACCGAGAAGTACCGTTATTGCAGTTTTTGAAAATACGAGTAAATAACGCTTCTACTTTTATTTGAAATTATCCCAAATTTAATGTGATTTATGGGCAACAACAACGCGCACGCGCGCTCCTCTGTGTGTGATTCAATTGAAAACGTTTTTGCCGACCGATCGATCCTTACGAATGTGCGTGCGTAGTAAAATAGTAGACAATCAGTTAAAATAATGCATTACCACATTTTGAATTTAAAAGATAAAAAGGACAGAATGTTTGCTATTTTTTTAATTAATTTATCTTCACCATTTGGCTATATTATTTATTCTGAACATTCTCTGCAAATTTGGCCGGTTATTGCAAAATAACCCCGTATATAAGATTTATTTTAGCTTAAACCCATAGATATATGTTAAAATATTCAACTAACAGTGTAACAACATTCTAGTGTACTGCTAGACACGGCCTCCCCAATAGATTGCCTTAATGGGGTATATTTGCCATCAGCACGATAGCTAAACGACATATTTATGCTAAACCAAAAAATAATCAATTATTACTAGTCTTTTTAACTACGATAAAAAAATTTGCCTAGAAAGTTAAGAGAGCATACTGCATAAAATAATGTGATGTTTTTAAAATAATTGAAATTACAAAATATTGTAGAGAAGAAGAGAGAATACTGATTAAGAACAAACAACCAGTCCGCCTGACGGCAGATGTGTCATTCCTGAGGACTAAGATGGAATACCGGAAACTGGAAACGTGCAGTAAAATATCCGGTAAATATAATAGTATCCGGTTCTCTACACTCACCATACGAAACTCCGCAGAATTAAGTTGCTATTTCACGCAGGTAGTCTGTAAGAGCGTGGTCCTTCTCTGGTTGAGCCGACCCATTTGCGAGAAGACCATAATATAGCTGCAGCATGGCTCTACCACATATAGTAAAAATAAATAAATATATGAATAAATATTCGTCACAGACTTACCTGAAACTCCTTATCTTCAATAACTGTTAATTTATCATGAACTATTTTTCCTCCGAAACAAACACAGTCTGTTAGTTTAGGGTGTACTGGATCTGATATATCATATTTCCTTACATCACCATGTAACCAGCATGACAAGTATAGATATTTATCATCCAAAGACAGGAGAATATCTTTTAATAAACCTTAATCAAAGGGCATAGGTATTACCATAGTATAAAAAAGTGAAAGTTACAGCCTATATACGTCCCACTGCTGGACACAGGCCTCCTCTTATTTCTGATAGGGTTTACGGGGAAAGAAAATGTCTGCGCGCTGCCCAAATGCGTGTTTGCGAACTTCACATGGCTTCGAAATATTTTTTTCTTATTTTTCAGACATGCAGCTTCCTCACGATGTTTTCCTTCACCGCCAAGCACGTGGTAAATCAGCACTTAAAATTGCAATTAACGATTTCTATGGTTACGGCGGGGATCGAACCCGGGTTGCTCGCGTACTGTGAAATTTACAGCGGGCGCTTAGCCCCTGAGCTACCACGGCTCACCAAATATATTACTTACGTATTAGTTTTTAAAAGCAGAAAGATGTCTTTTGAAGTAAAAAAAAATTATTTAAATCTTACCATTAAGTTGTCTGTTCATACCATCCTCCTGAACTATTTTAGTCTGTATATCAATTACTTTGTGGGCTTTCCGTGATCCATCCAAATCTTTTTAAAATCTACATTATTAAGAATCATTCCTTCACTCTCAATAAAAATAAAGTTAAATTGCTATAAATTTGAAACTAAATCTGCCAAAGCTTTCTTAAATATCTTACCTGTATACGTTCGCCTCTACGACACATACAACAAATCCCTGCGAGGATTTAGGATCATGGAGGAACTTGATCTCGAGCGGTGCACACCCTTCTTCACTTAAGTCTATAACTTGAATCAGTTCATGTGTGGACCATTTATAAACATTGAGTGAAGTTCCATATATTTCTTTATTAGAGATGTCTTCAGGGTGCAAGCCTCTATAATATGCGTTTATGTTTTTTTTTTAAATTGAGCTTTTAATTTTTTTTATTAAAACTAAGTTACTTATTAGATTATTAAATGCTAAAAAATATCGAAACATACGTTTTAAAATGTTTAGGGCTGCCACATCCTGATGAAAACATAATATCATGACACAGTTGATACCAGAAATCATATCCAAATTTAGCTAATTTGTTGCCTGCAGTCCACGTTCCTATAACAGTTATTTTTTGTAAATTAAAACATTCTATTGTAAACCAATAAATTGATTATAATTTAAAATACCTTTGATTTTAAATTTTTGATCAACAAGCACAAAATCTCCTTTCCATTTTGGTTTTATCTCCCATAGTCGATGTCATTATATCGCCGTCTGCTAGGCAATGTGTGGTATGGGGAAAAGTACAGTTGAATGATTTTATTTCCAAACCGTCAATTATCTTAAATATAAAGTCATGATGAAGAACAATAAATTATGTTGTCAAGTTATTTTTACACAGATGGTTATTTTAGTATAAACATGTGTACACGAGGACATCACTAAATGGAGTGACAACTTGGTAAGACAGACAGGATGTTGGTGGTTGAAGGTGGTTAAAGGAAGCGAGGTATATGTTCAGCAGTGGACATCTGAAGGCTGTAATGACAATGATAATGATGAATATGTAAAGATGTTATAAGATATAATTAACAAACAACGACAGCTTAAACAATAAATAAGAAATTAGATCTATACAAAATATAAAAATGGCATCATATGCAAAGGAGATATTCTATGTAAATCTTTAATGGGTTTTAATTCAGAATTAACGTTTAACTATGTTTCTCTTTCACTTTAAAAAGGCAATTTAATTAATTCAGTAGCCTTATTTCCGTCTGTTTTTAATGAAAATTTACTATTCTTTAAAAAATATACTGGTATATTTAAATACTTCGGTGGACATACATATACGTAGTAGCATCCTTTCGCAATTTTCTTTACTCTACTACGAGTGTATACGAGAGATAAGAAGTGGAAAGTACTATCTGTGCGACATTTATTTGTCCAGTCGGTTGTACAAAGACAGCATCGCTTAGTTCCTTATGATCTAAAGCTAAAAAGCAAAAAGCGATAACATGAGCATACTACTTTATCAACGAATATTTTCCTGGTTTTTAGTACCTTCAATTAATTTCCGATTTATTTATTATATTTTTATCTTTATGTTATTAAGAATTGTGTAATCGATAATATGAACAATCATTTATGTAATTCTCCTTAAACATACTAATTATAATTGAAATTGCAATGCTATTAGGTAAATATTAATATTAGTAATGCGTGGTGATGATGATAACCAAATATTTGTATGCCTTTTAAGGTGAAACATAGTGTTACTTATCATAGCTTTTCCAACAAATTTGTAACTTTTTACCTATGTTTTACAAATAAATTATTTTTATTTGCTTTGATTTGATGAGTATGTGTGCACGAGCAAGGCATTTAGAACGACATTCGCATATAGAATTTTCGGTTGTATACGTATATTATTATTGAATTCTAATTGATTTGTGTTTTAGTTTTTACAGCAATAAAATAGTGAGAAAAATCTAAAATAACGTATGTTAAAATTTTACCGCATTTTAGTTAATTACATTGATGAACTAATGTTATATTATATATATAATATTAATGTACGAGTCTAAAAGAAAGTATATTCAAACATACGTTATTTAAGTTAAGAATATTAATATGACTATTTTACTGAATGCTATCAACATTGCCACTAAATGTTAAGGGCGGTATACAAGACCACCAACATTTGTCTTGTCGAAATATTGTACAGAATTTAAACCTTTCTATGCTTATGAACCATTAAGGTGATGAAGAAATAGAAATTAATTTTCAATGTGATGAAATAATAAAAAAATCTCAATTCAAATTTAATTAGAGACCCACTTTATGAACTACCAAAATCGGAAGATACTTCACCACACACCTTCACTCTTCTGACAGGGATAGGATCATATAGGATGAATGCAGAAATATCTAGATGTAAACTAGAATCCAGAATCTTGAGAAAACTCATAATCTTTTATATAAAGAGGACGCGAGAAGTTATGAAAGAGACAACACCAAAAATTATACAGAAAATGAAAAACAAAAAAATGGCAATAAAAAAAAATATTTTGCTAAAACAGGAGATCCACGAAAAAGCAAACGCTAGCTTGAGTAACCGAAAAAATATAAGGGCACAAAAATAGACAAGAACATTATGTAAAATCCAGCTGTGACAGCAAATGTAGAAGAAAACGCAGTGAAAATTTTTGGAAGAGACTAGATTAGCAATAAATAATACATATTGGGTTTTAAATTTAAGATACAATGTATTTTACTTTAAAATTATGTGCATTAGTGATGTTATTATTACGTGCCTCAAAAAGTAGAAAAATAGAAAGTTCTACAAATTAATGTAAAAATTGAAGTTTCTGATATTTTTTTAAAATACTAATGACATTTTTTACAAGACTAATGATATATTATTATATTTGTTGATAAGCTAAAGCATGTCTTTTTGATAATTTAAATTATTTATTAATGCGCGATTTTAAAAAGCTGAATATAATTATTTTATGCCACACCCAAGACATTTAATTGTTTATTCCTTCCCTTTAAAATTTTTATGTTATTGATTTTTAAGTTTCTATCTGTGCTCACTGAGTTGATAATTTAAATTATTTATTGAAAATAAAAAATTCAGTATTAAGAATTAGTTTGATTTTAAAAAGATTATTTTAAATCTTAGGCTTTGATATTATTTTTCAAAATAATAAGACGGTATTGTATTAAATTACGCGTTTTATAGTTTGCTTTTCTTTATTTAATTATGTTGCAACAATGATTTTTGTACAATATTAGTAAACATTTCAATTGACACAGATATGGGTCTTTCTTTAACAGACTAAGCAAAATAATAAGAGCAACATGGAAATTATTTTTCTGATATTGCGTCATTCTAGATAAGGAATACCATTCATTAATTATTTACAAATATATTTGGTAAATGAATCTACAATGAACTAGTTATATACACCGCATTAGTATTTATATATAAGGTAGTACTAGGTAAGTATGTGTTCAAATATTATGCACTTTATTTAAAATTAATAGGCGTTATAAATTACAATATAAGGCATTCTTACTTATTACTGAAAAAAATCGAATAGATGAACGTAATTTCAAACATAGTAATTGGTAATAACACCGTAAAATAGTGATATGTTGCGTTTTTGTTTAGCAAAATATAAAAAAAACATTCAACCAATAAATTACGTAAAACGTATAAAGCTAATTTAATTAAAAATATAACGAATAACGTTCTTATTTTTATAGATATCTTATTATTGATAGATGTCATAACATCCTGTAACGTCTATCAACAAAAATTTTATCATAGCATCACAATAATTATAAAAAAAAATATATCTCGCGTTTTTTATTTATGTGCATTTGAGAGTCGAGTTTAGTTTCTTAAATAGTGCGTCACTCAGCTCATAACGTGAACCAAAGCCGCAACGTGAGCAGTGGCGAAGCTAGGGCTCCAAACTAGGGCAAGCCCAAGATATGGTTTTGTTGTTTTTAGCAGTGTTATAAAAATATACCAATCTTAATCTGTCTCCACTCTTCAGTTTCATATTCAGTGCTGTCGGGGACGTGTTTAACAAAGCACACAGAAGGCATACTATTGCTAGACAGATTATATGACATATCAGCAATTGCATACCTTCGTTGGGTTTGAAAAAAGCCATTTGGGTTTGCTTGAGCGAAAGAAAATATATTTACATACAATACAATACATGAACAAAAGAAAAGCATGAACAAAGTAGTCAAGATTACGGGAACGTAAAATGATTTTTTAAAAACTATTTAAAATCTATTTATTTCTTAATTACAATTAAAATTATAACTACTTAATTAATACGTCTTGACAGAAGTCGATGTCAGAACGAAGTGGCCGCTCCCATGAGCTCTCCTGATATCTCATGCAACCAAAAGCGCTGACTCTACAGTTACTGGATACTGTCTAATGCTTATGCAGCCCCCTCTAAATCCGAACCGTAACAACCCTATGGTCTTGTGGTTGCATAACTCCTCCCTCTCCAAGAGCGGAATTATCGGCTGCAGTGTTTTCAGCTGTTGTCCGATGATTCCGCCATCTATTAACTAAATTACTTTTACATTTTCTTAAAACACTAAGGAAAATAACAATAGGTAAAATGACATACAGTAATAAAGTAGCTAAGCTAACACCTCTGACCCTTATCACACTATTATCACTTTGATCACTATATTCACTGCCACTGAATTTAAGATTTTGGTTCAACACGTATGCTAGATGTTTCAGGTCGTCTAAGGCTAAGCCTTTCAGGTTAACTGCTCCAGTATCCGTCAGGTTCAGGTGATCCAGTCTTGGTAAGTTTAATACTGGGGTCACTCTATAGCCCAGTTCCTTAGCAAAGTATAGGCGGTGCAACAATTTATAATTATCTATGAAGGTCTCACAATCCTCACTAATTTTATGATGTATGTGCCCAAAAGTGATTCTTTAGTTATGTCATCCTGGCATTTATTTGTTAATATTATTCTATGGTTGGCGTATATAATCCAATTTACAGGGCCGATAGACTGGATTTTGACATCCTCAAGATCAACGAGCCGAGGTTCGCATAGTGTGAGATTGTTTTGGAATTTCATCAGTTGTTCAGCATGTGTTTCTAGGATAGGATACCATGTTGGAGCTCATACAGGAATTCATCCGCCGCTATCTCGGTGCACGGCCGGGAGACCGGTAAGTATTGTGAACCTTTCACCAAAATGTAAGGATACTTGGGAATTATTACAGACGTTCTGTTTCTAAGTGCATCGAATACAGGTAATGGGTATAATTTGTAATAATTGTAATTAAAACTATCAGTAAGTGGAACTTCCATCAAGTACGTAATCTGGTTTGCTTTCATGTAAGCTTTTATAACAATAGTTCTTTCAATTTTCACTAAATTCTCTACATTTACAGGGTACACTAGGTTATCGACTTTGGCAATATCATTAAGTATCACTAACAGTTCAGATGAATTAATAATTGATTGGTGTAATACTGAAACTTTACTGAAAGCTAAAGCAGTTTCTATTTCACTAAGTTTAAGGTAAATACTACGAAAGTTACTAATAAACATATTATACATGCCTAAAATATACGTGTTATAAATTGAATTATTTTCTTTGGTAGCAATGTATTTTACTATTCGTTCAATTCTTTTTAAGCGTTCATCTAATATTAGTTCATTTCATGTAAAGTTTCTGTACTATTTGCCAAGCTATTCAGCATTTTAGAAACAACGGTGATTTTACTATCAATGCTTAATTGGTTGTTCTTTAACTTAGATATAACGGAATCGTATCTAAGAGCATCTTCGTGATCTAAATTGCCGGTGATTGCTTTAATGGCTGATCCTAGGGGGTCTATGAGACCTCTTTTAAATCTATTGGATGGTACAAGTTGCTTAAATTTTCAATAGTTAAATCGCAAGAATAGTCAGCTTGGGTCTTCATGGCTTGGAATTCATAAGCATATGGTTTATTAATATCAACTAATCTACTAAAATCTTTAAACTTAATAATATTTAAATCTAAATTTTCCTTAATTCCTAATAAGTTCACTTCTTTAACTATAAGCCACCTGCTTGTTTGCCTAAAGGCTTGGCCTTCTTTACAGGAGCAGGCCGGGTTGCTGTCAATTTTTGAAGTTGAAGACTGCGGGTCCAAAGTATGTGAGCCATAGTCAGGATGACCACGCACCACCTGTGGAGGTCGTTTGAAATTTTAATAGGGACCTTTGTATCCCGTTCACCTATTTTAACAGGAACGATATTACGTTCTTCAGGACCTTGAATAACAGCTTTCCTGTACCTAGGTTTGTCCTTACTTTTCCTAATATTGATGTCCTTTACGTACGCTATTTGCCCTTTGTTGAGTACTACCTTTGTTTCTCCTCCTTTCCGTTCCTAGCCTTTTCCTTTTGTTCAATCATTCGATCGGAAATGTACTTATATAAATATTTAGTGCGTTTTGGTGGTCTTTAACAGCTGTTGGGTATAGGCCCTATCGAAATCGTTATCAAAACCTTTCCAGAATCAGTGTGCCCAAAGCAGACTTCAAACGGAGTTAAACCAGTAGTTGAATGTATTGTGTGGTTATAAGCCATTATAGCGTAAGTCATAATAGAAGCTGCATCTGTAAATTTCTGCTCATACTTAGCAATACGATATATTTCAATTATTGTCGAATGAAAACGTTCTATAATACCTGTGGAATTATGATTATTGGGTGTTGTGATGTGAAGGTCTATTTTATACATATTTGTAAGTTCTCGCATTAGCTCATTGTTAAACTCTTTTCCAGGATCATAAGTTATCTTTTAGGTACGCCATAGAATGAAAAGTACTTTATAAGGGCTCGAACTACCTCAGGTGTGGATCTATTTGAGATTTCAAATGCTTGACCTAATTTACTAAAAGCATCGATTAAGGTAAGAAAATATTTGTTTTCTAGAAAAAGATCTATGAAAACTTCCTGAAAAGGAGAATGCTGGGTCTGTGTTAGTTGCAAAACCGGTTTAATTGGTTTTCTGTCATATTTTGAAATTTTGCAGGTATGGCAATTATTAATTACAGCCGAAACCGTTTCCTGCATATTATCCCAAAAGTAGTTCCTACGTATGCTTACCATGGTTTCCTTTATACCACGGTGACATGTTTTACCCTCGTGATGTTTTAGAATTATTTCCTCTGTTCGGCCTCGTCTTCTACATATACGACACGCTCTGTACACTCGAAGAATTCTACAGTGCCCTTTTTAAATAGTTCTATGATAATTTTGGAAAATTGTTTTCTATGTGATTCGTCCTCAAAGTAAATGAAATATTTAATCTTTGGTTTTACATACTCTTTTAAAAATTGTTTAATTAAGTTTTCGTTATTTATAGGTGAAAACTTCTAAAATTTTTGCTTTTATTTGAAATATCTTTGACCTGCATTTCATTCCTAAACCAAGTGAATATAAGTATTTGATTGGGTTTAGTATCTACAACTTCCTCAATATAGATATACCTGTTGATTCTAATTCTAAAGCTGAGTGTACTGTTTCTGTGCTAATAGATGGTACAGGATAAGTTTGTTCAGTTAAATCTATTGGATCAGATGCTGAAAGAGTAGCTGATAGGTCAGACACGGTTATTGTATCGGAGTTCTCATTTGGTTTGTTAAGTTTTGCTATGCGGTAAATTTCGTCGGTCAAGCTGTCTACATAGTTTTTAAGGTTTTGTCTGTATCGGATACGTTCACTTGCATCGAATCATTGTCATCGTCGGAATCTAATGCGTTTAGTTTGATACGAGATAGGGCGTCAGCGTTAGTGTTCTGCTTTCCATTTTGTAGATTACCTCAAAATCAAATTCTTGTAAACGTAGTCGCCATCTTGTTAATTTACTATTTGGTTCTTTGAGTGCATAGAGCCAGGCAAGGGTCGGTGATCAGTATATACGTAAAATTTTGTCCGTACAGATAAGGTCGGAAATATTTAACTGCCCATATAATGGCTAGGAGTTCACGTTCGATTGTGCTATACTTTGTTTCAGTGTCACTTAGTGTGCGACTGGCATATGCGACTGGTTTTCAGAACCAATTGCCCTTGTGACAACACGGCGCCTAATGCGACAGATGACGCATCTGTTGTTAGTATGTAGGGTTTAGATGGGTCTGGGTATTGTAAAGAGGTGCATTAATAAGTAATTCTTTGCATTTCTCAAATGCTTCTATATATGATTTGTCGATAACAATTTTATTTCTTTTCTTCAAGCAGGAAGTTAGGGGTTGAGTTATTTTCGAAATCCCTAATGAAACGACGGTAATAACCTATGAGTCCTAAGAAACTTTTTATTTCAGTGGTAGTTTTCGGAAGTGGGTAATTAATTATTGCTTTTACTTTGTCGTCGTTCGGTTTAAGTCCATTTTTGGTAATACTGTGACCTAGGTAGAGGACTTCTTTCCGCAAAAACTCAGATTTATCAAGTTGCACCTTGAGGTTAGTCTGTCGTAGTCTGTCAAAAATCATGCGTAACTTTTCAATATGTTCTTGGAGACTTTGAGATGCCACAATTATGTCATCTAAGTAGACTAAACAGTGGATCCCTTGCAGGCCTCTTAGAATGTTGTCCATTGCGCGTTGGAAGGTTGCCGGTGCTGTCTTTAAGCCGAACGGCATCCTTAAGAACTCGTAATGGCCAAACTCGGTACTAAACGCAGTTTTTTGTCGGTCACTTTCGTTGACTTCAATTTGATGATAACCGCTTGCAAGATCTAAGGTCGAGAAGTATGTACATTTGCCTAATTTATCAAATATGTCGTTTATATTTGGTAGAGGATATTTGTCTCCTATAGTCACTTCGTTAAGTCGCCTATAGTCGATCACCATACGAAATTTACGTTCCCCAGACGCGTCGACCTTTTTTGGTACTAAATGAACTGGGGCACTCCAAGGAGAGAAAGATTCTTGAATGACATTGTCTTCCAAGAGTTTCTCTACTTGCCTCTTTATTTCCTGAGCTTGAGCAGGTGGTTGTCTGTACGCTTTAGTATAAATTGGGTCTTCATTAACGGTACGGATAAAATGTTTCACTTGATTGGTGAACGTCAAGGGCAATTTGTCACAGTAAAAGATGTCTTTGTATTCCGTACAGAGCGCAAAAATAGCTTTACGCTCTTCCTCATTCATGTGTTCTAGTCTTAATTTACCTAAATTTTGTAATAGGAGTTGGTCAATGTCGGTATCAGTTTTATCTACAAGGGAATTAACTAGGGTTTTCTCACTGTCATTAAAAGTCTCAGTTTGGAAAGGTCGTGTCACGGTCAGGGTCATTTCCTGTTCGAGTATTTTGGATAACTGTGGAAGCATATCCGTTATTGCACGTCACAATAGCACTTGGCATTCTAACCCTTCACAAAACTGCTTATAATTTAATATGGCTTCGCCTGAATGTACATCAGTTGGTAGTTTAACACGTAATTCCGATCTAGGAGGTAAAATAAAATGTGATTTTCAAAATTATGTATAATAGGGATACTTGTAAATTTTGTCGAAAGTATATGACGCTTTAAATCGATGACAGCCTCTAATTGTTTTAATAAGTCATTACCTATGAGGCCATCATAACGCGAATCTACATTATATATATAGAACTTATGATATTCAGGGCTTTTAAATGTGGGTGGTAACGGAATAACTATGACCTGATTATGGCTACTTGTAGCATGTGTACTAATGACCTCGAAGGGTTCATTAAAATGTCGTTTTAAAATATTGGTATGCTTTGCGTGGGCTTATAAATGAACGTGCTACCGGTGTCCAGCATAAATTTGGAATCTAACTCAGGGATATATATATAAGGTAATTTTAAATTAGAGTCACAATTTAGTTCTATGGTTTCAGGGTTTGGCTGAGGCGTTTATGCGAAAATTTTCAATATTTTCTGTCGTCTTAATGTCATTTGTGTCTGCCGCGTTGGTCTCCGTTTCCGCGGTTACAGTTTCTTCAGATTGATATTCAGGGTAATAGTAGAAGCGTCATTAGGATATTGATCGAAATAATCTGGGTTTTCGTAGTAATACATGTCGTCGCTATAGTCATTCTCATTTAATTCTAATTCGTTTAACCTAAAACCTTGTTGCGGTCGTGCTACAGGTGCTGTGCGCATCGACACATCTGTATTAATTCGCGGTTGGTTATGCTGAGGACATTATTATTATTGTTGTATCGCTGTTGCATACCGAACTGTTGAGGACGCATCGAAGGTAAGGGCTGAAGGCCTACAGGTTTATAGCCAAATTGAGGTGGACGATATCCGAATTTCATTTGGTTATTATTAGGTTGTGGTGGTCGATAATAATTTCCGAAATTGTTAAATTGTCGCTGCTGACCTTGAGTGGGAAGCGGCATCTGCACCTGCTTATTCGGTGGGATGCCAAAATTATATCTAGGTGGTTGGTTCATTGGCATAGGCTTAAAACTAGAAAAATGTTGAGGTTGAGTATTATTATTACCGAATTTAAATGATGGGGATGCGTTATGCGATTGTGAATGAGATGCGAGATTAGATCCAGACATTTTGTTTCTCATTTGGTACTGACTATGAAGTTAACTTCTTCTAATACAGTGGAGAGCGCATCCTCTAATGAATTTGGGGCCTTTAGACGCACTACTCGAACTAAATGTTCCGGTAAATTGTACAGGAAAACGTTTAATGATGTATTTTCATAAATGGCCTTTTTACTACAGCGCATATTTGAGTCAGACAACCGATTAACTTTGCCTATTAAAATTGATCTCAAAGATTGAATTCGACAGCAAAAATCTAAATAACTTTCTCCGGGTTTAATTCTTAAAGTCTCAAGTTCGATATTTAAACACTCCTCACTACGCGAGTCTCCAAAATGCTGAATTAATAATTGCTTAAACTCATCCCACGTTTCGATATCATCGCGCTCCCCGACTAATGCAGCTGCATTGCCGATAAGGCGGCTTGTTATTGTATTCATCACGTACAAATTCTGTTCCGTCGTGCCAGTAAATTTAGCTATAACATATTCACACATTCTTAAAAATAGATTTAAATGACGTTTATCTCCATCAAACGTAGGGATGATTTTAATCATTTCACCGGGAATAAGTCTGATATCCTCCATAATTATGTATTAATTTACACACACAAACAATAAAAATAAAATGAAATGTAAAAGAAACCTAAATATCACACGAAATTATTAAGAAATAAAATGTATATGCTTAATAAAACTATTTCTTTGTAAAACTATAATTTGTTTATAATTTGCAAATTATAAAAATAGGTAAAACTCAAATTGTTTATTACATACAATTATTTATTTAATTTTAAACTATTTAACCAGAATACGTTAAAATGAGAGAAGTTCGATCTCAAGATAACAGAACGTCGAGGTAGTGGAAAGGATGGTGAAAGTTCTACTCACCAGCCGCCAGCTGCTCTCATGGTTCAGGATCAGCTCCGCTTCCGACAAATTTCTTTGGTTCGAGGATCGTCTCGGTTTTTCTCGCGCGCGGACCTCCGATTACGACAGAGTTTTATATCGAATTCGCGAAGGACGCAACGCTACCGAAGTGTGACGATCCTACCGGCTGCGCCAGTCAAGATTACGGGAACGTAAAATGATTTTTAAAACTATTTAAAATCTATTTATTTCTTAATTACAATTAAAATTATAACTACTTAATTAATACGTCTTGACAGAAGTCGATGTCAGAACGAAGTGGCTGCCCCATGAGCTCTGCCTGATATCTCATGCAACCAAAAGCGCTGACTCTACAGTTACTGGATACTGTCTAATGCTTATGCAGCCCTCTCTAAATCCGGAACTAACAACCCTATGGTCTTGTGGTTGCATAACTAAGTACAAACAAACTGTGTACAAAATTAAAAAAAAAACAAATTATTTATTTTCTAAATCGAATCGTCTCTCTTTCTTAAGGAAAAATTTGATTACGTCCGCGTAAAATGTTGGTGAACGTTTTAATAGTACCAATAACTGTTTTTCAATTGCGATAATTGATAAGTCTGAAAGACGCTCTTGACTTTGTGTATTTCTCGCAGCCAACAATCCAATGAATTTTATAAACAGATCTATTAAATCGCCGTTTGTGGTTTTTACTCGTCTGAGAAATACACAGATCAGGGGTTAGTTTCATGGATATGAGCTGTTTTTTCTCAACAAAGTTTAAAGATTTTACTTTAAACTTTGAAAATTTTAATTACCACTTTAACACACTTCAAATCATCACAAGGAACACTATTATCCTCCATTTTCACTAAAAATCTTTAAAAAAGCATGAATTTTCAACTCGCAATATTCATTCGCTCAAGTAAACACACAGAGTAAACATTGAAATGTGAAGTAAACTTACAAACGTATCGCCCACGCGCCCCCGCGCTCAACTAACTTCACACCGAAAGCCCGGCTTAAGGCTCCATACTAATTGCTATATAAACAATCGTAGTTATATTTCATTATATAACATTTTGCCACAGGTTAGAAAGGGAGCGATCGTCTTCTCGAAAGCCCGGTAAAAAGCCCACGCCGACTAATCGCTCAACTCAACTCTTTTTTTATGACAGCAATATCGCGCAGTTTTGCCGCGTGTTGACGTTACATAATAAGGCTACGAGGTCATGACCTGTGTAGAACAGAGGAGCGCGCGGGAAATTTGAAATAGTTTGAAACAGTTTACGAGTTATTTTATTAGTTGATATTATTGATTGAGCAGTTTGATAGCTTGAGCATATGATAGCAATTTGAGCTGAGGAACGTTTGATAATACGGGCCTTGTATTGTATAAAAGTAAATTTTGCCAAAAAGTCGAAAAGTCGCCTTATACGTTAGCATGCGAGAGTTTTTCACCTATCAATAGTATTGATCTCTTTAATGTATATGGAAATAAAACATAAATAAATAAATACGTTATATCTAAGAAACTTTCAGCTGGCATGGATTACTTTGAAGATTTGCGCATACTTACTACGCTGTTCTGGTGGGTTGGTGAGCGCAGACTTGATACCGCAACACAATCAATGTTTATTTTACTCAAAGTACATTTTTAATACACGTACAGAAGCGACAGTAGCCTAAATGGCTAGGGTATAGACTTGATGAATATATGAACATTTCGATTGTTTATCTATTGTGCCTTTGAATAAAACTACTTTTACGGATTATATCGCGTTTAATTAACTTTTTTATTAATTCCCGACGTTTCGGGTGCTTTACAGCACCCATGGTCACGGGGGACTCCCGTGACAATGATTAATAAAAAAGTTAATTAAACGCGATATAATCCGTAAAATTAGTTTTATTCAATGTGTAGTGTTCGTGTAAATATAAGAAATCATTATTGTGCCTTTTTCGCGGACAGGGAAGTTGTTAAGGTCGTGGGCTCAAATTTGTCTACTAGTGACGTGAACCACTCTTAACACAAGCATTTGAAGCATACTTGAAGTGATTTTAAATAATAGGTATTGGTAATATAATTATATATTATTAAGTGCGATATTGGTATACATTAATAAACAAAAAAAGTGCTATTTAGGCTATTTAGCCTCCTTATAATGTACTCGGAAATATTGCCAATCTTTATCTGTTTTGGAATATTTTTTCTAATTTAGCTTTTTTTTAATTCACGCATATTATGCTACGTGGTACAAATTCTTTCCTACCAAAGAGTCCGTCTTGGTAGGTACCACCCTCTTCTTCTGCATTACTGTGTTCTGGTCTGAATTGTGTAGAGAGCCAGTAATTGCAGGGTGTGAGGTATTCCACCTATTATTCAAGAGTGACACCGCATCTGTAGCCTCTTTTGCTTGAAGTTGCCATCATGTTGCCACTAGATGTGCATGAACTGTATTAGCCTTCACGTGGTTTACATACTTACCATAACGTGGAATGTGGTAAGTTTATTTGTCACTGTAGTTTAATGAAAAAGGAATAAAAATAAGTTATCCTTATACATAAAATTCAGGTGTGCGTGTGTTCGTAATGCTTCTCCTCCTAAACGGCTTGGTGAAATTTTTAGGCGATAAGCTTATGAGGATGGTTTTTAGCTATAGTTGGACCCGGTAGGTGGCACTATTATCGAGATCCAGAAATCACCCCTGTGAAACCGGCGGATCTTTAATAAGTATATAAATTGGAATACACGTTTATAGATGACATTAACATTAATCTTAGCGACATAATATCGTCTTTGATGGACATTTGCAATAAATAACATCCGATAAGATCGGAGATAAAAATACACTCCAGTTAGTATGATTGCATATTTAATTAGTTATTTCTATGAATCCATGAAATCTTTATATAATATAATAACAATTGTTGACCAACTTAATTTACTTAAATAATATATTACTTTTGTATTATTACCACAATTTAAGTTTACCTTGTGCAACTCAGGTTTCCTATAATTACTGCTTTTAAAATATATGTATGGTAAAAAAGCGATTCTTACGCAATTTTTTCAGTAATATAAGAACATGGCGCGCATTAATTATTAAAAGAGGATTATAAAATACTAAATATAATCACGACACTAGTAAAAAATTATCGTCGAAAAAATTCTTACGTCGAATATTGAGGTATCAAACATAGGGTTGTAAAGATTGTCACTATGGTCTATAGATACAATCATCCAGTCTAAATAAAGAAGTAATATGGGTACTTTGTCACATGTGACATCTAAGATAGAAACCCTCGTTGTCAAATTGGTGAGGATTGCGTTTATTCCGTTATTTTACGAGTACATAAGTATTACTTTAGAGGATTATTTATCCCATATTGAGTCAACTTATCTATTTCCGAGCTATATAACCTTACTTATATTTTACTTACATTTATAAAATATAACGTGACTTATATTTTACATACATATGAGTTAGCAAAGCTTTTCTGAAAATGTGTAATTGCTGATTGTGTTTGTATAATATAATATCAAATTAACAATAATTGTTCTTATTTACTATTAATTAAGTTGTCAAAATGGTGAGGATTGCGTTTATTCCGTTATTTTACATTGGTATTTCTTCAAAGCGTGATTTATCCCGTATCTATCCAGTCGACTTATCTATTTCCGTGCTATAACCGTACATATAGTTCACATACTTATGAGTAAACAAAATCGAATAGCTTTTCTGAAAATACTTTTCACGGATATTGTTTGTAAATTATCCAATAAAAAAAGTAAATAACAATAATTGTTATTATTTACTATTGATTAAGGCTTTATGTCTCTTCTTCTTTACAGCATCTTTTTATCAACTACTGCATTAAAGTAGGCCTTTATATGTACCCGAAAAAAATTGTAAAGTTTACCAAATAAGCACTTCGCTGGGCAGGAACCGGGGGTGTAGGGGATGGTGAGCACAGTGTCGTACTGACGATGCTGTTCCCCATTCAGTATATGGGATTTGGTGAAAATCATAGTCAATCAATCCGGACGTGTCGGTTGAGTTCACTCCTGTCACTCCACTCTCATCGACCCAGCGCACAATTTATTTAATCACGTTTTATTACTTACCGGAATACACTGCATTGCTTGGTGCTTTGTGTTTGTTACTGCCTTGGTGCTCTTAATTTGGTACGCGAAGCACGCTGTCCCGGGTGACAGCAGTCTCACAGTGAAGTGTAGTGAACGCTTGTTGTGGAGCAAAGAGTGTTTTGTGCGTAACTCACCTCCCTGTCGCCGAGCACCGGACCAACAACCCCTGTGTCCACCCACGGCCCGTCTTCGGTCTTCTCGGATGCCGACTCAGGCCCAACATGGAGACCGACACGCGCGCCCCGCTCATGCCCGAAGACGAAGGCTTCACCCTCGTACAGGGCAAAAAGCGCAAACGCGCAGCCCCCAAAAAGGCAGCCGAGCCTAACTCGCACCCTCGTCCCCCACCGCCACTCCGGCAAAAAAGCCAGCCCCACGATGCGCGCTCAAGCTCCCAAGCCTGCGACCAAACCCGCAGCAAATGGGTCCCCTGCTGAACGTAGGGTAAAGCCGCCGCCGCCCATAATCATCCAAGACAAAACTAAATGGAGCAACCAATCATACTGGTTGGACTCCAAAAAATCTATTGCCCAAAGGCATTCGCATGTTTGTAAAGTCGACCAAGGAATTCCGCAGTGTAACAAGTCACCTGCGAGCCCAGCAAATAAGCTTTTACACATACGCCCTCCCAGAGGAGCGTAACCTTCGCGTGGTTGTCCGCGGACTCCCTAAATAGCTCGAGACTGAGCACATATTAAACGACCTCAAAGAACAAAATCTCGCGGTCCAGGAGATGCATAGAATGCACCACCAGACCGACCGTAAACGCTTCTTAGATTTATGCGTGGTTATTCCGGACCTGTCTCCGGAAGGCAAAGAGATTTTTACCCTTCGGCGCATCTGCAACCTAACGGGGATTGCAGTTGAAGCTCCACGACATAGGGGCATCGCTGGCCAGTGCCACCGATGCCAACTATACGGCCACTCGGCCAAAAATTGCTACGCCAGGCCTAGGTGCGTCAACTGCCTAGGTGACCACGGCACAACTTACTGCCCCCGCACGCCCGAGTCTGTTGAACCCCCGAGCTGCGTCAATTGCCGCGAAGAGGGACACCCAGCAAACTATCGCAGATGTAGCGCATGGATGGAAGGAAGCAGCGCGGAGGTAAAAGTCGTCCCGGACGCGCGGTTCAAGCCAGTTTGTCACGCTCTCGGCTGCCTGCCCCCAAACCAGCACCGTCTTCGGTGCCCACTTCAGTGCCTCAAATCGTCACCAAGCTCGCCCCAGTTGCCGGGGCAGCCGAGCAAGGTTCTAGCCCTCCCGCGCCCTCCGTTCCAAAACCCAACGCTTGGGTTAAACCACCGGCAATCGTCGCCTCACGGCCAGCGCCGACTTCACAAGCCCCAAAATCGAAGCCCGTCCCACAAGGCTCGTCTTCTTTCGCCGCTGACTTCTCTCTCTCTAGTCTGCGGCATCATCAGCAACATTAACGTTGCTGAATTATCCTCTTTGGCACGCAAACTACGCGGAGCCACTACCCCACAGGATAAGCTCAACGCTACGATTGAGCACATAGGGCTAATCGACGCAATCTGGTCTTTCCAGTGCGCCTAAATACCTCAATTAAAAATCAAAAATGGCAGTACAATCTTTAGGTAGAACTAAACCACGCTCTCTTACTGTCGCGTTCTTTAACGCGAACGGCCTTAGAGATCAAAAAGACGAGATCGCGCTCTTCCTGCGTAAACACGATGCAGACGTCATGCTTGTGCAAGAGACCTTCTTGAAGCCTAGCCATCGCGACCCTAAGATCGCAAATTACACCATAGTTAGAAATGATAGGTTGACCAGCCCTGGAGGCGGCACCTTGATCTACTACAAAAGGTCCTTGCACCTTTACCTTACTTATATACCTTTACCTTTTAGTATACTTGCTTATAGTCCCTGGCCATCCGCCACTCACCATCGTATCGGCTTATCTACCGCCACTCAAACGCATAATTGAATCAGAGTTTGTAGAATTACTCAATCTAGGCTCCAGTGTTATAATAGCTGGAGATTTCAACAGTAAGCATTCCTCCTGGAATTCGCGTACAAGCAATCCCAATGGTATGGTTTTGTTCGATCTCAAGGAGCGACTAAACTTCGATGTTATCGCGCCTGAGACTCCAACTCGCTACCCATTCGCAACCAGTCACCAACCGGACGTCCTCGACGTAGCTATACTCAAAGATGTCCGCTTGTCGATATCATCGATTGAAACAATACTAGAACTCGACTCGAACCATAGACAAGTCCTAATGCAGCTGGACCAGCCCGCAGATGAGGTCTTTTAGACCAAAACCATCGTGGACTGGCGCAAGCTCGAGGCCAAACTCGAGTCTACTACCTCCCAGCACTTACACAAAATCCCTGACAAGATAGACTCGCCAGAGGAGGCCAATGAGGCGATTAGCGCTCTATCGGCCCACCTCACTTCTACAGTTGAAGAATGCTCTCGCAGGGTTCGTGTGTCGAGCAATCGACACATGAAGCTTCCGAGTGATATTCGACAGCTGATTAGAGTGAAGAACGCGCCCTAAGACAATATAATCACTATCGTACCATAGACAACAAATTCCGACTGCGCAACCTCCAAAACGAGGTGAAACAGAGCATCAAAGAGCTTACACATGATAAGTGGGATAATCTGCTGACGGACATCGAGCCATCACAAACTGCCTTCTGGAAGTTGACCCGAGCTCTGAAAGTAGAACAATCCTATACCGCCACTCATTAGACCAGGAAACCCCGATCTCGCCTTTGACGACTCTGAAAAGGCCGAATGCCTCGCGGACTGTTTAGAGAGCCAATGTACTCCCTCTAGCAAACCGATAGATCCCGCTCACCTTGCAGAGGTCGAAGCGGAGGTCGAGTTTAAGTCTGCACTACCACCAGCGGGCGACCCCTTAGAGCCTGTGACAGTCGATGAAGTCACAGAAGCAATTAAAAATCTCAAAAAGAAATCAACACCAGGCCCCGATGGCATTAGCAACAGGGTGCTAAAATCTCTCGCCGCGCCATTGGTATGTCTCCTAGTGGGCATATTCAACGCTCTTCTTTTTAGCTGCTCCTTCCCGGATGCCTGGAAAGAGGCAGATGTAATAGGAATCCCGAAACCAGGGAAACCGCGCAACTTAGCCTCTAGTTACAGACCAATCAGCCTTCTCAGCACACTGGGGAAAGTTTACGAGCGACTCATATTGAATCGCCTTCGTAAATACATCTTTGCTAATAAACTTCTTCCAGACGAGCAGTTCGGTTTCAGACCCGAACATTCGTGTACCAACCAGCTACATCGCCTTACAGAATACATTCAGAAAGGGTTCAACCTCCCAAGAAGAAGTCGTAGAATCACTTCGACCGGTGCCCTCTTCTTCAATGTCGCAAAAGCGTTTGAAAAAGTCTGGCACGACGGCTTGCTTTTCAAGCTGTACAAACTCAACGTGCCTGATAGGCTCATCCACATCATCAGAGCCTTTCTTGCCAATCGCTACTTTCGGTATCGAATAGAGAGCACTCGCTCCTACTGCTCAATATATATAATATAGCTCAATACGTCCCCTCAAGTCTGTAGTCCCACAGGGCTCCGTCCTCTCCCCAATACTCTTCACACTCTTCACGAGTGACATCCCTAAGGACCCAGCAGTAAATACTGCTCTTTTCACCGATGATACGGCACTTTACGTCGCCCATCATAATAAAAGAATCCTCACCGAGATGCTCCAAACAGCAGTCAACCGCTTAGGCGATTGGTTCCGCTTATTGAAAATCGAAGTAAATCCTGAAAAAAGTGTAGCAATTCACTTTCAAACCATGTCCACCCCCAATCGGCAATACAAAAATCCCAAGAAATCATTAGGTACGATCATCCTGTACGGCCGCCAGATCCCCTGGCAATCAACGGCCAAATACCTAGGGGTCACATTTGACCACGGTATTACATTCGCGAAACAAATTCGCAATGTTCGCAATCGTGCCAAAATCGTTACTAGTCGCCTCCACACGGTAGTTAACAGAAAGAGCTAACTGTCCTTAAGACACAAGCTCTACTTTTACGAAGCATGCGTAAGACCTATCATGTCTTACGCAAGCGTAGTTTTCGCGCACGCGGCCCAAAAACACTTGTAAGACCTCCAAATCGTCCAAAATAGATTCATTCGCATAGCCACCGGAGCTCGGTGGTACCAGCGAAACTCCGACTTACACAGAGATTGTCAACTTCCGACGATCTCTGAGTATTTCAAGGAAATGTCTGGGCGCTATTTTGAGAGGGCCGAGACACATCGCATCCCGCTAGTAGTAAACAACATACGCTTCGACTCCGAACGTTACGGAAAGCCTTCGGAGGCCCCATAACGTCCTAATCGAACCCCCCGTTCCGCTAGATGCCGACGACTAAAATGTCGCCGGCCAGTCACACACAAACACTACACACTCACCTAGTGCCACAAACACTGTTAGGACTACGAGTACAATGGATTGAACGCAGCGAGTCCGCAGACTGGCGCGCCGCACACCCCTCCACATCGTGTACACACCGTACTCCCGCGCCCCTGGGCGGTTCTCACCGCCCAGAACATCGTACGATACGAGTTGGTCGTCAGAGCCGAGGCCCGTCCCCTGTTCGGACGGCCGTTAGATAACTCATTTACGTGCACTTTAATCTGTCCTAGGAGTCGTCGCTACGCAAATAACGACGCAGAATAGTAAAATATTTATCTCCTTTTTTAGGCCGCGAGCCCTGAGTCCGGTGAAGCTGTAAAAGCCAAAAGGCTACCAGCACAAACATCATCAGGAACCAGCTTGGGATTGGTTTCAGTTTTTTCAGATGGATATACCGCCATTATTTGCTGTTATGTAAACAAATATTAGAAATAAAAATTATTTCTAAAAATTGCAAAGTATTAATCTTAGCCAATTATCTAAACCTGGCTGTATGTAGGCGAATCAGGATCAACATCTACAGTAGCTAAGTAATCTTGTTTATTAAGATTAGGCTGTACGCAAACAAGTACAAAAGTTTTTCTCTTGGCCCATTTCTTATCGCAAAAGATATGCATATCCAGGGCCCTTACCTGGTAAAAAAAAATATGTAAATTATTACGGAATCCATACGAAAACAGTTTTAGTTTCCGTAGTTGATAACGTGTTTGATATGTTATTGCAAATAAAATAATTTCAATATAAGTAAGTTTAAAATTCCTTATGTAAATTAATTAAGTACTTATTTTCCTATTTCCAATATTTTGTTTTGTCAAAAAATAATATCAATGTACGTTTGATATATTTCTGCTAAAAATATATTTCTGTATGATAGAGGGTTGTTGGCAAACAGGGGGAATTCTGTCCCTCGCAATTTTGTAATCACATCAGGTAATGTTTGCATATAAATGACTCCTTTTTATCAGTAATCCCATCAATCAGCTATCCTTTGTTTTTTTTTGAAATGTGAGCAAACAATAATTTGATAATAACAAAAATGTGTTCTAAAATATAGTGAAATTTTGTATCGATATAAAATTGAATTAAAAAGTAAATTAACATTGTTCCGTCCTACTGCTGGTTATAGACTTCCTCTTATGTCTTAGAGGGTTATAGGGCAAGGAACAGTACCCCATACTGCCCCAATGCATCTTTGCCGACTTCGCTGTATTATCTTAGTCTTAATGGTTTTCTTACGATTTCCTTATTTACCAAATACATATCATTTTACTCTGAATATGCGTTTATTGCACCCATATTTCTATTTAATTTAGTTGATGACTTTATTATGTCAATTATGTTTTTCTGACAGGAATATTTTTGCCTATTTTTGGTTTTCCATTTATCCACCCATTAAAACCTATGAAAATCCACTGCTGAATTTAGGCCTCCCCCATAAATTTCATCAAAATGGAGATTTTGCCATAGTAGCCACGCTTGACAGGTGGGTTGGAAGCCGCAGTTATTTAAAATTTTAAGTTGTCATCAGAAAGATGCTGCTGCCCATCTCACGTTTCAGTTTTCCTCTTACGACACCCACGGGACGATATGGGGTAGTGGATATTCTTACACCGTCACTAGACGACAAAGTACGGCACGACAACGGAACGGTTAATTTTGTTGGACATTTCATCATGATGAGACTTTATATTATTTTATAAATAAGTATTTTTTATAAAATAAGGGTGACAAACGAGCACAGAGTCCACTAGAGCTTGGTCCTCCCCGGTCGAGCCAACCCATTCGTGCTACAACCATACACTTACAGCATGGCTCTACCACGTAAAGTCAATACTATTTTAAGCTATAGGTACTTATAAAAATTATAAAATTGCAAAAATATGCGAAACTACCTCGTGTAAATAATCCGTAATTTCTCCTATAAGAAGTTTCTAAATGAGGAATTACGAAGTGAAGTTAGTCTTAGTGTTTATTTTAGGACGTTATCCTAGACGATGTCTCATCTGGCTCCGAGAGGTTGAAATTTTGAGAGGCTTTGCTTTAAGGCAATGCAGATGTATAAATTTGAATGGAAGGTCTTTAAGAGTTATAGAAATCCATGTGATGTTAATATTTTCAACTCGCATTTCGCTTCGTTCGATTCTTTTTCTTATATGAAATTCCAAGGCACATTGGTAATAATACCACTATTTCGTTTAAAAAAAACGATAGTTAGGTTTAATTACTTTGAAGGCATTATGAAAAACGTGGTGTCCTTTTTTATCGGTTAAGTAATAACGCAAATCTGTGCTTATGTCTGTCTAGACATAAGCACAGATTCGCGTAAAATATAGAATATAGTCTGGCTACAGTAGATTCCTTATTATATTGAAGAGTAATTTGTGTTGCGAAATAAAGTTCACTTCAAATGGTGTGTTATTTATATTACAAAATGTTAGTATAATATTATGTTATTATAAATAAAACATGTTCACTTTATTTTTTGTTAAAACATCAGGTGGACTGTAAGTTCATTTGTCTTTTCCGTTTTTAAAAAAGAAACTATTTTCTAACATTATAGCTGATTTTTATATTTACCGACGGGTAATAAGACAGATGTCCATTCAAATTTTAGCCAAAACCAATGACAAATATAATCAGTTTATACTTTTATAATAATGCACACATACTTTCACGTATTCATGTATCTTTTGTCAAAATAATTGCAATTTAAATTCATAAAATATTAAAAAACATGATTAACAAGGTGTAACAAAGTAAATTCGTTAAACATTTTTATATAAATGAAATTCACTAGACATCTATACGACATATTGTTCTGTAAGTAAAACACAATATTAAATAGCAAGTTACAGTTAGTATAATATTAAATACTTAGTTTATAGTCGTACAAATATTACATTATATATTTCTTAATAAAAGATGGTTTTACATAAGTTACCATTATTATAACTGACATTTAAACTGAGTGTTAGTTATATTTATATTAACGTGCAAATTTCACTGCTATTTTCTTTTATTTTTTATTAAATACGTCTCTTTATTTAAATAAGTCTATTATTACAAAACATTCGGGGCGTGAAAAATGTTCACACAATCTGATGATCGTGTTTGCGTTAATATGTTATATTTTACAGATTTATAAATATCGAAGTGACTACATCGACAAGTTTAATAGTCAATTATTAATAATATGTAATACTCACAACAAGGCATTTTAAAATAATTACATTTTGAGGAAATAATATTATTACTACCACTTTGCTCGATGTTAATAACACAAATACATTACAATACATGAGCTTGTGAACTCGGTTTGAAATATCGGAACAGAGGAATTAACTGGACCAGGCATCTCTCTCTTTCTTTTATCAAGAAATTCGCTCGCTTTTTAGCGAAATGTTTACATACAAAATAGATATGCAAATTCGATTCATCCGTTTATTACTACGTATTACGCCACCATAGTGGTTCTATTAAATTCATATAAAAAATTGTACAAAATTATTGTAAAGTAAAATATATTTAAAAAAATAAATCCCGCTGAGTTTCTTGCTGGTTCTTCCCAGGACAGAGGTATTTTCCGAACCAGTGGTAAATAAAAAAATGACTTTCCATAAGTATTATGTAATAATCTATATCTGATAAAAATCATTCTATTCTATTCTATTACCATGTGGTATTACTTAAAACTTGACATTTCCTTAGAATAATACTGTTTGTTCATTTTTTACTCTGATATCTTTTCATTTAGTGAACCGTGGTAGCACAGGATATAATATTTGTTTTTCTAAAAATTGTATAGTGCTCAAACAAATCGAATTTGAAGCAGAATCTGGCGTCATTGAAATTATAAATTGCTACTTTAACATAATTTTAAGAACTGATTTACCGCGAGCCCAGCGGTGAAAGAAAAATCAGAAGGAGACATGCAGGTCTAAGAAATAGAAAACAAAATATTTCGAAGACAAGTGAAGTGAAGGAAGGGCCCGTCGTGTGCCCGCCGCCCGCCTATGTTCTGAAACACTATAAGGAATAAGAAGAAACCTGTGCTCAGCAGTAGAACGCTCATTTGCTGTTAATTTACTTTTATTTTACGTACGAATACAATTGATATATTTCTTATATATATTCTCATAACATAAAGTAACTTACCTATATACATTATGGTATAAGTTCCTTAAAAAAATCTGTAAACAAAAAATTTAGATTGCTTCATTTCGTTAACATTAAATTAATCAAAGTAACTAAAGAACCTTAGACTGAAATGTAACGTGTTTCTATTATTTGAATTAATACTACTTTGGTATAATGTTATTTCTTACAGTCTAAGATCTATATTATATATATAGTAAAAATAATAAATTATGTTAAATTTTACACTTCTAAAGTTTTTTTAAATAATGATCTCCTTTTTCCAGTTGTATGACTATGTGTGCGAACGTAACTGTCTTGCATTATTCTTCTTAAACTAGAATGCTGATGGAATTGGTGTCGAATTGAAATATGTCTGCTGATATTCTTGAATAAAATATGCCACAGCGCTTTATCCTTATTCTTCCACAATAAATCTGCAGTCTTTTCCTTAATCCTACGCATATTTTCTTCGAGTCTCCTAGCTTTTATTTCCATTTGTATGAGTGAGCGCGTCGTATTTGTCAAAAGACGATAAAGGTATTCTTTTCTTTTCGTTTTACTCTGTTCAGAAGAGGTTGCATTTAATATATACTTGCATTCAGTGTTGTTCTTGTGCACTAGGATTTTATTTTTGTTATGCGATTGTTTGTTGACTATTTCACCGCGGAGTACGACACTAACAAGAATGATTGCAAGACCAAAACCCAAAAGCAATAGAAGATTAGCGTGTTTGTAAAGGGGTTTTGCTATTAAATTCATGACAGCAGTTTCGAAAAAAAAATTAAATCAAATATGTTGTGGTCCATTGCGATGCAATTTTAAGTTAATTGTAATTTGATTATAATGCAACAAGTCACATGTTAAAATGTAACTTAACCCGCACGACGCTCTTTCACGGCATGAGCGAAAACGATACTGACTGGAGCGAAAACACGCCGTCGCACCCCACAAATTTCCCCAGTGACTTTCCCTCTTGAATGTTAGAAAGTAAAACATTGGACATGACAAAGTTGGAAACATAGATTATAATAACCACAGTTTTTGATTAGAAGATTAGTGTGTTTTAGTTAAAGGCATAAGCGTATAACATAGGTGTTAACAATAAATATTAAATGTGTTTTATTGCTCTGATTTACTTATTTGATACATAATCAAGTCATATGTTCACATGTAATAATACGAAGCCTAATTAAAATGTAAAAGAAGCCTAAGAGGTGTTTCAGGATCGTGTCAGGGATCGGATGTCTGTAGTATCTACCTACCCCTTTGTGTGACAGGCGTAAGAGTTTATGTATGTATGTAAATAAAATTCTCATACCAAATGTTGCAGTGCTGTTTTTCAACCGACTTCAAAAAGGCGAAGGTTCTCAATTCGACTGTATTTTTTATGTGTGTTACCTCAGAACTTTTTTCTAGGTGAACCGATTTTGATGATTCTTTATTTATTTCTCTCTCTTCTCATGTAGTCCCATATAAATTTAATCAAGATTTGATCAGTAGTTTTTGAGTTATCCTTAATAATGCGTATTTAATTGACTTCGACTACGTTGATGTTCTCATTTTATTTATAAGTCCGTTAAACAAAATTTTTAATTTTACCACTTGTTAGTGTTGTATTAATACATAAATTTCAACTTGTGTAATTGATGAAAAGCTGTGATAAAATTTGAAATATATATTATATGCTTAAGGATTTAAAAATATTTTAATATGTTGAAATCACGATGTACAATTCTTTACTTCGTGTTTTCGTAGGTGCGTGAGTAGCAAAGGGAGAGAGGGCATGAACTCGTCTGTCTCCGCCTCACCTAACGTAATGTAGTTTCCTCGTACTGTCTTGATGTCACCGATATATGTATGTATAAAAACAAAATCATGCTACGAACAAGTATTTTTCTATTCTCTACCCTTTTCTCACTGTTTAACAGTAGATGATTGAGTAAGTAGTTTGTTTCAAGTTAAAAGACGAATTACAATTCACTCTAGGCAACTTATTTTATTGTTTGTTCGTAATAGCCGAAGTCTGAGACAAGAAATAAATTTTAAATCTGCAACTTAAAAAGGCTTTACACGTTATATTTTTCTATTTTATTTGATACATCTTTTAATGGGTAAAATCATTATTATAATATTTTTTTACGCTCAAGTCAGTCTTTCAGTGCCGCTGCTACAAAAAGATATTATCAAAACCTCAGTTGAAAGTTTTCACCGACATCTTGATTTCTTTTCGACATAGGAGCCATAAAATATTTAACAGCAGGAACTATAAACGTAACAAGTTTAATGCCAGGGCAATATCTTGGGAATTGATTTCGGGTTTGGAGCTGATCTAAGATAGTAAGCGATGTAATATAAAATATTTTCAATATTATTAATATATTATATTCCAATAACATGTAATGGAATTTTCTAATAAACAATTTGAAATTGTTCAAGTTTAAATATTTTATATAATGAAATACATATTTCTAACAAAAAAAAACTCTATATTGTTTACTTACAATTAACAAAACTAACATACACATTAGGTGCAGTGTGTGACTTTGTGGGGTAGACACATGCTATTTTTTAGTTATGGCTGAATTACAAATGATTCTTCTCAACCAGAAAAAATACCTTGATTCCACATGATACTGCCGCAAAGTAGCAGCATAATGCTGATTTCGTATGGTGAGTGAAGGGAACCGGAGACGCATTTTTTAAGCAACGTGTTATTTCATCTTAGTCAAGTCTTTCAGGATAACAACGCATTTGCATTTTGATTCATAAATGGTAAAGTAAAAATGACTTTCAATAAAAATTACATAGAACTGTATTGAATAAAAAAATATTCTATTCTATTCTGATTCGAACAGAGTATAGATGTGGGTTTCTATGGGCTTCAGCATTCACTTATCAGTTAAGGTGGTAGGTGCTTTGATGTAACAGTGTATACTAGGCCTGATATCACTTACAGCGTTAACTACTAGTTAACTAACTACTTTAATACAAATTATGATGTTGAGCACTGGAAGACAGCGTTGTATTGCGCTGCGCTATAACTGCGGAAGCTGTATTGCTATATTTGAAAGGAACTTCTAACTACAGTTTAGTGTAGGAGAGGGCAGGTTAGCCATTATTAAGTGTTATGGATGTCGATTGAACTGCGAATGGCGTAGATCGGAAGGCATATTCTGGTTTTGCTTTAATTTTTGCATGAGCTCCTATTAGTTGTGAGGTTCGAAAGCAACCAACAGAGGTAAGTTTAAGTTAAGGCAAAAGAGGCGATGTATTTATTAAACAGTTTTAATAATAATCCGGAACAAAAATGTCGATGTTAGGCACGACTTTGTATGAGATATGTGTGAATAAGGCCTTATTGCATGTGTGTTTGTTAAATAAAAACCAAACCAAAAAAGTAGAGCCATGCTGCAGCTATATTAGTAGTATAGTTGTAGCACGAATGGGTCGGCTCGATCGAGGAGGAAATAGCAGCTTAATACTGCTGTGTTTCGTATGATGACTGTAGAGAACCGGAGACCCTCTCTACTGGAAAAGAGGCATTCCATATTAGACCTTACGGGTGACAACGCATCTGCATTTTGATTCGCAAACGAGGGTAGATGTATGTAGATATCTGTGCTCGTTTGTCAACCTATCCTATAAAAAAATAAAAGCAATATAATAAGTCCGGGTGTACCGACACTATCTTAGCGAACAGAACAGAACGTATGTGATACGTCAAGCGATGGAGTATTTCATCCCCTTTGCTGACGTGCCCATTGGTGGTAAAGCTCGCCCATGGTTCAACGCCGAGTGCACTCGTGCTGAAAAGCACAAGCATATGGCGTACTTATCCTGGGTCAATGCTCGAGTCCGCAAAGCTCCAGATGTTAGCCTTAAGAAGAGAGCTTTTAACCAAGCCGCCAAGTCCTGCAAAAAGGCATTACGCCAAGCCAGTTTCGGCCGCATTAAAGGCATCGGTACAAAGCTCTCTGTCAAACCATCTGGCAGTAGAGCTTTTTGGTCTCTCGGGTCGAGACAAACTTCTGTCGATCTACACTGCCTCCGCTGGTAAAACTAGATGGCTCACTGGCGCATGCGCCTAAGGAGAAAGCGGATTTATTTGCTTCTCTTTTTGCTTGCAATTCGCGTCTGCACACTAGCGTATGCCACCTGTATTAGCGTATCACGGTGATCACGACGCGCCAATCGTAGAAATAAAAGGCGTGGCCGCGAAACCGAAGAGCCCTCGGCATTTATATTAATAGCCAAAATAATATGTGTGGTGTTTTCACCACTCGTTTTAGGAAATCCCGCTATCTAGAAATCAGCAAGTCCTGGTCACGATTCTTTGAGACTTTAACTGTGATAGCGTCTCTTCTAAAGTCGAAACTTCACAACGTTATCTTTTAATCTGTCTTCTAAGGCTCATAATCTGGTTTTGATGGAGTCAGTGCAGTTGTTTTGCATCTTAATAGCAGTCATTAAATCAACCATAGAATTATGAAACAAGCGCATCTCAACATTTTCAAAAAGAAGCAGTTTGCTCACACATGAAATGCATTTCCATCTAACTTCTCTACGCTCTTTAATATGCGAGTAGAATTTTATTAGGTCGGGGAAAAGCTTTTTCGTATTTTATATACAAATTTAAGACATTTTGTTCAAAGTTTAATTACATTTAATTATAATATATATGAGCCATTTTGTTCGATAACTTGTTGCCATCTTCTCATCTATAGCGGCATAATCTCGTTGCTGTAGAAATATTGCGATTTTTGATCAAAAAATGCGACAAGTAGTTTTGACAGTCCTCTATTGATGTTAACCTAACACTACCCAAAGAATTCTGAAGAGACCGAAACAGGTGAAAGTCTGCGGGTGCAAGGTCAAAACTATTTGGTGGATTCATTAACATTTCTTAACCAACCTCCTTCAATTTTTGCTGAATTGAAAAAGATGTGTGTGATCTGGCGTCATCATGATGAAAGACCACTTCTTTTCTGTTGATCAATTCCGGCAGTTTTTTCTCAAATTCTTGCTTGAGTCTAATTAGTTGTTGGCAGTAGAGATCCGAATCGATGGCCATGCCCGGCGGTAAAAGGTTTAATGAAGTCAACGCTCCGTACCCCTCATGCTCTAATCCAAAGCCCTGAAACCTTTCAGCTCGAGTTACAAAACCATTTTCTGTGCCTAGAAGATTGCAATGCAGTGGAAGATATGAATGACAAGCTCGCGGAAACTGTACATGCGCTAAGAGCTAAGTTCTGCAAGAACACAAAAACTCTCCGATCACACTCTTAATCTCATGGCTGTTAGACGGGAAATGAAGCTCCAGTCTTAAAAGATTTGACAGCATACAGGCAACTGAACAGACAGATCTACAAATGCATGCGGCGGGACTTACGCAACTTCAATACAGCTCATATTGAAAACGCGATTGAGCGGAACCAGGGCTCCAAAGTCTTTGTCAGAGATCTATCTACCAGAAAGAGCCAACTGTCGAAGCTGAAGAACGAATGTGGCAGCATCGTTTCCGGGACACCTGAGATTTTGAGTGAGTTTTAGAGGTTCTATAGGCAGCTGTACACGTCATCGTTGGAGCCACACGCAAGTGTGAGTAATAATCCAAGAGCAAGTCTTATCCGAAACTATACCGATGATATCCCGAACGTCAATCTGAGCGAGATTAGAATGGCTCTCCCGCACCTTAAAAACGGCAAGTCCCCAGGCGAGGATGGAATTACAGTAGAGCTACTGAAAGCGGGTGGAAAACCGGTACTTAAAGTCCTTCAGAAGCTCGGAGGCGTGGAGCAGAAGTACGATGGTCTTGTTCTTCACGAAAAACGACAACACTCTCTTGAAGAACTACAGACCGATTTCCCTTCTGAGCCGCGTCTATGTGCTGTTTTCGAGAGTCATTACGAATCGTATCGCACGCAAACTCGACGACTTCCAGCCAGCTAAGCAATAACCTCAATGGTGTCTTCCAACGGATAGGTCTTAAGATGAACACGGACAAAACAAGTCATGTGTAACGTCCATGTCACACCTATGCCGGTAGTTGTTGGGAGAATGTCGATGGATGCAGGTTGCTCGGGACTGTGCTTTGTGGCATTCCTTAGGGAGGCCTATATTCAGTTGTGGACTTATGAAGGGCTGTAATGATGAATGATGGTGACACAGCATCACCTTATTGCGTTTTAATCCGGGTTTCTATACAGTCTGTGGAGCTTGACTACCCTTTGACTTTTTTACATCTTTTCGCACGTTCTGCCGTAGGTGATCCATTTTCATCACCAGTGATCAATCTTTTCAAGAATGGTTCGGTTTCATTACGTTTCAATAGAGAATCGCAAATGAGTACACGATTCATTAGGTTTCTTTCAGTGAGCTCGTGTGGTACCCAAATATCGAGCTTTTCGTATAGCCAGACTTTTCAAACGGGTCAAAACTGTTTTGAGGTCAATCCTTAATTCCTCGGCTATGTCATAACAAGTTGATCTTGCTCCACTTTTTCAAAAAATGGCATCAACTTTATCCGTATGAGGGCGACAAGAACGAGCTGCATCCTTGACATCAAAATTCCCGGACTGAAAACGCTTGAACCAACTTTGTCCATAAACGTCATAAATTTTTTCGTGACTTGAGTCGCATTTTTCCCTTTTATAATAAAATTTCGGAATGTATTGAATTTCTTCGTTAGATTTACTCATTTTGGCGGACAAAAACAATTGAAAATGGCGGGTAGTGTGTTTTACTTTTCATTTTTCTTTTTTTAATATCCTATATGTATTGATATTATAACCAGCCAGATACAAATAGTACAACCAAAGAGATTTTTCTACAATTTAATACAAACAAAATACGAAGAAACTTTTTCCCGACCTATTATTCAAAATTAAATACATATTTAATAATATTTCAAAATAAGACGCATGCGTGCGCCCTCTATAAGGTAATTGTAGGTTTAATCAAATTAATCCATAAGCTTAAATTAACAGCTTATTTGGCCAGCAATTAATAGATGGCGCAATAATGCAATAATTTAAAATTAAATTTTTTTTACAACCGACTTCAATATAAATTATTAAGAATAACTCAAAACTTTTGGCCATACCTGGATCAAATTTGTATGAAACCACATGAGAAGTACTAGCTTTCAAATAAAAAAAGAATCATCGAAATCGGTTCATCCAGAAAAAGTTATGAGGTAACACACATAAAAAGAAAAACATACATTCGAATTGATTACCGTCTCCTTTTGAAGTCGGTAGAAAATAGTCACTACCCTTTAGTAATATTGATAACCAAAAGATCATCATCATCATTCATCATTACATCCCTTCACAAGTCCACTGCTGAACATAGGCCTCCCCAAGGAATGCCACAGCACGGTCCTGAGCCACCTGCATCCATCGACTTCTTGCATGTCTTACCAGGTCGTCACTCCACCTAGTGGGGGGTCGCCCTACACTTCGCCTACCAGTACGAGGCTGCCACTCGAGATCCTTTTTCCCTATCGGTTGTCGGTTCTTCGAGCTATATGGCCGGCCCATTGCCACTTCAGCTTACTAATCCGTTGGGCTATGTCGGTTACTCTGGTTTTACTGCGGACATACTCATTTCCAAGTTTATCACGCAGAGAGACTCCGAGCATAACCCTCTCCATAGCTCGCTGAGCGACCTTGAGCGTCCTCATACGGCCAGCAGTGAAGGACCACGTTTCAGATCCATAAGTCATCACTGGCAACACGCACTGGTGGTACAATTTAGTTTTCAGGTTTTGAGGTATACCTGACAAGAAGATGTGTCGTAATTTCCCGAACGCTGCCCAGCCGAGTTGAATCCGTCGATTGACCTCTCGATCGAAGTTGGACTTAACTAGTCGGACTATTTGTCCCAAGTAAATATACTCGTCAACAACTTGAGCTTAGTGCTCCCAACAACTACTGGCATAGGTGTGACATGGACATTGAACATGATCTTTGTTTTGTCCATGTTCATCTTAAGACATATCCGTAGGGAGACACTATTAAGGACATTGAGCATAGCGCTTAGGTCCTCCAGCAATTCTGCAATAAGGACTATATCGTAGGCAAATCGAAGGTGAGTGATGTACTCGCCATTGATGTTAATACCGTATCCTTTCTTGCTTGAAAACGTCTTCCAATGCAGCGGTGAAGAGTTTCAGATATGACGTCACCCTGTCTTACAACTCTTTGCAGTTGGATAGGTTTCGTACTCTGGTTCTGTACTGTATAGCCATCGCAGCCCTACTGTACAAACACTTCAGCACTTCGATATACCGACAGTCAACTTGGCACCGCTGAAGGACTGTAGCACCGCCCAAATTTCGACGGAATCAAAGGCTTTCATAGTCCACACACACGCAGGCAAAGTGGCAGATTGTACTCTTCTGTCTTCTGTACAATTTGCCGAAGGGTGTATGTGGTCCATGGTACTAAAGCCTCTTCGGAAACCGGCTTGTTCGGGAGGCTGAAAGTCGTCGAGTCGAGTCGATTCGTAATGACTTTCGAAAACAGCACGTAGACGCGGCTCAGAAGGAAATCGTTTAGTAGTTTTTCAAGAGAGCGTTGTCGCCTTCTTGAAGAACAAGACCACCACACTTCTGCTCCACGCCTCCGGAGTAGTGCCACCATGGAGGACGGATTTAAAGAGCTTCTGAAGGATCTCCGCACCGGTTTTCCACCCGCTTTCAGAAGCTCTGATGTAATTCCATCTCGCCTGGGCCTGCCGTTTTAAGGTGCTGAGAGCCATTCTAATCTCGCTCAAACTGACGTCCGGGATATCTTCGGAATAGTGTCGGATAAGACTCGCTCTGGATCGTTACCACACTCGTGTGGCTCCAACGATGACGTGTACAGCTGCCCATAGAACCTCAATCTCGCTCAAAATCTCAGGTGTCCCGGAAACGATGCTGCCACACTCGGTCTTCAGCTTTGACAGTTGGCTCTTTCTGGCAGACAGATCTCTGGCAAAGACTTTGGAGAGTGGTAATTAGTAATAATTATATCACACAGATGTCGCTGATTTAATTAATGTTCATTCAAACATTTCAAATTGCCGTAACGTTTTTTCGCTTTTAAACAAAAAGAAAATACGAATACACAGTGACTTAGTTTATTATTACTGTTCCTTAGCGTTTCACTTTAAAAAGCACTGGCTTATTACAATAAACATTATTAAAATATTCTTATAACAATTTATAGTGCACTGATTCTCTGGATTTCTTTTATCAACTTCACACTGATAATCAAGCTCCAAATAGCGAGATAACACTCAACACACTTAATTATGTTAAATTTAACTTTGGTGACAGAAAAGTTCAGTTAAGATTGTTTATCATATTTTAAAAATAAAATTATACGGAGCCTTATGTTAATTGTTTAAACAGCGCCACCTGGCTCCTATAAAGCACCTAATACCAGTTGAAATTTAAAATGCAGATGCTTATCACCCTTAAGGACTAAGACGGTATGGCTCGTATCCAGTAAATATCCCCGATTTTCTACCCTCACCATACGAAACACAGCGGTATGGAGCTATTATTTTACACTGGTATTATGTTAGAGCGTGGTCCTCCCCCGGTCGAGTCGACCCATTTGTGCTAAAACCATATTTTAGCTGCAGCATGGCTCGTAATTGTAAGTGGTGACAACGGGCAGCCGAACATGACAGTCGGAAATTCGTCGATGGCAACTTTATTAGGATGCCCTGACGTAGATAGATAGATAGATATGACGTAGTGATGTAGATAGTTATTAAAACTGTTTAAACAGGCATATTACAAATCATACGTAATCATTTTATTATATGTTTATTTATAAAATTTTGAATTAATGTAATTTATAAGATTTAAAATTATAAATTTCTTGTTAAAATCAACATAAGTACTTAATAACAACTTAATATATTATTGTTTTTAATCATATCATATTCATTTATAAATCTTCGTATACGTTGTTATCGGTTTCCTCGGTACGCGAATTTGTGATTGAAATATCAAATATGTATTTTGCACTTTAAACTTTAAATGCAACTCTCCCTTGTCTTTCTGGTTATTTTATTTCCATATATTACTTATGAGCTACCATCAAGAGGACATCTTTGGAGGCCCTTAAATCATTCGGGCTTTTAAGCTAAAGATGCATAATACGACACTACTGATATATGGTAATACCATCCAAAACTATGACGGTAATTATGTTCCCAGGATAACCTTGACCATGGCGACTACATCTAAGTGCTCTTGGAAGCCATAAACGGTGTGGAAGATGTTATAGTGAATTAAACTACAGGCTAACACAAAGGCCCTCACGCCCCTAAGCCTTGCTGTGTTCAACATAAAAATCAGACGGACACATATATGCTAGGATGCAATATTGTAAACAAATCCGCTTGATTTTTTTGTTTTCGCATAAGCTTTGGCAGAGATTTAAATGATTCCCGACTCGGTAGTTGGTTCCTTAAATTGCATGAAAATGAATAATTTACTGATATAAATTCCATTATTTAAAAACGAAATCGATAAATTAACAAAAATATCCTTACCGGTGAGTAGGATAAGCTTACTGGTAAGAAAAGAAAGAACGGACGAATTACAGTTATTTTTGTGAAATCCTAAAAGTTATTTCGTTTGAAAACTCAATTGTACAAACATTTTTTAAATTTAATTTATAACTTTGAAAATGAGACATGGCTTGACGATTTTTAAATCGTTATTGATTAAATAAATTTATAATAAGTATCGCAAATAATTTGTTACGTTGTTTAAGAATAACATCAATCAAAAAGTTTAGGCACTTATTTAGTAGGCATTTTGATTTTTTTATTCAGTTGAAAAGATTCAAACTTTTTATGCAGATACCTTAGACCAACAAAGAAATATGAACAGAGCGCTACGAATATTGTACGTGACGTACGTATATTGCCAGTAAAAACAATGTTTCACTTATTGTAAGAACACGTCACTCATATTCCTATCTCTTAATTTTTCTAAAATTATCCCAAATTGAATGTGATTTATGGGCAACAACTACGCGTACGCACGCTCCTCTGTGTGCGACATTTTTGCTGACCAATCGACCCTTACGAATATGTGCGTGCGTAGTAAAATAGTAGGCTTTAGATATTTATGAATGACAATCACTTAAAATAATGCATCACCACGCATTACCATTCATTATTCTTAATTTAAAAGATAAAAAGGACAGAATGTTTGAGATTTTTTAATTAATATTGCTTCACCATTTGCTTATATTACTTATTCTGAACCTTCTCTGCAAATTTGGCCGTATATTGCAAAACAACCCTGTATATGTGCGTCTTGCAGTAAACTCTGAAGGACTGTGAAAGAAAGAAAGAAGAAAGATGTGTAATGTGTGTGTTACTGACTAGTAATGCATGAAGTTGAGCGTGGTTTTGCCGTCACTTGAAGTGTACGGTGCGTTCTGCCTATCTTTCCGTTGGTCTGATGCAAAAACATAATTTTTTTTCAATAAAATAATAACGTCTTGCACAATTTAAAGAATGACAGTAAGATCTATGGACTTCGATCACCTTTATTTTGCCAGTCTAAAATACTCATGTCTGAAGAGTGGCATTAAGGTGTGAAGTATCAACTTAATTTTGTGGGTCTGTTCTTGCCAAATGGTAAATTTCGAATACACCCCCTTGCAATAAGAATGTGTTTAACAGTGGATAGTATTTTTGTTGATAGCAAAAGCAGGCTTAGTTGAATAAGAAACCGTAAGGAAATCTATGAGGAAATGGGGTAGCTATTTTCCAGTATGAAATATTTATCTTAACAATCGAGATAAATGAACACACAATCTACCTTGTGAATGCTGAAGCCCATAATTTATACCTACACCTATCCTTGATATCGAATGAAAATGAAGGTACGTTGTCAAGTTTGTGGACTAAGATGGAATGCCTTGTTACCAGTAAAAGGAGTATCCGATTCTAGTAATTCACCATTCGAAACACAGCAGCATTAACCTCTTATTTGTTCCTCTGCCCACGCGGTACCACTTTATAAGCATTCTATATCGCTTAAATATTAAATCATCTAGATCGGTTAACTACGGCAGACGTATTGCGTACATTTCTAATACATAATAATATCTATATCCATCAATTCATTACAGCCTACGAGTATAAAGTCCGCTGTTGAACATAGGCCTCCCTATAAATTACCTCATACAACACCCAAGGGACGATATGGGTTAGTGCATATTCTTACACCGCCATTGTAATTGCGAATACGATAAAATACAATAACTACCTATATAATGTATACACATATAAACAATTACTTATATTATACAATAATACACATTATTTAATAAGTAAGATGCTACTGAAAAGTTCGTATCGTTTCTATGAGATGGCGCCACTAGAATAAAATCCATATCATTTTTAGTTAGTACTAACCTTCAAAAGAAACGTGTATAAATTTGACAGCTGTCTGATTATTATTTTGTGAGCACGGAACACAATTACTCTCTACCGAGAGTTTGTGAGATACAGCATTTTGAGTGAAGCAACTTTTGTTATTTTGAAAAAAATGGATAAAAAGGAATTTCGTGTGTTAATGAAACACTATTTTTTGATGAAAAAAAGTGCTGCTGATACCAAAAAGTGGCTTGATGAGTGTTATCCGGACTTTGCGCCGGGCGAAGCAACCATTCGTAAGTGGTTTGCTAAATTCCGTACAGGCCATATGAGCACCGAAGACGATGAACGCAGTGGACGTCCAAAAGAGGCTGTTACGGAAGAAAACATCAAAAAAATCCACAAAATGATTTTGGAAGATCGTAAATTGAGGTTGATTTGTATAGCTGAAAGATATCAAAGGAACGTGTTGGACATATAGTTCTTGAATATTTGGGTATGCGAAAGCTATGTGAAAAGTGGGTGCCGCGCGAGCTCACAATCGACCAAAAACAAGAACGTGTCGATGCTTCAGAGCAATGTTTGAAGCTGTTTAACCGCAATAGAAGTGAATTTTTGCATCGATATGTGACAATCAATGAAACATGGATCCACCACTACACTCCGGAGTCCAGTCGGCAGTCATCTGAGTGGACTGCACGCTATGAACCGAATCCAAAGTGTGGAAAGCGTGGAAAAACTCAACAGTCGGCCGGTAAGGTTATAGCGTCCGTATTTTGGGATGCACATGGAATAATTTTCACTGACTATCTTCGAAAGGGAAAAACCATCACCAGCAACTATTATATAGCGTTGTTGGAGCGTTTGAAGGACGAAATTGCGAAAAAACGGCCCCATTTGAAGAAGAAGAATGTGTTGTTCCATCAAGACAATGCGCCGTGTCACAAATCGATGAAAACGATGGCAAAATTGCATGAATTGGGCTTCGAATTGCTTCCGTATCCACGGTATTCTCCAGATTTAGCCCCCAGCGACTTTTTCTTGTTCTCAGATCTCAAGAGAATGCTCGCTGGAAAGAAATTTAAAGCCGATGAGGAAGTGATCGCCGAAACAGAGGCCTATTTTGAGGCTAAACACAAATCGTACTACAAAAATGGTATTGAAAAGTTGAAAGATCGCTATAATCGGTGAATCGCCCTCCATGGCAACTATGTTGAATAATAAAATCGAATTTTGCCAAACAAATGTGTTTTTCTATAAAACAATACGAACTTTTCAGCCCAACGTTAAGTAGTTATCTCATATATAATAGGAGGAAAAGTTATGAAGAGTTTTGACAAGAGATTTGCATGGTTCGTCAGAACCCAGGGCGAAGGGAAATCGGCTTCTCGATATGAAAGAGAGGATGGAATTTGCAGGATGTTATAGAGAAGACATAAATCGTGTTTTCCTGCAAAGTCAAATTGAAGGCTACTTGAGCTGCTTGTACAATTGAGATATTCAGATATGTAAAATTTTTCTCCTTTTTTTATATAAAGTACATAAAACAACTGTCAACACATTGTATTAATGTAATTATTTGCTATACTAATCTGCAATGTGCGTAGGACGTTTATCGTTTATCATGTTGAAGTAGGCAGTGTACTTATGTATTCTCAAGTAGCATACATCATGATACCCTCATATTGTACTAATGACTTGGCTAGGACGTTGTCATGTGGTTTTTATTTAGTGTAGTTATTTTAAGACGTATATTTAGTTCTATTGATGTAAAAATTTACACAGGGCTCTTAATTTTATATTTGTTTGTTTTATATAATAAATATTCATTCATCCATTTATCCATTACAGTGTGTTAAAGTCCACTGCTGAACATAGGCCTCCCCTTAGATTGTCTCATAAGTCATTTGTATGTGGTAAAGCCACGCTGCAGCGATGTTATGTCTGTAGCACGAATGGGTCGGCTCGACCGTGGTAAGGACACTCTCACAGAATACAAGCGTAAAATAGCAGCTGAATACTGCTGTGTTTCCTACGGTGTGTGTAGAGAACCGGAGACTGGAACCCTTTTGCTGGAAATGAAGCATCTCATCTTAGTCCTCGGGGTGACAACGCATCTGCATTTAAAGACGTAATTAAATGGAAAGCACACGTCAAAATATTAATACATAACATCGTACTACAAAATGGTATTGAAAAGTTGAAAGATCGCTATAATCGGTGAATCGCCCTCGATGGCAACTATGTTGAATAATAAAATCGAATTTTGCCAAACAAATGTGTTTTTCTATAAAACGATACGAACTTTTCAGCCCAACGTTAAGTAGTTATCTCATATATAATAGGAGGAAAAGTTATGAAGAGTTTTGACAAAGATTTGCATGGTTCGTCAGAACTCAGGGCGAAGAAATCGGCTTCTCGATATGAAGAGAGGATGGAATTTGCAGGATGTTATAGAGAAGACATAAATCGTGTTTTCCTGAAAAGTCAAATTGGAGGCTACTTGAGCTGCTTGTACAATTGAGATATTCAGATATGTAAAATTTTTTCTCCTTTTTATATAAAGTACATAAAACAACTGTCAACACATTGTATTAATGTAATTATTTGCTATACTAATCTGCAATGTGCGTAGGACGTTTATCGTTTATCATGTTGAAGTAGGCAGTGTACTTATGTATTCTCAAGTAGCATACATCATGATACCCTCATATTGTACTAATGACTTGGCTAGGACGTTGTCATGTGGTTTTTATTTAGTGTAGTTATTTTAAGACGTATATTTAGTTCTATTGATGTAAAAATTTACACAGGGCTCTTAATTTTATATTTGTTTGTTTTATATAATAAATATTCATTCATCCATTTATCCATTACAGTGTGTTAAAGTCCACTGCTGAACATAGGCCTCCCCTTAGATTGTCTCATAAGTCATTTGTATGTGGTAAAGCCACGCTGCAGCGATGTTATGTCTGTAGCACGAATGGGTCGGCTCGACCGTGGTAAGGACACTCTCACAGAATACAAGCGTAAAATAGCAGCTGAATACTGCTGTGTTTCCTACGGTGTGTGTAGAGAACCGGAGACTGGAACCCTTTTTGCTGGAAATGAGGCATCTCATCTTAGTCCTCGGGGGTGACAACGCATCTGCATTTAAAGACGTAATTAAATGGAAAGCACACGTCAAAATATTAATACATAACATGAACACAATAATTTGGAAGCAAAAGCCAAATGATACGCAGCTACTGCAATACGAATGGTTTCGCCACCCGAATATCATTGTGCGGTCTATTATCTAAAGAATGAGACCCTACCTTCCGACGAACAGCAGTGTAATTATTCGAAAAGCCACTGGTTTGTATAATATATTACCAAGCCGACTGATCAGCATACTGACTATAGGCATTTTCAATTATAAAATATTATTAATATGCGGCATTAACAATTATATTTAATGCCTAAAGGCCAGTGCCGACTATTGCGAACTGATAAAAAAGAAAGATAACACTTAAAATTGGCTAACGAGTGGAATGCCCTGCCGGCGTTTGTTTTACCGAGTGCGTATAACCTGAATATCTTCAAGGTTCGTGTGAACAGGCTTCTCCTGTGCAAACTCGCATCATCGTAGACAAAAAAAACTACGTAATATGCTTTAAAAACATTTATTGAGCATTTAGTCGCAACATAAGTAAATAAAATGCTAAAGTTACAGCTTGCATGCCTCCCACTGCTGGGCACTGGTCTCCTTTTATATCTAAGAGGGTTATAGATAATTAAATCCACCACGCTGCTCCACAACATTGGCAAGCTTCGTATGTATTTGAACATTTTATTTCTCAGACACGTTGTGTTTTATATATTTTTACATTCATCGCCGGTGAATTCATGGTAAATCAGCATTTAAAATTACAATAAACAATTTCATTGTTGCCGGCGGGAATAGAACTTTGCTATTATGAAATATACGGCGAGTAACACAGGGGTTACCCAGGCTATGTTATCGTAATACGTAAATACAAACGTATATTTAAAACAAAGTATTTACAACCAATTCTATCAACCCATCCTCCATTTTCAACAACAGCAGGCATTAGATTTGTAGTTAAAAGCTGTAAACATATATCTAAAATAGAAATAAGTATTTTATCAGTTTAATATTACCTACGTGATGTAAGCTTAGCTAATCCACTAAATTCGTTTTAAATTTCATAGTACTCAAGCATCCTATAATTGCAATTAACAATTCCATTGACACTGGCTGAAATGATTGCGATTGCGGGTCCAGTAAATTGCAGTTTTAAGTGTTAAATTACTGCTAGAATTGAAGAGGCGTCGAGAACAAATGTCCTCTCTGACGTATACGCAAACTCCAGCCCGAGGCACAAAGGAGTGTTCCAATTTGTACCCCGGGTAGGAGAGATACGAAGTATCAGCCGGAGAGGACACCTGCGTCTCGGTCAGAAAGAGCAAGGCCGGCTTCGCCGTCTCGAGATGATAGTGGACGGCGTTTAGGTTCGAGTAAAGTCCCCTGATGTTGCAGAAATTCATGGATAGCGTGGCAGGGGTTGCCTTGGTCTTGTTGCTAAGTTTGCCCCGAGCAGTTATTGTTTTGAGCGGAATTTTGCTCCCCCTAGAATACGCGGGGCAGCCTGAGCACCCACGCTCAGGAGTGGATTAGCATGGTCGTGGATGCTCAGCGAGGATTCTCCAGTGGTGCTTATACCCTCTTGGGGTAGTCTTTGATTTAATTACGCTATCATGTCGATAGGGGATTGGGCCTATTCTGTGAGGTCGTAGTACCATCCCGGCTCGAGCCGGCCCATACGTGCAACAGCAAAAGCTGCCGCGTTGCTCTACCACCGTTAAAATATTCTTAGCAGAGTCGTTCTAGCTTGTTGCAAGCACAATTTACAGATAACCGTGGATTGGCCCTAACAAAGAGAGCCATTATACATAAGGACGGAAGTGTAAAATTAAACTTCTTCAATCACAGTTTTAGACTATTGAACCTTTTGTGGATCCTTCATCGCTTCTTCATATGTAGATGGCACCGTGAATTCCACAAAATCTGATTTATAATTTCTATTATGTCGAGGTCTTAGATTTATATGTCTTTCTTCTGGTTCTTCTATCTCCTGGGATGGTTCGTAGGTGGAATCATCATCTTCATCCTGATAGCTGTGTAGACTTTCAGATAATCAGAATTTTCTGTTGATAGAGTGTCACTGCGATTTCTTTCACTTTCTTGTCTGTTTTCTTCGGTATTGTTGCCTTCGGTGTCTGTGCCTTCTTCGTCTATGAAAATTTTTGAAATATTTCTTCTCATTTCGGGAACCTTATCCTCATTAAAAATTACATTTCTCGATATTTTTATTTGTTTGTTTTTGGTATTGTACATTCTATAATTGGTATCATTAATCCTACCAATATCATCATCTCCCTTTTCTTATCTAGTTTCTTTCTCAATTGATCGGGAATATGTACATATCCTACACTACCAACACCCGCACATGACAAAACTGCGGCTTGACACCTGTCCATGCTTCAAAAGGTGTTTATTGGAAGATTGACTTGACGAGGCCCTGTTGAGTAAATACACGGCTGTATTAACAGATTCGGCCCACAAATGCAATGGCACATCTCTAACATATAGAATTGAACGAGCACTCTCAATGCTGTGCACTCATGCATAATGCCTTCCTTTTTTATATACTCCTTAAATGCAGTGTTAGCATATTCCCTTCCATTGTCAGTGTGTAAAATTGTTTTTGATCATAGCATTATAAGTTTTAAAATGTTCTAATACATCACTTTTATTTCTCATAAAATACACATGCCTGTAGCTTGTTTTGGATTTTTTTTTTACTCTACAGTCATTTAAGGGACATTTACCGCTTAGCAAGTGTTAGTGTCAGTCCCTTCATACCCTAACCTACATCACTAACACATATAACATTAATTATTATACTACGTGGGCCATGGATTCGAACAGAATTTTCGCATCGTCATTTGGTTGGGATACAAAGATTCCGACGAATTGTAAACCTCCTCCATTTTGAAGTCGATTAAAAATAGAATGATATGTACCTACGTCAGTTCTGTTCAAATTAAGACCCTTATTAAATTACTTCTAACAGACTCAAACCGAACACATTCCATCAGTAAATGGTGTAGGAGGTCTTCCATAACTCCACAAGCGTCACAACTAGGCGAAGTAGTTTTCTCATCATGAAGACCAATTTCTTACATGGAACGTGTCCAGATCTGAGTCTATGAGCAGTAGTAACAAATTTCCTACTTAAACTAGTATTCATGAACCAGGGCACTTGAAGAGGCTGACACTGTATGGTTTTATACCATATTCCTTTTCCTAGTGACCGTTTGTTAAAGTATTCCGTCCACATTTCATAACATATATTTTTGAATTTAGGTAAAACTTCTGAGTAATCCAAAATGTTATTAGTTTCCTATCCATTCTTATCTGCATATTTCGCTAACATGCACCTCTGTAACCAGAGGCGCTTCGAGCTATATGTCGCAACGAAATCTTACTGCCTGTGCATATAACGACATTTTTATATTGTCTACTGATAACATATGTTAAAGCTTCCGAGATTGCAATAAGTTCCAAAGTTATAATAGTAGTACGAGTACTTATTTTAAAACAATGATGACTTTGATGAATTATATCTATATCGGGTGTCCCAGAACTCAACGTCAAGCCGAAACAGGGTGACAGGATTGATTGTAACCATCACGAGAAAAATCAGAAAAAAATCTATCCCATGCAGTTTGGAAATTATGGGCATTTAAGAAAACCTAGAAATTTGGTCAAACTGTAACCATTTTCGGTTATTGTGATTAATTTTATTATTTTTGTTCATTTAAACTTTGGAACCGTAACCTAAATAACATTTCTAGAACCACAGTCAAAATAATGACACAACTGCCCCAAGTTTTCTAGAATTAAGACTATTTGTTAAACTATGAATCTAAAATTTTCAAAATTTATCGACTTTGAAAGGCCATCCTTTAAAAATGTACTAAAGTATCTTGGCAAGTGCCATTAAAAGTTTGCGCATTTAATCAGAATTGTAAAATGGTACAATACTTGTTAGTTTCATACTAATAAAAAAACTAGTAAAAAATAAAACCTCAGTAACCCGATTTTTGAGTAACACTATTCGACCAATTCGTAAATATAAAACTCCAGCCATTAAAGTTTGTATACAACTCTTTAATAACTTCATATTTTAATAAGTTACTGTCATATGAACTTTTGAACATACAATTACTTCATTCACGTTAATATTGGTCACCCATGTTCATAAAGTAAACACTAATAAAGGACATGATGACGCTATCTAAATTTCTTTAACTTCATTATAGGAAGATACCAATAAAGGAATGGTTTCGTCGTTCATCTAATAGCTAAATAAATAGTTATATTATTTTCTGCAAACTTTAACTTCAGACATTATTTGTATGCTAGATACTTCCTCGGTAAGTACAGTTGAATTACCACACCAAGCCAGGCCTCTGTTACTCTTGCTACCTGCGTGAAATAATTACCTACAATCGCGAGGCGCCCCAGGGGTAGATCGCAGTAGGGGCTAGCGCGTTCTAGGCGATTGAATGTTAAAGTTTTTTAACGCTGTTTACGCAAATAGTTTTTTGTAAATACTTGTTGAAATACTTGTCGAAATAGTTTTTGTTTAGTGTTTAGTATATTTAATTGTAGGATAAAATAGTTGAAAAAGTTTTAATGTAATTTAAGAATAATATATATGTATATTACCTATATATTTGATAAATTATAATGGCAAAACATCGTTCCTGCTATAATTGTTGCGGGGATGGATGCTTAATGAGCAATTAAAAGTATTCAGATATATCATTTTTAAGTAACCGAAGGATAATGAAAGGTGATTTATTTTTATTTTTGTTAGATAGGTACTTATAGGGAAAAGGAATTAAGTAATAATTTAACTACAGAGTAATACCTAAGTACTTTATTACAAAACTTAGTTGAAATTTACTTCACTATCTAAGTACCTACTTACATAACTATACTTGTCTTTGTAATTAAAATATTTTTAAGTTATAATAGCACAAAATTAAAACTTTGTTTACAAGATTTTTAACTAAGTAGATTACGAGCATATTTCTGTTAGGAATCGTATTTTTGGTTTATTTGTTGTTTACGCTATCTACCTATACAGACAAGCATCGCGATTCCCGACGAATAGCCTTGCAAGTTGCATTCGTTGGGCATCACAGAACTCACAAAGTAGCGGAAATATGGTCGATTATAGTCAGCATAGGTACTTTACCTAAGTAACTTACCATTTCACAATGTATTTTTACTCTTTATTAACAGCCCTTAGTAACCACAGAAACCCGTCGTGACGTAGGAAGGAGAAAAGATGCAAAGTAATACGGACACTCGCGCGCAGCGATAAAGTTTATTTAGCTTGCGTGCGCGATTTATCTGATTAATAATAACTATGTAGGCTATTAAAACGTCGGCAAGCAGTCAACATCAAAGGTGCAACTTCTGTACGTAGTACTATTATTTATTCTGTGACCAATCTTGCTTCCCATAACATGGCCCCAGGAAGCACCAGGGCGGCTGTCCGCAACCTAAGGTACTTAATGAAAGAACATATATGGTTTCTATTTTTTTTTTCAATATAATCTTCCTCAAGTGAAATACATTTCTCACATCTCGCATACAATGCCTTTAACCCACCCTAAAATATTCTGTATCTTTCTCTTCAAAATGACGATCAACCGCAGGTTTAATTCGTTGTCATCTGCAAATCTCCGGCCCCGTAAGTCCTTTTCAAATTGGAAAACAGGAAAAAATTGCTAGGTGCTAGGTCTGGGCTATACGGAGGTGGTCAATCTTTGAAAACCCCGTGTCTTTCAGGGCTTGCCTCATCATGTGCAGTGTGAACAGGCGCGTTGTCTTGCAGAAAGAGCACTCCTCGCGTCAGTTTCCACGTCGATTCTGTACAATAGCCTCGCAAACCTGAGTCAATAAATTGGCGTAATATTGGCCATTCATCGTAGTTCCCCTGGGTAGGTAGTCGATAAGCAAATCCTCACTATCCCAGAAAACAGTCGTCATTAGCTTGAACGCCGACTTTCCAGCTTGAATTTATTCGGCGGCCTTCTCCTTTTTTATCCATTGCATGGACTCCTGCTTGCACTCCGGATCATATTGGCGAATTCATGTTTTATCTACGGTGACTATCCGTTGCCAAATGTCTTCCTTCTTATCGCCGACTAGCTCCAAAAATCTTTGCAACTTGCGAATCGACATTGCTTGTTGAGCGGTGTGAACATTTACGGTACCCAGCGCGCTAATGCTAATTTTCTCATATTCAAATGTTCATGTAAAATGTCTCCAACTCGTTATCATTATTCGAGACTTTTGCAATCGGCGTTTCCAATATGTCACGCCATTGAAATGAAATAATCCCGGTGTTGAAGATATAATTGTATAGTTCAAGTAAATAAAGCCTACTGACATGAGATAAATTATATATAAGTGAATATGTTATCCCGTCGTTACCAGATGCTGTATCTTTTTGTTTAAAACAATTACACATTATTTCTTGTAGGGTGAAATTGGCTTTCGGTACTGTATTATTTGAATTGAAATACTCAGGCTTTGACTAAATTTCAATATACTATTAAAAATTCATCACTTCAACTCAAACCGGTTTCTGTGTCATACTGCAAGCACGGTCTATAAATCCATACAGTCATCCGACGAAGACGTCTAGACGGGGCAATCGTGCGGAGTGTGAGGGTGAGACGCGGAAGGACGAGCCCGATCTGCTTATGCCAATCGTATTAGTAGCTCAGGACGACTTCCAGGGTTAACGCGCGCTTGCTTTTATTATTCTTAAATTTGTGTTGATAATTATAATTAAAATGGTTCATACGACGTGTGCTGTGAGATTGCAAGTCGTCATCTCGCATAAATAAAGATCTGCGATTTCACCAAATTCCGCACACGGAAGCAAGGTAAATAAATATTGTTATTATTTTCTACATTATGTATATTTTGTCATGTCATGCCAAATAGCCAACGTAAAAGAAATGGCGGACGTAAAATAGGTACTAATCACACTTTGTCGGTGTGCTAATTACGAAAATAGCATTTATTTTTAAATCCAAGATGGCGTTCATTTTTTATATATGTAGGATATGGATGTCAATTTCAAGGTTTATTGGGTGATGATTACGAAAACGCGATCCATTTTATATCCAAGATGGCGGATATTTTTTAATAACATGATATGAGTATCAATTTCGAGGTTCTTGAGTGCTTATTACGAAACCGGCATCCATTTTCATATATAAGATGGCGGACATTTTTTAATAATATGATATGAGTATCAATTTCGGGGTTTCTTGGGGTGCTTACATGAAACTGACATCGATTTTCATATCCAAGATGGCGGACATTTTTTTAATAATATGATATGGGTATCAATTTCGGGGTTTCTTGGGGTGCTTATTACGAAACTGGCATCCATTTTCATATCCAAGATGGCGGACATTTTTTTAATAATATGATACGGGTATCAATTTCGGGCGTTTTTGAGTACTTTCAGGAAAAATGTAAGAACAAATTATTACTTATTCTTTATATTAGTAATCATATTGTTGATCACGATGTAGATCTAAAATAAATAATGAAATTAGTAAAATTGTTAATTTGTGACAACCCTAACCTCCATACGCTGTCTAGACGTTGTCGGCATTTACCACGAGATCAAAGGCGTCGTCCTACTGTATGTTTTTACTATACTGTGCTGCAAGTGTCCACGCATGTAACGGGAAGCATCGTCAAAAATGTGACACGTCTGATACTTTAATTGCTTATACCCTGTCTAATGTGATGATTATGAAAATCCTCCTAAGTGTGGCCTTGGATTTATGACTTATGTAGGTAAATTTTGATAAATTTTATTTTATTAATTATATTAAATCAAATGATACCATATTCATTGATAGATTTTATGTTAGAATTTTTCTATAGTTATCCAAAATGAAGGTTAGTGAATTAAGCAGCATAATACCAAAATTCTAATAGGGTTTGATCAATGTGGCAACTTTATTAAATATGTCAACTTCACCTGATGGTGCACAAAATTTAGAGGATCGATCAATGGAGGCATTTCTATACTACAATGACAAACCTCAATCTTACTGACTTAATGGGCAGCATAGTTACTAAAGAGAGTGTATCGGTTTTGCAGACATCTTGCTGACTGAATTGACTGCCTCGTTGGTTTAATAGCCGTAAGCATGACTGCTGATCATGACTTCCCGGGTTCGACTCCCTTATCGGGCTAAAGTCAGTTATTGGGTTTTCTACCAAGAAATACGCAGTCAGGTAGTCAAGAACTTGGCGGTGTTTCACCTCTGTGCCATTTTGTATCACTTCCTGAGAAAAAAACTTTTTTTTGTTCCATGGAATTTCCAGGAAGCGACAAAATTGCGGAAAATGATAATCGGTTGGGGCTTTGTCTTGTGAGTACAGAGGATGACGTATGGTTCCTAACTGCGGGTTCTGAAATGTTAAAATGGTTTGTCGAACAGTACAGAACACTGTTCGACAAACCATTTTTGTTGTTTGTGTTTATGTTTATGGAGCTATAATGGCGAAGTTCGATTGATGAGGCAAGGTTATTTCTCTGAGAGTTTCGCCATTATTGTTCAAGAGTCCCTCACAATAGACATCTGCTGTTATTGATACACTGGATCTCAAAAAGCTATAGGGAATAACACTAGCACGTACGTTTTACATGCGTTAGCTTTACTCAATTACATTGTACCGATATTTGATCTGGGCTCAGCCATTGCTTTTTTCACATGCTTTTATCATAAAGAATCCACTTTTCATTAAACGTCACAATTCTGACCAAAATCCCTTCATTCTTTTATCTATTAATCATAGCAAGGTAAGCTTCAACGCCTCCTCGGGTTAATTTATTTTAGCTATATTGGTGCAAATGAGTCATTATTGTAGGTAAACTAACGTCAAACTAATAAGGATCAGCATCAACCATTACTTTGATGTCATTGTTATTTACCTTAGTGTCTGGTCTTCCTCGGTTCATTCTATAAGTCGATGTTTCCACTACAATAACGATTAAATCAAAAAACGGACAGAACGTTCATTATTCGTAGCCACATCATCAAAACGGCAACGTCATACTTTAACCCCTATTATAAGTGGTGCGTTGAAAGAACCGACCTCGTAATATATTGTGTACAGACCAATAATATTTATCATATAACAAAATCAACTGTGCCACCGGTATTGTTTATTTAATCGAATAGCACATTTATGAACAAATTTAAAAGTTCCAAACAGATAAAGATCCCTTGTCTTATTAAAAATTTCATCATATTAGCATAAACTTCATAGTATGGTAAAAGGTTGCTTTGAAAGAATCAAAATGCAGATGCGGTATATAGATAGCATAGACACCTGAGTATTAAGGTACCAGCAAGTACCGATCTCCGGTTTTGAATTGATTGTAGAAATTTGTAATGGATGACATACATGATCCAGTTTACCGTCAAGTTTGCAGCGCGCTTGAAGCAGCGTCCGGTAAACTTGACGGTGTATGGCTATCAGTGTGCATGACAAGTCTACTTGAAGCAAAATTTAATTGAAAGGAGGATACTCTTAAATCTAGTGAAGGTTCTTATTTGTATGTATGTTACTCGATATTTTCGTCAATTGTGGACCGATTTTAATGATTCTTTTTGTTATACTCTAGGGTTTGTCGCATGTAAATTTGGAGAAAAAATTCCACGCCTAATAATGGAAGAAGTTTATCGTGTAGTGGCGGTGTAAGAATATCCACTAACCCATATCATCCAGTAGGTGTCGTAAGAGGCGACAGAGAGAAACAAATTAGGAGGTGGGCAGCAGCGTCTTCTTAATAACGGCTAAAAATAAAAACTGCGTTTGTCAACCCGCTTGCCAACCGTGGCAACTATGGCAAATATCCCCCGTATGAGACCATCTACTATAGACTATATAGACTTTAATAAGCTTTAACGGTAAGAGTGGAAGAATAGTGGATTAATTTTTTAGTGTAACTATTTAGACGACATTCGAGCTTTTGATATTCCTTAGTCCAAATAAAAGGATCAAAAAAATTAGACTTGATAAATCGTAAAAGTTGACTTCAAAAACACAATCAAACAATTTCCGCATCATAGATTCAGATGTCGAGACTTTAACACTTCAATACACTATGTCTTAGCACCGACTTCTCAAGCTATTGTGTGGATTTTTATCGTTTTTATTTATTTAAGGTAGCCTTTTACTTTTAAGTAAAAGTCTAATTTTTCGATCGATAAGTGCATTCAAATTCCTTGAGCATACAAGTAAGGCAAAGCAATACCGTGTTTCCATACGAAAACAAATCAAATCAAAATGCAATTGCGAATACGCTATGCATCTCAGGATCGTCAATCGCAAATATTCAGTTTATTCCCCAGGAAATTGAAACAGAAATTTAATATTTGTGACTTAGTTCCAAAATATGTCTTTATAGTAATAAAATCCACCATTCCCAATTTATAAATAAAACCGTTTATATGTATTTTTATTCACTAATAAAAATGTTATGACTAAAATTATCTAAATCATAAGCAATTTATGTACATTTTCGCTTTTTGCAAGCCGTATAGTGGCGATGTAAGAAAATCCATCCATCATTTAGAAGCGACTATGGAAAATTCTAAAATTTTACAATTAATACTCTAATTTTTTAATTCTCCCTGCAACAGAAGAGGCTCGTGTTCAGCAGAGGATTTTTAAAGGCTGATAAAGAAGATGATATATTTTCGGTACCTAGATTATATATTTCAGATCTTCATGTGCGATAACTTGGATTTTTAAATCAATCTCTTTAGTTCCGTCCTCCATGGTGACACTACTCCGGAGGCGTGGAGCAGAAGTGCGGTGGTCTTGTTCTTCAAGAAAGGCGACAAAGCCTCTTGAAGAACTACAGACCGATTTCTTTCTTAGCCGCGTCTACGCTTTTCGAGAGTCATTACGAATCGTCTCGCACGCAGACTCGACAACTTCCAGCCTGCCGAACAAGCCGGTTTCGAAAAGGCTTTAGCACCATAGACCACATACATAAGCACTATTCTCAATGACCTTAATAGTGTCTCCCAACGGATAGGTCTAAAGATGAACATTGACAAAACAAAAATCATGTTTAAGGTCCATGTCACACCTATGTCGGTAGTAGTTGGGAGCACTAAGCTCAAAGTTGTTGACGAATATGTTTACCTGACTAGGTAAGTCCAACTTTGATCGAGAGGTCAATCGACGGATTCAACTCGGCTGGGCAGCGTTCGGAAGATTACGACACATCTTCTCGTCAGGCATACCTCAAAACCTCAAAACTAAATTATACAACCAGTGTGTGTTGTCAGTGATGACCTATGGATCTGACACGTGGTCCTTCACTGCTGGCCGTATGAGGAAGCTCAATGTCGTTCAGTGAGCTATGGAGAGGGCTATGCTCGGCGTTTCTCTGCGTGATAGACTTAAAAACGAGGATATCCGCAGTAGAACCAGAGTAATTGACATAGCTCAAAGGATTAGAATGCTGAAGTGGCAATGGGCCGGCTATATAGCTCGAAGAACCGACAACCGATAGGGAAGAAAGGTTCTCGAGTGGCAGCCTGTACCGACAGGAGAACTGTAAAGCGTCCCCCACTAGATGGGGTGACGACCTGGTAAGACGTGCAGGAACTCAATGGATGCAGGTAGCTCGGGACCGTGCTTTGTGGCATTCCTTGGGGGAAGGCCTATGTTCAGCAGTGGACTTGTGAAGAGCTGTAATGATGATGAATGATGATGTCAAGGACTGTATTAAATCAGAAAAATAATTTAAATGCTCTTCGGCTGGCAAAATTGAATACTACACTGTTTCGCAAAATCAGTTACCAGTTATCAAGTGACTTCAAGCTTGAGTTTGGTTTAAACAAAGTTTCTTTCACCAAGTTCTGAAAAGGCATACAATTGATTGGAAAATCCAATCTAAATGTTAGTTATGAAATAATAGTTGCACTGAGTTTAAAATTTTATTATTTTTCTTCATAGACTTGTAGCAGTTCTCTCTTATTGTAGAGATTTTAATTCAACCATGTTCCGAAAATGTCAATTATTTTTTATCATAATCTCATTTACCAGTTTAATTGGAAAACATTCAAATTTTATGAAAATCTAACCTAAATGTCGATAACCAAAAATTATTTTCTTAAGTTATTTTCAATTAAAGAGAATGTGTATAAATATAATATAAGGATATTTAAATAATGCTGATTAGTAAAATAATTATTTTCTACATTAAAACATAACTGTTTATTGAAAAGCTCTTAGTTATTGACAAAAAATATTTTTTATACATTCTTGTTAAAACTTCTACAACTATTTGTAGCAGTTTCAACAGGAATGTTGTCTGTAGACTTTGCAAACAAATCTCTAAGCAAAATGTTTAACGTTAAAAGGTTAACGCCTGCAAGCCGAATTCTTCGTCTGTAAGTTCCAGTGGACGCCCTTCTTGAAAATCTTGTTATACTCTCAGAACCTACATCGTTAATGTTTATGCGCCCATATAATTTACTTAAAAACTCACCCAAGCTATAGAGATTGGGCATGACATTTATTTAGAGTTATCGAGCAGTTTAGATATTTTGAACTACTTTAAAAGCAGGATAATCGCTCCACTGATTCAAAGAAACTATTTTACAAACATGTAGTTTTTTTTAAGATTGCATTGTTTATCGACGCAAAGTCGCAGATTCGAGAATCAGCAGTTTGTCGAATTTTAAAAGCAGGAAGCCACATACATCTAAGAACTTACGACTGTTTCACAAAAATTAAATTTTAAAGCACAAAAATATTACAAGCTTGTTGATACATATATTTTATGTAATATTGCATTTATTTCTATTATATTTCTATTTATGAATTAAATATATAGTTATTTTATAATAAACTAAATGTTATTATCACATTATCTCAATACGCCTACGGTTAACTAGCAGGGATAGTCTAAAAGCATCAATTAAGTCCGCTCTTTTTGTATGTTATTTGTTTGTTAAGGTATATAAGGGGCATATATGTATATATTACGGAGACACCAATTTAAAAAAAATCTGATAAAAAAATCCATTTGTCTGTCGAATGCCGTGGAGTGACGGCGTTAGAGAATCCACTACTCTGTATAATTCCGTGGGCGTCATAAGAGGCGACAGAGGGAAACTTAAACAGGAGATGGGCAGCAGCATCTTCCTGAGTATAAAAGTAAAGTAAAGTTAGAGCCTATATACGTTTTATCACCCATTTCTGAGAGGGTTTTAAGACAAGAAAATGTCCGCCGCGCTGCCCCAATGAGTTTTGGTGAATTTACGTGTCTTCAACAATTCCTCACGATATTTCCTTCACTGCCATGTCATGGCTAATAACCTATTTATGAGGCAATCTATGGGGGAGGCCAACATCAATGAACTTTGATAGGTGGTGCTGATAATGATGATGGTGTCAAACAGACGGGATTAGAAGAGCTGTGTTTATTACGCCTGCATTTTCCCATAAATCAAGGCTGTGACTGAGCCTTCAATGATTGTATGTGATAAGGAATGGTTTTATAAAAATCCAAATAGAGTCACGACAAGCAATGCCTAAATTCGCGATCTAAAATGATTTTGCCGCCAATTAAACTAGTTTAAATCATCATCAAATGCCAAAAATCGACAAAGGATTTTTCAGCCAAGTTATATCATCATCACTCTTAGCAAGCGGGTTGATAACCGCAGGTGTTTCTTTTTTAATATTGAATTTTTATCAGCAAGATGCTGCTACCCATCTCCTGTTTCAGTATCCCTCTATCGCCTTTTACAACACTCATGTCATTATATGGGATTGTAGATTTTCTTACGCCGCCACTAACTTATACATATTACTTCAGTTGTTTTATTTATAATTTTTTCAGGCTTATTTATTTTATTACATCATTCTCTTTAATATATTATAGTGTACTATTAGTAGTACACTGTCTATTATAGAAAGTAAAACTCTTTGACCATAAGTGATCAAAGCATTTTTTTAAAATATATTTACTCAATGTGATTTCCGATACCATTTTATAAGTCATTAAATAAAACCTTTTAAAGATGTTCCGGATGCAGAAGACAAATTTCGATTGTAATAAAATTTATATAACCTTTTAGGTCGCTTTTTGATACCGATTGTTTTCCGTGCGCAATGGAAAAATTTATGATTTTTTTCATATACTTAAGTAACACACCATATTATAAAACGATAGATAGGATGCGTAAGAAAATAGTAAATTCTTCTGACATGAAACTTAAATTAGAGTTTTTCATTCAGGACCTCGTGTAGCAATCTTGAGCTTGACTGCTTTCTTAGTTGTTATAAATATTATTTTTATAATTGTTTGAAGTTCTGGCCTGCTTCAAAGCACATTAATATGAACTTACTTTAGTTTTACACGAGACGTTGAAAAAGATACGGCATACGGATAGGTTATTTAGATTTTATGTTTGGTAAACATTGTGCTGAAGGCATTAAGACATCTTTTCTGCCTAGGAGTGTTCATGCGTTTTTCCAACCCTTTTTTTATACGTGCTAGAACCATGCTGCAGCTATAGTAGTAGTATAGTTGTAGCACGAATAGGTCGGCTCGACCGGGGAAGATCCACAGTCTCACAGAATACCAGCGTAAAATAGCAGCTTAACGCTGCTGTGTTTCGTATGGTGAGTGTAGAGAACCGGAGACCCTTTTAACTGGAAACAAGGCATTCCATCTTAGTCTTCACGGGTGACAACGCATCTGCATTTTGATTCGTAATCGAGGATAGATGTAGATGTCTATGGGCCACAGCATCCATTTACCATCAGGTGGACTGTGTGCTCGTTTGTTACCCTTATCCTATAAAAAAACCCTCTTACTAACTCATGTCGGCAAGCAGCAATACCTGCACTGATGTGTTCCAGTCTAAACGGTATAGGGTTACAGTTTTATCACAGTCTATGAGGCATTTCACCTTGATCCTCGGAGGTTGCAGGTGGCTTTAAGCTGCAGTGGCCACTAACCAAAAAGTGGACTATAAGTTTGGTTTTACTTCATTGACATAAAAAATACTCAAGGAACAAGCAGAGGTGATAATTTTTCTTACGCTGATACCACATAGACATACAGTCAATAATAGGTATTAATGGCAGGTCTTGTAAAATTATAGACGATCGCAAGATGAATATAAAAACATGAATAGTTAAGAGCAATCGCTCATTAGATGGAGTATCAATCTTGTTAAAAGCTTAGTACCAAGAGCATGCCTATGTTCAGATAGAGAAGGCCAAAAGAAACTAAATATTATTATTATAAAAACTAAAATCTAATCCATATTATGTTCATCGTCAAAATACGTGTCGTCACTAGCCCATAAATAATCTACATCTACGTTAGCCCCCATGGTTTGTAATGGCCTTACCAAAATTTTACACATTTGTTGCTGCTTTGGGTATTTATTATGATTGCTCTTTCAGACCGTTCAAGATTATTTTCTCATTTTCTCTGGGTAGCTTCCTCGTCCTTATTACGTGGTAGGTCTAGTTTTCTGAGGAGTCTGTTTGGGTTGGTACCTCCCTCTTACCTACTTCTGCCGCCAAGCAACAGTATACCTACTGCTGTGTATATGTATAAATCAGCGTTATCAGCAATGGGTATATCAGCTCTGGTCATAAAGATATATTCTCGTTCGAAATTTATAAAAGATTTATATAAATTTTTTACGTAAATTTTTTTTCTTAAAATCTGTTAATATGCTATTGATTTAGATATAATAAAAAGGCTTAGGCTTATAAAACACGGCTGTAGAAAATTATACTTTGAAAGATACTCTAGTACATAATATGTATAATTAAGCGTATAGCTTTCTCAGTTTATTCATTTGTGATTAAAGTTTGAATAGTATAAGTCAGAAATCCTGATGATCTTTGATTTTTGTTCTAGAGTATCGTATAAATGTTGACATCTAAACTTTCCCCTTAAAGTCGTAAAAACTTTAATGTGTAAAAGAGGGAAACATTCACACATAAATAGGTTGTAGTGGTCATTCGTAGCTAAACAAGGGGTGCAGAAGCAAAACTTTAGTCATTAAATCGAGGACGAAAGTACATTTCCCTTAACCCTAAGTTGTGATTTTCTTCAGCATACCGCAGTTTATGTGAAACCATAGCGGAAGTGTCTTTGTACAATTTTTTATCTTTTTAGGTGTTTTTTATGTAAATTTTAAATATCGTTGACAGTATCATCATCAATAAAATATTTTTAGGTATCAGCATCTTAAAAATATTAAAGTAAAAGCATCTTAAAAATATTCATCGTTTATCATTAAATATTCATCATTAATGAAGTTGCTTTAAATCAGGATACAGTAGACTTAATCTGTCTATTCTCCAAATTACAACTCACTTGAAAACGCTGCACACTGTAAAGCAAAATGTAAATAACATTTTTAAATAAATTTCATATGCTTCACTCTAACCATCTTGCTAACCAAAATCGCATATTATTCAAACAACTATGATTTAACAATTTCCACATGATCGTTACACTGTGGAAATTCTAGCGTAGTAGGTAATCGAAAGCATTGATATTCACGGTTTTATCTTAGTGGACATAACTGAGACCTTACTTCAACGTCTGGATTAGTCAGCGCAAATTCTCCAACCATAGTATTATTCCATATTATTTCCAGTTTGTTCCAAATTGGTCAGGTCTGTGCACCCTGCCCGAGGGAACATCTAAGGGTTAGCTGCGTTTAATGTTTGTTGCGAACGTTCCCAAATATGCTTCCAGCGTATTCCGCACCAGACCGTTAAAATCCTTATTCAGAGTATGCCTAGACCCCTAGGCCGTTGTAATCGTTGTGAGGCCATGAGATAAGCGTTAAATAATGATTAATAACATTTATAAACAATTTTAGTTACACTTAAAATAATTTATTTTGTTTAGTTCTTACAGCCTATTGAAGTCCACAACGGAACATAAGCCTTCTCCATAGATCGCCTCAAATTGGGGATATTTGCCACGATTGACAACTGGTTTTGCAATCGCGCTTTTTATATTTTTGAGTTGTTATCAAGAAGATGCTACTGCTCATTTTCTGTTTCGTTTTTCTTTGTCGCCTCTTACGACACCCACGGATGTATAGTGGCGTCTTAAGGAATCCTCTATCCTATATCAATATAAAAGTATGAAGATTAATATGGTGTGTATATATAATGAACATAAATATTAAATACGTGGGATACACTGAAAGTTTTGCGTTACTCATAAATAAAACATTTTATATTTAAACTAATATATTGACTGCTTTTCAAAGTATTCTCCACTAAATATTAACCACGTTCGTTCAAACAATTTTTGAAAACATAAGGACCATTGGGTTGAGGGCACGTTTTTAACGAGCTGGTGGAAATAATGCAGTTGTGCTCATATGTGATGCGCCGGTTTTTTCAAATAGTCACCTGACAGAATCCACATTTTCCTCAGTGATCGCAGTTGGGGTCAACCTTGACGAATTCCATCACGCTATAAAACAATTGACACGCGACTTCCCGCCAAAAATTATTTTAATCAATATAATATGAGTTTCGTAAAAAAATATAACATTCGAAATGCAAACATTTATGAGCATTCAGGGCGCAGAACTTTCAGTGTGTCATAATATGTTAATTATATTAATTCTCTAATATTTGGAATTAGTTTAATTAAGTTATTTAAAGTCATAATATGAACAATTAAAATTTTATACACACTCGTATTATAAATATTGTAACATTTTTATTATTTGAATAGAGAAACACACAAAAGCTGTAAAAATTTACAATCATTTCTGACTTTTCAAAATAATAGTATAAATTTTATGAAGTTTTACTCGTAGATAATCCTATACTAAATAAACGCCATTTTACCTAGCTTGAGGCTAGACACTAACAGCAAAGCAATCTATAGATCATAATAGAATTTCCAACAATATCGTGTGCAGCAGATTGCATCAAATATGCCCTCAGGTGGAGAGCTCACACTAAACATTTCAATCACCCATATAAATGATATGTTATACACATATTTTTGAATTCTTCGTTTAAATTTTTATTTTTATTTTAAGTATATTCAGCCATATAGCCTGGTAGTATGCGTATCTAACCATAACGTAGTTGGGTCTTGGGTTTGAATCCTTGGGTTACCATCTGAATGGATAAATCTAGTCTTGACCTGATTTTATAAGCTAAGACCACCACCTATACTTGAAGGTGCACAGAAATGTGAACGAGAAGTGAAGAAGGTGTGCGCAGAAATAAATAATAATTGTTAAAATTTTTACAAAAACTTTATGTAGAATTAAAATTTTTGGAAACTGTTGCTAGTGACTAATTTATGTTTAAAATATTTTTTTAGTTGGAAATAAAGCGTAATTACAATCTATTGAGTTTTATTGCCTGGAATGGACTTTTTTCTTTCAGAAATCTGGATTTCTAACCAACTGCAACCGATCATCAATTCCAGGAGTGGTATCCCCAGCAGACGTAGATTCATAACAATAGCACAAAAACAGTGTGTGTGAAAATGAATATTTCTACTAATTCATTCAATGTTCATATACTATTTTTATATCTTCGTTCTCATAATATATTCTCAAAATATACTGTTCTCAAAATATCATTTTCTCAAACCAAGTTATTCTCAAATTATTATTAATATAATGAAAGACAAAAGTAATTAGGAAATATTTTAACGTGATATAATTTGTTTTTGGTAAGGTCAATAATAATTTTTTTTTACCTGTATATTGGTGTGAAGCAAATACTGAAAAAAAAACAAACGGCCTCGATTTAAAAATGATGTCCCACTTAATTATTATTTTAGACGAACACTTTGTAAAAATCTGCTCACCGTCGAATGGTTTAACTGTACCGTCTAGATAAACGAGTATTACGTAATAAGATGGACAGTTTTGAATAGAGTCCGACAGTAAAGTAAATAAAATATTGAACAAGGTTAAATGACGATGTATACGTATGAATGAAGCGAAATATGACTGATCATGCAGAAGCCACTAGAAATGTTAAAACCTTTATATTTATTTAATTTATCTCTAAATTATATCTTTTTTATTTATTTAAATATAAGTGGTAGTGTGAGGAATTCGTCACTTAATTTCACTCAATGAGTTTTGTGACTTTAGAAAGGTCCAGAAATGCTTCATGTGATAGATGGCGGTATTGAAATTATGTTATAAACATAATATACGAGTATATGTATATCGTGTGGTGATGGTGTAAGAGAATAGGATAATTACGGTAAAAGTAAAGAAAAAAGTAAAATAATATTTTTAATATGAATTACTTTTAATGTATCTTCATTCAATAAAATTCTATTGTATTTTGTTCAAAATATTTTTCAATAAAAATCCAGTGTCACTATGTTCGTTCACGCTAATTTACGAAACCGCTCGACCAATTTTAATGTAATTTTGTAAATGTGTATTGCTTGCTCCAACTTGAGAGATAGGAAAATTTTATATGTATGAACCCCAAAATTTTATTGCGAATTTAAGGTTTTTTTGTAGGACAAAAGGTCGTCCAAAATGGCAGAACAACTTCTGCTTGGCCAGCTAGTAGATTATAATGAATACTTGCCTATCAAAAGTCATATTTGACTTTTACCTCTGGTTTAAAAAAAAACTCTGTTCTGGAAAGAACAAGCACGAAACCCATTGGTTCTCTTTTTCAAACTAATATTTATAATTTAGTACAATGCTAGCGATGTCTTACAACTTTTAATAGAAAAATTACTTAGTATTTTAGTCAAGGAGGTAAATTAGCACCCTTTCAATTTTTATTCTTCTGGAACCTTCGAAAAATTGAACGGTCATTAATCTTCCTTCATAATTTCTGACATTTTGACTGGGTAAATAAGATAAATGACTTCATCGTATTATAAAGTCATAAATCTTTCGATAGAAGAAAAGCTAATAGGTGTTCTACATAAATTAAAACACAATTTATTGGGGCAGCAAACGTCGACGTCATAGAAATCGAAATAATTTCATCTGAGGTTATACGTAATGATGTGATATTTGTAAATATTTTATGATGTCTATGATTTTCGAAAAGAAAAAAAATTAAAAGACACATAAAATACAAAATAGTGTTCAATGGTTTGGAATTCTCTCGCACAGCAACGGGTCAACGTATTAGCATGATTTTTGTAAAGAGATTATTTTTAGCGGGGAAAAAACACGGTTCCAGTGAGATAGATCTGTAGCGTAATTCTGAAATTATCTCTTTTATCTCAGAAAAAGCATGGTTCCTGTGGGATATTCATTAAGAATTTAGCATAATTCTATAACTTATCTAGCTAACAAGCTGCTAGAAGTCGAAGAGGGTTGATTGAAAATTACGCAGATGGCAAAATTTTACTTTTACATATATTTTGCTGTCTAGTGGCGACAAAGTTTCATAAATTATATTTATAACGAAAATTCATTATGTGAGAGAGTAGTGCTGTCGCGAAAATGAATCTATTAACAAAATAAAAAAAGTTAATATTAGTCTGCAAGTAAAAATTATTTATCAATAGATACTGTAATGGTGTGTGATGACATTACTGCATGCCTAGTTGAGTTTTTCAACTCCTTGAAGTTAACAAGCGTGCCTTCGCATACTAAAAAAGTAAAGAATTTTCATTCCAATTATTTCATTTCAATTTAAAAGGCCACCATCCCTGCCAAAGTCAGCATTCACTTTGACCATTAGTCCGATAAAGCTGTAAAAGCCTTCTGGCTAACAGCACTAACATCACAGCAAATAGGTGTGACGATTAATAAGTCCAAGGGTCAGACTTTAAGCAACCTTCTTAAATCATTAATGTTACGAGTATCATAAGCAATTTAAACTTCACGCAAATAAAACGAAGACTGAAACTTCTTCAAACGATGAAATTGAGTGCGGGGTTGTAAGTAGGAAAATGCGGAACAAACTTAATTTATAATAATGGGCTGTACATTCACAAAATGATGACGTTTTCCAACCTCCACGTGGGAAAATCTAACAGTATTATACGAAATTTATTAATATTATACGTGTTTTAGCAGGCTCCGTTGTTTTGAATAAAATCATGTCTCAGCTATTCGCAAAAAGTAACTCGAAATTTTTAAAGTAAAGGTTTATAACATTATATACATTACCGTTACAGCCTATTAAAATTCACAGCTGAACATAGGCCTCCCCTGAAGATTGTCTTATAGGGGGGATATTTGCCATAGATGCCACGCTTGGCAAGCTGGTTGGCAACCGCAGTTTTATTTAATTTTAGTCGTTATTAGGAAGATACTGCTGCCCATCTTCTGATGTGTTTCCCTCTGTCGACACCTCTTACGACACCCACGGGATGATATGGCGTAGTGGATATTTTTACACCGCCACTACACGGTAAAGATGCAAACAAAGGTAAAAAATAAAGACAATAATAATAATAGCAAAGAAAAATAAATAATCTGTTGTCATAAAGGTGTTGCATGTATGATTTTGTTAGTCTATACGTAGTATTAGTGTTTTTATGTACATGGATTTGCAAAACGTCGGGTGCATGGTGACCAAATAACATAATTTTCAAATTTGCAATAATCATCATCATCATCATAATCCTCATTCCATAAAAGTAGGATTTGCCTTTGACGCTGCTTTCCGTCGACAGTCTTTATATTTTACTGCCTTATATTATTTTGACTGCCTTGTTGGTCTAGTGGCCGTAAACGCAATTGCTAATCGAAAATAGGGTTCGAATCCCATATCAATAGAATAGAAAAAACAGAATAAAATATTTTTTTACATAACTTCATGTATACGTGGTAGAGCCATGCTGCAGCTATATTAATAGTATAGTTGTAGCACGAATGGGTCGGCTCGAACGGGGAAGGACCACGCTCTCACATAATACCAGCGTAAAATGGCAGCTTAATGCTGCTGTATTTCGTATGATGACTGTAGAGAACCGGAGACCCTTTTACTGGAAAAGAGGCATTCTATCTTAGCCACTTACCATCAGGTGGACTGTGTGCTCGTTTGTCACCATTATTCTATAAAAAAAATATTATTCAATATAGATTAAATGTAATTCTTTTTGAAAGACATTTTTTTACTTTACCACGGTGTTGGGTTACCGCCCCATTGGACACCTGTCATGCGCAGATGGCTCATTGCCGTTGAGACTGGCCGTCGTGACCGAAATTCGTTAGCACATTTTATATTTTATGACTGACGTAAATAATATAGTTATATTCCCATGTATCGTAATTCATGGTAACTTCCTAGCATTTCCCATAATTGCCATTTACGTTAACCAAGCAAAGAAATGGGATATGAATACTCTAACGCCGCTAACACTCAGGAATTAAAATTGTTCATTCCTTTAATTTTTTCATAAATTAAAGGAATGAACAATTGAAGAGGAGAATGAGGAGTTAATGAGCGAAGTTTCTTGATTAAATTTCTAATCAATAATTTAATCACGTTGTATATGGTATGAGTCAATTCAAAATCACATCGCGATAAATGTTGAAAATGAGAGTATTAGAAAATTGATAAACTGTTGACCTAAATACCGAAAATATATATTTTTAATATCTGTTTCTTATAGGTATTCATCATTCATAAAAAAGTATATTTATGTTCATATTATGAAAACATAAAAATATTTGAAATAAACTAAAACATATTATTTATATTTTCTACCATTACTTTTACCAAATAAGCAAAAAAAAGAATATTAGCATATATTATTTATTGAATATGTGTGATAAACCAGTACACAGTCCACCTGATGGTAAGTAGATACTGTGGCATATAGACATTTACATCAAAATACAGACGCGTTGTCAGCCCTGGGACTAAGATGGAATGCCTAGTTTCCAGTAAAAAGGGTCTCCGGTTTTCTACACTCACCACACTTTTAATTTACGCTAGTATTCTGTAAGATGGTATTGATGGCACAGGGTGCTGGCTATTTTCTTTCGGGGCTTTAATTTTTCGATTCACCTTCAATAGTCTTGACACCGACTTTTGACAACGTCTGTGAAAATTAATTTATTCCTTTTAGTTCTTTGGAGTCGGCTTTTTCCTTATTATTTATTTAATATAAATAAATTGATTAATTTAATATGAATAAATTGCTTTTGAACATCAAAGCTTCATTTATAAAGGAAAATAATTTTCGAATATAATTAGCGCTGTTCGCGACTGAACGGACAAAAATGTGGTTAAACGCGAATTCAAGGGCTACGTACACATTTTAGCAATACAAAATTAATTTGAATACATTTTTTTTTCGTTTCTAACATGTAAGCTTAGTTTTCCATCCTCTTTTTCTTAGATGAAAGGAAAAATTCATTGGAACGTAACACTGAAATGACGTTCAAAATTTTACTTAATCATTTGCACCTTTTAAAGAACTCATCATTACTATCCGTAATCTATTAAATTATACGTGGTAGAGCCATGCTGCAGCTATATTAATTGTATAGTTGTAGCACGAATGGGTCGGCTCGACCGGGGAAGGACCACGCTCTCGCAAGAATACCAGCGTAAAATAGCAGGTTAATGCTGCTGTGTTTCGTATGGTAAGTGTAGAGAACCGGAGACCCTTTTTACTGGAAAAGAGGCATTCCATCTTAGTCCTCACGGCTGACAACGCATCTGCATTTTGATTCGCAAACGATGATAAGTGTAGATGTCTATGGGCCACAACCACTTACCATCAGGCTAATTTTATTTTAGAAAAGAAAAGAATTACGGTTTCGAAGAAAAAAAATCCACGCGGGCGAAGTCGCGGGGAACAGCTAGTTACAGTTGATGAGTTTATATTTTTGTACTGAAGAATGCGACTCGCATTCTTCAGTACAAAAATATGTTATATATTTATGTTAGTTATTCCATTAAGTCCACGGCTAAAATACAAATGTGGAAATTCCCAAGAATGAGCCATTTGGCATGCATTGCTTGAAATATTTGTCCATATTCACCACGATGAATGGTAGGTTGATGAGCGCAGAATCCGATATCTTCGTATTAAGTAATGATAACCACTCGGTACCGTATATTTTCGGTGTACAAATATTCACTATACCATATCGTACCCATGAGTGTCGTAAGAGGCGATAGAGGGAAACTGAAATAGGAAATAGGCAGCAACATCTTCCTGATAACCACAGAAAATAATAAAAAACACTGCGGTAACCAACCAGCCCGCCATGCGTGGCAACAATGGCAAAATTTGCCCTATGAGGCAATCTGTGGGGGCGACCCATTAATAATAATAATAATAATAATTTATTTGATACAGACAACACTGATCCATTACAAAATATTTTTTTTACATTACACCTTAAATTTTAATTCTTAAACCTTAATTTATTTTTTAAATATTAAATTATTAAATATTATTTTTTAGATATTAATAAATTTGACCACCTACTAAACATTTCAGTAAATGCACAAATATTACAAATAATTTTGATGAGATTATTCTGCGACCCAAAAACAGAACTTGTAATCGCGCGATACGGTGACGGATCAGCGCATCCAAACCAGCGACACGGGCCTCTGCGAACATCTGGGACGCGCTACAGTATCGTGGCTGACGGAACAATACGCCATTATACCATTATCAGTAGTGGAATTTTATAAGCTGTAATGCATGGCAAGTCTGCAGGATTCGATTTCGGTTATTTTGATATTCGAAATCTAGTTCGTTAATAATCAAGGATGCTCCCTGCTAATATGCACCTAAAGTTGTCATTTAAAATTGTTAGTTTTATCGATTGTGTACTGTATTACTAATGTCTATTCTTCACCGTCATCATCATAGAACCATAAAAGTCCACTATAGAACATGAGTCTATACCGTTGCAAGGAGAATTTACCCTAATCGTTACGTTTGCAGTGATAGACGTCTTGCACTTTTGACACTGCTCCCCGTCTCATCGTTCTGGGCCATCAACATCTGTCGCTTTTACAAGATATTTACACCGTTATTTATCGAAAACTTAGAGTTTTCTGGCATTTCCTGCATGTCACCTCCGACGACACACATGGAACGAAATGGAGTCATCTTTTTTTTTTAACTCACTTATAAACTTATATTAATTTGCGAGACTCTACATAATGACAGTTATAATTAAAACCTCTAATATTCTTTATCATATTTTTAAAGTATGTAGCTCTCACAAATTGAAAAAAAAAAAAAATGTAAAATTTTTTTGCGAACTTAATCTTCGTTAAACAAGCAGCGACAAGAAAAACTTTGTCTATTACGGCAACAGGAATAAGGAGGGGAACTTAAAGTTTTCTTAATCTGACGTAAGGTATTGAATTACATCTTTCCTTGTACAAAGAACGGGATCCGCTTTGTTCATATCGTCTAATGGTTTCCAATGTATGTACTAAGATTGTTTTTAACCTTCTTATTTAAAAATAGTTTGTAAATTATAAAAGAAAATAGCCTTTTAAAAATATCATGCGCGGCTACTGACGTCATCAAATAGAAATTAAATTGTCAATTTCTTAAACTGATAAATAATAAAAAACCGAACTCATGGGAGCTTTAGTGCACCAGATCCCTAAAAAAAGGCGATCACCTAGATCTGTCCAACTGCAGGCCCATCGCCATCACCTCCTTGTTCTCAAAAATAATGGAGTTCCATATAAACTACCAGCTGATTAGTGACCACTAACACGGCTTTCGTCGGGATCGCTCAGTTTGTGATAGTTTAGCTTACATCACTTATAGATGGGCGCAGGCAATAGAGCCAGTAGTCATTTAATCTGAAAATGTCTTCTTCACTAAACCGTAAACAGTCACTTAAGTCGCTACGATTGGCGTTGGATCGGCGATCCCAGTAATAGAAATTTTTCAAGAAACAGAATGTTACTGCCTGTCGCCAGTGTGAGTATTTAGGTCAATAGATGTATGTAAAGAAATAGTTATTAACGTACAAGATGATATTAATATTATATTCACTTACTATATCGGAGGCCACAGGATTTTCGAATTTTCCTTATTCGACTCTTAAAACTCTTAACGAAAAATATGTATTGGTGAATTGTATTAAGACACCGCCTCATGACAAACATTTTTTTCACGTTATTTAATATATTATATAAAATGTGTAACATAAAACTGCGTTTACAGCAAATATTAATAAAATTTCGATGAAGTGCATACCATTCACAATGAGTTGTCACCAGAAGTATCACTAGTGTTCATAACTATTGGATGATTTTAAGCATTTTTCCCAAAAAGGTTTGAGAAACAAAATAATTATGATACTTTCCTTATAATCTATACATAATTACATTTACTCGTGACTTTGTTTTTAGATTTTCATCAGTGATTGTTTTATTACTTCCAACGTCTTCGATAGATGGCGTTGGCTAATCAAAGTCGTTAGCGTTAGGCTTCCAATTTGTATAGGTCTATGCGATTTATTTTCAATAAACGAGATCGAGTCGGGGATCGACTCGAGATCAGTACGCACTTGTGGTCTTTTATTTAAAATTCCGCATGCTACAGTTCAGTTAAACTCATTGTTCTCAAAATACCACCGGTGCCTTAACATTGGCCCATACGGCCGGATCGTTTGGACAGGCCTTTTGAGTTCAAAGCGGCCACCGCTGGCTCGCTTCTCCGTGTACTCTGTGGATCGCTACAGAGGTACACGAGTCCTCCGCACCAGCGGCGGCTTCACCCAGCATGGGCGGTGAGCTGAGCCAGCTTTAGCGGATAGTTCAGGAGGTGGCCAGAGGGCGCCACTCTCAGATCAACACCCCAGACGACGCAGCAAGGTGACGCAGACGCAGCCATCACACGACGTCACAGAGGACGTCACGCGCAGTACAGCTGGCAGCCACAGGGGCGCCACTTGCAGGTTCAAAGGTGTTTGGGTGAAGTGCAGTTTCGTGAGTAAAACTTGTTTATAAACATCATCCACAAATCAAGTGAATTTGAACTCTATTCTAACGTCAATTTAAACTTTGAAAAGTGAAGAACTATCTTGGACTTGTAAAATTTTAGGACAATTTTAGACTTAGTTTATTTTAGTATTTGTCAATTTGTGTGCATGTTAGTATTAGGACTTAGAATAATTTAAAGAAACAGGGAACAGGAACCTATGCGATTTCTATCAGATTTTGTGTGTTTCAAACACTTGTAAAATTTTCAAAAGTGTCTTGATACTTGTATTATTTCGAGATTTTTAGTTTGCCAACATAGATTTGAAACATTTTGTTTTAAATAAAAACAAGTTTTATACATAGTTTTATCAACTTTACATTGTATTATTTACGAGGTTAAATCAATTTAGACATTTTATTTATTTACAAAATCAAATAAATAATAAAATGGAAGGATTAATTAATGTATTAAAAGATCAACAAAATGTTATAACAAAGGGATTAACTAATTTTAAAAATGCGGTAAAGATAGGTTAACCATAGAGTATGTAGAAACAAGACAAGAATTATTGAAACGGATTGGGCATTGTTTAAAGAAAATAATACTAAGTTATACGAACGTTTCAAAGCAGAAGATATCAAAAAGGTTGTTGATATTTATGATGCTACAGAGGACACTTATATTGTTTACAAAAGCTTAATGAAAACTACCCTTAACACAATTCAGTCAGCTAAAGATTCTTTAAATCAAACCAATACTTCTAGCACCGTTAATAAATCAAGTAGTTCTTTCGTAAAGTTGCCCAAAATATCCATTCCAACATTCTCAGGAAAATATGATGACTGGACAACATTCCACGATCTGTTTACCTCATTAGTACATAATAATGAATCTTTAGATAATGTACAAAGGCTTCATTATCTAAAGAGCCACCTTTCCGGTGAAGCAGAACAATTGATTCATACACACCTGTAACTGATGCCAATTATATTCAGTGCTGGAATCAATTACAGAAGCGTTATAACAATAAAATATTTAACAAATTGTATTCTTAAACGGTTGTTTAATCAAAAACGTATGCAGGTGGAGTCATCTACAGCTCTGAAGGTTACTTGATACCACTGTGACTGTCTTAATGCGTTGAACAATTTGGGTATTAACGTGGCATGGGATCAATTATAATTCACATAGTTTCATTTAAATTGGATAACGAGACGCGTAAGCAATGGGAGCTTAGTGTTGGCAACAATGACTCCAGCAATGACTTACCAACTTTCAACCAATTTAAGTCTTTTATAGAAAATCGGTTTCGTGCATTAGAATGTTTAGATCCTAAAAGGTACCAGTTCACCAGGGCAACAACATTAATAAAGCATCAATTGCTCACTATCCGAAGGCAATGTTGACTACGAGTTCATCAATGCGATGTGAGTTTTGTAGAAGGACACAAATTGTGTTTCTGTAAGAAGTTCTCAAAACAGACGGTTGAAGCACGTCGTGATTTTGTGGTAAAACATAAAATATGTTTCAACTGTTTAGGAGGCAATCACATGGTTTCGGAATGTAGAAACCCACTGCATGTAAGGTTTGTCATAGGCGCCATCATTCGCTACTGCATATTATTAGCCAGGAGTCGGACAAAGGGATCAACCTTCGACGGCATCGACTGTCGACAGTGTTTCACCTAATGCTGGCCCGATTGTTTCATGTCTGTCAATAGGTAATACTCCCAAGCCCCGACAGGTTTTATTAGCCACAGCTAATAAAAGCCGAGTCACGCTCTGGTGACTTTCAGATGGTCCGAGCCTTTGCTCGATCAGGGTTCGCAGGCAAGTTTTATTACAGAGGCCGTAGTTCAGCTGCTCAACCTGAAAAATCCCGATCCAAGGAACTATCTCAGGCCTTGGCGGCAATAGTTCAACCAAAGCAAGGTACATGGTACATTTAAATATAAAATCGCGAGTAGATCCTGTATTCAGTCTTACGGTTAACGCTTACGTACTTACCAAAATCACGTCATACTTACCTGAATACAAAGTACACACTACTTTAGATTGGTTAAGCGTTAATACGCTACAGCTTGCAGATCCAGAGTTCAACGCCCAATAAGATAGACGTGTTGTTGGGCGCTGAAGCTTACAGTTGCATAATTAAGGCGGGTATTGTGAGCCCGTCCGGTACGCTGATTGCTCAAAGCACTACCTTAGGGTGGGTCCTGTCTGGCGCTGTCAGTAGGGAAAGTTCAACAAAATTAATGTTTTGCATGCACAAATTAGTGATGACAATTATAAAGACGATTTTGGGAAATTGAAGAGCAAAATAGTTCAAAGAAAATATTGACACCGAGGAGAAGAAGTGCGAAGAGTTGTATAGTAAAACTACCATAAGAGACGTCAGTGGAAGATACGTAGTAAGATTACCTTTCCGCGAAGAAAATCCATCTTGTAAAGGTTGTGGCTCTCGTGCTATCGCTGAAAGGAGATTTAAATCTTTAGAAAAAAGGTTAGGAAGGATGTAGATTTAAAGGAAAGATACAAGCAGGTAGAAAGTATACAACTAGGACATATGAGGAAGATAGATAAAAGAGACAAGAATAGGGATGCAGCGGTGTACCACCTCCTCCAAATTCAGGGAGGACAAAACTACCTCGAAGGTACGTGTCGTGTTCAACGCCTCCGAAAAGAACAACAATGGAGTCTCACTCAATGACACGTTGATGGTGGGACCTATTTGCAGTCTGATTTGAGACACACAGTTTTAAGATGGAGATTTCACCCTATTGCACTGGTAGCAGACATTGTAAAAATGTACCGCCAGGTCAGGATTTCGGATGAAGATGCAATGTTTCAGCGCGTTTTATGGCGAGACAGTTCTGAAATCGAAATCGAGGACTACGAACTAGTGACTGTTACCTTTGGGACGGCATCAGCACCATACCAAGCAGTTAGAACACTTCATCAAGTAGCCTACGATGAAGGCCACAATTATACAATTGCTGCAGATAAGATTCTCAACTGCTTTACTACATGGACGACTTGATGACCGGTTGTAACGACGTGAAGAAGGCCTGGAAATACATCGTCAAATGATAGACTTATTAGGAAAGGGTGGATTTGCGCTTCAAAAATGGAACAGTAATAATCAAGACATAGTAAACAAAATACAGGACATAGAAAGTAATATACTAAAAGGACAAATAGATCAAAACAGGACAAAGGATAACAAGGACAACACAAATAATCACAATATCATACAGGACATAAAATCAATAGAACAATATAAACCAAATAAATCAGAAATAAAAAACGAAGTAGAAATAAAACTTGACAGTACTATTAAAATTCTAGGACTTACCTGGAACCGCAACGCAGACTGCTTCCAGTACACGGTGAACCTCCCGATGCCCGACACCTGTAACTAAACGAGCGATTAATTCTGTGATAGCACGACTTTTCGATCCATTAGGTTGGTTAGCTCCTAGTATGATTATAGCGAAGGTCTTCATACAGAAGTTGTGGCTTGCAGGTGTTGATTGGGACCAGGAGCTAACCGATGATTTAATAAATGAATGGAGACCGTATCGTGAAGAGTTGTTGTTACTCACCAAGGTTCGGATTCCTCGTTGGGTACAAAGTCGAACGACTATCTGGAACTTCACGGTTTTAGTGACGCCTCCAAAACAGCTTACGCAGCTGCTGTTTACTTGCGAGTTGTCGGTTCAGATGGTAACATTAATGTATCGTTGTTGGTTGCTAAAACTAGAGTCGCACCAGTAAAACAAATAAGTATTCCGCGATTGGAACTCTGTGGAGCGGTCTTGCTGTCACAACTGCTATCGCAAACAGCTGAGGTCTTGAATATTTCTCAAGAAAGGGTCAAGGCGTGGACTGATTCCACTGTTGTGTTGGCTTGGATAAACAGCCACCCAAGCAGATGGAAGACATTTGTGGCCAATAGAACTTCTGAAATATTAACCTCAATGAAAGCGTCGCAATGGTTTCACGTCTCCACAAAGGATAATCCAGCAGACTGTGCCTCGAGAGGGATACTTCCTAGTTCAATACCAGAAAACAATTTATGGTTTACTGGACCACCGTTTCTTAAGCTACAAAACGTAGTTTACAATAGGCCAAATCACAACAATTGTACTACAGATTTAGAAGAGTCAGCAAGGTACATGTAGCGACAATTCTAAACAATTGTTCTTTAATCGGTTTTCTCAGTTACGAAGATTAGTTCGGATTGTTGCATACTGTCGTAGATTTTAAAGGAGAACAAAATATACAGAAAGGGATATTTACAAAAGACAGAATTAGACGCTGCACTCGAAAGTTGTATAAGAAAACACAGAGAACTATTTACAACAGAATATGAAGAATTAAAGAACAAAGGCTATATACAATTAAAATCAAGCCCATTAAGGTCACTCTGTCCTTACCTTGATGATAAGGATATCATGAGAGTTAGAGGGAGACTGGAAAAGTCAGAGCTCAGCGAACAGATGAAACATCCCATCGTCCTGCCTCACTCCAGTCACCTAACTAAGTTAATCATAGCTGACGCTCACCATAAAACCCTCCACGGGGGTCCCCAGCTCATGATTAACTATTTGAGAACAACCTACTGGATTATTGGGGTTAGAAATCTGGTCAAGCATCATGTCATCAAATGTGTCATATGTGTCAGACAAAGAGCCAGTACAAAAAACCAATTTATGGGCTCACTACCAGCTGTTCGTTGCAACCCAGCTCGACCATTTCTTCATAGCGGGGTTGATTATGCTGGTCCAATTAGCATAAGGACAACAAAGGGCGTGGCCATCGGTCATACAAAGGCTATATGCCTCTTTGTGCATGGTCACTCGAGCGCTGCACTTAGAAGCAGTGAGTGACATGAGCACTCAAGCCTTTGCGGCGTTCAGACGCTTTGTTTCAAGGCAGGTCATTGTGCCAAACTGTGGAGTGACAATGGCACTACATTCATAGGTGCCTCAGGGGTTACAGCAGTTGACAGCTATTCAGTCATCAATAGCCGAACACCTCGAAACGAATGGTACAGAGTGGCATTTCGTTCCTCCTCACAGTCCCAACTTTGGTGGACTTTGGGAGGCAGGAGTGAAATCTACAAAATTCCATTTGAAGCGAGTAATCGGTGAACAACTCTCACCTTTGAAGAACTGACGACACTCCTCAGTCAAATAGAGGCGTGTTTAAATTCGCGACCTATGAGCACAATTAACGTTGATGATCCTGGTGAACCACTACCATTAACTCGGGACATTTTTGATTGGAACCATTATTAAATGTTCCTGATACTGATTACGCAAATACCAATATAAGTTATTTATCTCGCTGGCAATTAATTCAACGCATTCTTCAGTCATTTTGAAACGTTGGTCACAAGAATATCTTGTAACGTTGATGCATCGCTACAAATGGTCGTCCCAAGTTGCTGAGCCAAGGGTTGGTGACATTGTTTGTCAAAGAAGACGACTTACCGCCAAGTCGTTGGTTGTTGGTAGGATCATTGAAAACATCCTGGGATGATAATATCACCCGTGTTGTCACGTTACGCACTAAATCCTCAACAATCAAAGACCAACATCAAATTATGTATTTTACCCGTAAGTCAATAAATATTTGTTAAGTATATTTGCGCTGTTTACATATTGTTACTTTTTAAGCTCACATTGGTTGTTCATATATTTAGTTAGTTTTAAGTTCATATTCTATACTCTAGAATAGTTCATGTTTAGCTTTAATATATTGTAAATACTTGTCATATAATTAGTTCACAGTGCTTTCTTCCAGAACAGATCAAATTATTTAATCTTACAGGCCAATACTTATGTTTATGTACTTATGCAGTTCAAATGATTAATAGTACCTTAGTTCATAATTAGTTAATTTTAGAAGGACGTTCCTTCAGTAACGTCCTTGGTGGGCGGTATGTTTGCAACCTTACATTTTGTAAAGCTTCCAACGTCTTCGATAGATGGCGTTGGCTTCGAATTAGAAGTCGTTAGCGTTAGGCTTCCGCAATTTGTATAGGTCTATGCGATTTATTTTCAATAAACGAGATCGAGTCGGGGATCGACTCCGAGATCAGTACGCACTTGTGGTCTTTTATTTAAAATTCCACATGCTACAGTTCAGTTAAACTCATTGTTCTCAAAATACCCGGTGCCTAACAGTGATACTTGTGGTAATATGGTGAGGGCAGAATTTTCGAAAATTTAATTAAATTAAAAAGTTAGTGAAGATGTCTTCATAATATACAAGAGATATATCAAGGAGTTTTTAATTGACATCTCACATGATGATCACAAAAAAAAGTTTCCCTTTTTTTTTTAAATCTAACCCTTATGCCGAAAATTTGGATTTTTAATCTCACATATCTATATTTTGACAACCGCATTTTATAATAATGCTAACTTTCAATCATCTACATAAAATTCGTCACCTATCTGCTGGAGGCGGCGTCGTGTGACGGGTCGTCCATTTCTTTTTAAATTGGCGAGGGGGTGATGGCTGCCACATGCGTCATACTTGTGATAGGTGCTGCTGGTGGGTTTGATCTGCTCGTGTTCCCATTTTAGTTTATCATAGACCTGAGATGCTATAACCGATGGGTCTATATTCTAAAATATTGTATTATATGTGATGATATTGTAATTTAATCTTAATAAATTCCAAAGAAGGGGACACGTTCGCAGTTTCTTCAGTCGTTACTTTTCCAGTTAAAGAACCGGATATCGAAACGGTAGAAGTTATGAAAAAAAATTATGTATTTTATAATGGAAAAATATGTTACATTTCACGTTCATAGGAAAAATCACTGTTACAGACAGACCGATTACATTAACACACAGTAAGTATTCCATTTTGCTAATTTTGGCACGAAATACTAAAAATTATAAAAATGCAACAGTATAGCAATATAGCGATATATTAAAATAAACAAACGTATGTGGTGTACCTGTGTGTTTCAATACGTCATGTTATTAACTGACTCGTGGATTTGTTTTCACAGCGGGTGAATTACACCTCAACCAGACACGTGGAAAATTAGCTCATTTTGTGGAGAAATATGGTGACATATTATATTCAAACATTTTATGATTTTGTGTTCAACGAGGTAGTTCAATTTGATATATTTACGCGTAGATATTATATTTTTGAAGTAGAGCCAAGCTGCAGTGTATCCAGCAAAATTGGATCGACTCGACCAATAAATACCATAGTGATGTCATTAGAATACCAGCGTGAAATAGCAGCTTAATCCTGTAGTGTAGCTGTATAGTGTTTTATAGTGTTGTATTAGTGCTATTTATTTATTTATTCAGACTTTTATGCATAAACATAACATTACATAAACACTCACGCCTGTCACCCAGAGGGGTAGGCAGAGACTACGGACTTCCATTTGGCACGATCCTAGCACACCTCTCTTGCCTCCTTTACATCCATATATCTACGCATACACGCTCGTCGGTTAAGGGTACTCCTATGCACAAAAAATAAAATCGCACATATGGCGGACTTAATACCTTAAGGCATTTTCTCCCAGTCAACCATTAGGCTAAGCAGAGATAAACATATGGCAGGTAGTGCAGCAAAAATAATGAGAAAAAAGGTAACGAAGTTCGAATAAACCAGAATATATATAAAAGGTATTCTATACATATATCATACTAATGTACATGTAATATAAATATATTAATACAGACGTACACAAATATATAAATCTACTTAAATACATACAATATATAAATATTTACATATATATATATATATGTCATGATAAATAAGGAAAATATGTGACGATAGAATCATTCTTTAAGAAAAAGCGTTAATTCAAAATGTTCACGAACTTTGTTTTTGAAAAGAAACTTGTTTGAAGCTTTTATAATGTCAAGAGGTATTTCGTTCCAGAGTCTTATAGCCGTAAGAGCGAAAGATTGAGACATATTACCATTACGGTGTAAAGGCGTTAGCAACTTTAAATTATCCAAAGAACGGTGAAAGCAATTATGAGTATCCCTAGGTACTGCAATTTAGATTTCAAGTACTCAGGAGCACAAGGATCGTTCAGGAGTGTGAAAAGAGTGCAGAGTATTCTAAAATATCTGCACTGACGGATAGGCAGCCAGTTAAGCTGAGTACGAAAAGAAGATACATGGTCATATTTACGAAGACCATAAATGTATCTGATGCAGTTATTGAGGAGACGATCCAATGCGTTAAGATGCTATTGTCGGCAGAATAACAGATTGAACAAGCAAAACAAAGAACAAGAAAAGCGAAATTTTCCATACCCTCTCGAATATCTTCAGTTACCTTGAGAAGCGCGATTGTTGTGCTATGCCCAGGGCGAAATCCAGACTGATATGATGATAGAATCGTGTTTTTGAAAATAAAAGTAGAAATTTGTTTATGAGCAACAGCTTCTAAAAGTTTAGATAAAAATGGCAGGATAGAAATTGGTATAAAATGAGAAACAAAGCTGCACTCGGAGGATTTTGGAAGAGGAATGACAAAAGCTTTACGCCAGAGTGTTGGGAATGCACCATACTTCAACGAAAGGGTAATGATGTGAGTTAACACGAGTTAATTTTTAGTGAGCAAGGAGAACCGGAAACTCATTTTACTTGTAACAAGGCATTTAATCTCAATTCTCGGGGTTGACATCGCATTTTTATTTTGATGACATCGGGATGTCGGTGTTCATGGGTCACAGTATCTATTTACAATAAGGTGGACTGAGTGCTCGTTTGTCAACCTTACTACGTGTATGCTTAGCTGACTGCCCAAATAGCTACGGGCTTTGCTTTTGGATCGAAGTCAAAACATTTGTGTTTTTGCACATTAGTTGTTCGAGTCTTTACTTGTCGTCATATGTGCTTTGATTATCGTCATATTTCTGAAACTGCATCTCAATTTTCATCCGATGATATAAGTTTGTATGGGACATGGGTATGACAATTCGACGATTTAACTACATACATCGATTAATACAGCCTAGAAATCACACGAATTCTTCGCGATATGTGAGGCCCTAGCATTAGAAACATTATAGTATAAAATGAAGAAAAATTATAAAAACTGCATTTTTGTGACTTTTTATAACTTTTTTCCGGGCAACACATAAGGGAATCATTTGGCACAAAGCGGCTATTATCATCATTATCATTACAGAGTTTCACAATACCATTGCTGAACGTAGGTATATGCTAAGGAATACCACAAAATATGGTCCCTAAACACACTGCATTCAATATACAATAGTCGATCACTTTTTCGATTTTAAATATTTAATAATATTTATTATTTGTTGGAAAATAGTGCTGTATACAAAATGAAACAAAGTTTTCCTTTTTAAAATAAAATTTATTATTTAGGCTAAACATTTTCTAATTTGATGTGGATTTGTATATGAGTGATTAATTTATTAACGTCTAACGTATATACCGTGAATGACGTGCACAAACAGATACTGAAGATATCATTTATATATATTTATTTATATATATATATATATGTGTGTGTGTGTGTGTGTGTGTGTGTGTGTGTGTGTGTGTGTGTGTGTGTGTGTGTGTGTGTGTGTGTGTGTGTGTGTGTGTGTGTGTGTGTGTGTGTGTGTGTGTGTGTGTGTGTGTGTGTGTGTGTGTGTGTGTATTAATACAAACTGTGCAAGTTTATTTAAAAAATACTTAAAATTGTTTACAATTCTACGTCACAATATCTGAAATTAATTAACGATAATTAAATTTGTTTTTCCTCATGTTACATTCTGAAAGCTCTCAAAAAATCACTTCAATTTTATTTTAATATATTACGGATTTACGTTATGTTCATTCTATAATTGGCACTGCATTTAATTTATAATTGACCATTTTCCTTCACATCTTCGTGTTGGAGAAGTATTAAGCTTTCGCTTGCTGTAGGTGTCTCGAGTAACGGCAAGTTCTCAACTTCACCTGTGAAAGCAATTTAATAAACATTATAATGTATATTTAAATTCGTTTAAAATTTTCTTAAAACATTTAGAGCCAAAGTTATCCATCAAATAAATGATAATCCGACTGTATAAATGTGAAACAAGTGAACGATTTTATTTGCACAACTGTAATTTTTAATTCGTTCATGTTGTGTTTTATACTGTGAATAAATATTAACTGAGGATTGAAAAATCGGCCCTTGATTGTACTTCACTGAATACAAAGTACTCAGCAGCAACAGAAAATCGAATTTCATGTAAAATTAAAGTTAGAAGCATAGATTTGTCATTGCTAGTCAACGTGGCGACATTTTCCAAACCTCAAAAAGTACCGATAGTTGGGTATGTCACAAACATAGGTATCGATGACATTGACATGAAACAATTAGTTCGCAACGTGTTTCTTGTATTCCTGACAAATGATTAACAGCCGTATGCTAGGCGTGAATACGGCACACATATACTCGCATGACATTCCACTACCATATTATATCATCCCGTGGGTAACGTAAGAGGCAATGTAAGGTAATTGAAATAGGAAATAAGCAGCAGCATGTTCCTGAAAAGAATTCGCTAATAATAATAAAAAAAACTGCGGTTGCCAGCCCGCCTGTCAAGCATGGCAACTATGGCAAAAATCCCAATATTAGGTATTCTATATTTAATGGTGAACTTTGGATGGGCCTAATGAATGAAAAATAATAAGTATGTCTGGTTGGTTTAAGCTTGTCTTTATTACCTTTGGTTTACTCAAGTGGGCTTAAACGGATTTTAACGCCATGTATGGAAAAGTCGGAACCGTTATGACATATCACAGGATACATCATTTGAAATTATCGGGGATGAGACTGCAAGGCTGCAAAGAGCTCTCAATCTGCGAATCTGCTCAATCTCAATATCGCGATGTATGCAACTTCCTGACGAAATCGTATGAGTCATTCTAAACGGATATTATTTAGAGTGATAAAGAGCTTTGGATAGGATAAAGGATCTTTTATCCAAAGAGCAATGGCGAAATCAGCCAGTAAAAACTTATACGACCGAGAGATCGTGATAAGGACTTTTAAAACATTTTTTATTAAAAAACCCAGAAAGACTCCACATGAGCGAGCTTTTCGCAGACGCACTCGCCTCAATCCACAGGCTGTGTTATGGTGAGGTTAAGATAATATCAGGTTATTAAAGCTAACATATGTCCTAAACTACGGCACTGTTGAAGCATGTCGGTCTTAGGCATGTCATCTCAGGTTTTTCAGATTACGATCTATTTACGGGTTAAAAGCAAGTACGGTATTTGGCGGTAGACACTTATTTCCTTAACAATTTCACTTACCAATTCTTATTGTAAAATTAATCGATTCACTTTCATCCAACATTGAAAAAACGTTTTCCACTGGAATGTACACATTTTGTGTGTGCTCTAAGAAATCAGCATCTTTTTCACACTTGCATGGTCGCCTAAAATTAAGATATATCTCTGTTATCTACAAAAATATACTTCCCGATAAAAATATACTATACGATTTTAGAAAAATAGTTTCTAGTTCAGGCTCGTGGAGACACATAGGGGGGCTGTTTTTGGGCTACCTGTTAACCGACATACGAGAGGCTTTCAGTTCCGCGGGAACTTTGAATTAATTAAATTAATAGAATCAGGCGTTACTTTCGGGAAATTATATTAAAGTTTTTTTTTTATATAGAAAAGGGGGCAAACGAGTATGCGGCTCACCTGATGGTAAGTGACTACCCGCCGCCCATGAACAACTGCAACACCAGGGGAATGGCATGTACGTTGCCGGCCTTTTAGAAAGGAGTACACTCTTTTCTTGATGGTCCCTAAGTCGTATCGGTCCGGAAAAATAGACGGAGGTGAACGATTCCATAAAGACGTTGTGCGAGGAAGAAAACTCCTAGTAAAACGCACAGTGGTGGACCGCCAAGCATCCAGATGGTGTGCATGGTATCGTGAGATTTGTCAAAAGTAGTTAAAATTAGTTTACTTAAATCCACGTTATGAAATAAAATAATGTGTCTTACCTAGTTGAAGAGCACCTCCCGCCCTCCCTCAATTGCGTGCACTATCCCCGTCACCACTAATCCCAGCACCACTACACTACTTAGCGGTCAGCCACCGCAGAGTCTACTTTACCTGAGAATGCCTTGTGTAGAGTACTCCTCTATGTGCTAATATTAGTGGTGACGGAGATAGTGCATGCAATCCAAAGAAGGGTGGATATAAGCAAATTAATTTTTAACTACTTTAATTTGAGGGAAAGGTCAAATTGGTATTTAAAAAACTTGGCAGGCTTAGCATAGGACTGTATTTTATACCGACACAATGCTTGCAACTTTAAAAAACGCAAGTTTGGCTTCCTATGAAATACTGTTCTCATCTCTGGGCTGGGGTTACTACAGTACCAGCTCCTTCAACTTGAACACACAACCGAAAAGCGAACACTGTTATCGTTAACGATAACAGTGTACCTTTGTTAGTTCCCCCATTTTTTTTTCGCATAAACAAGAAATATGTTGAACGACTACAGTTCATGTCTTCTGCGAGCTAAAGACTATGTTGATCAATACATTTTTGGATACTTTAGGATAAGTACTCGTATATGTAAATTATATTTTTTTACCTTATTCCTTTTATTATATTATTTCACCTTGAATAGCGTTTTGCAAGTTCGTTAATTCCATTGGGAAAAAAGGCTTGATCTTGGGAATCGAAAAGGACAGCACACATCACTGCCGCTACGCAAGAAAACATACGTTTTCTTGCGTAGCGGCCGTTTTTGGTCGCCCGGAGTGGGTGTCGTCATTGCAGGCGGTTCTGCCTCGTTTAAATTTTGCGAACCAATATGCCACTGTAGAATTAGACGGAGCATTGTATAACAAAGTAGATTGTAGTTCTTCAAAAACACCTTTTGTTGAATTTTTTTTCAGACTGACATAATTAATAACCGCACGAAGTTCGAGTTTCCCTATTTTGCATACGAATCAAATTCTCGCCAAATGTGAAGTTTGAAAAAAAATTATTGGTTGGTTGGTTTTAATTTAGTTTTTTTCTGGCCTTTGCTACTAACTAGTTTAAGATTCGAAAAAAAATAGAACGCATTTCTTTAACGCATTGATAAGTGTACTGTTCCGAAAACTAAATCATCAGTCAACAAAAAAAAACAATCTTCATAAACCAAAAAAAATTGGCTTTTAAATGGATATTCTATATATTCGTTTAAGTTTATTTTTATTTATTTAGCCTAATTTTGTATGTAATTCCTTCATGGAACAATGTACATACGCTTTTACAACAAAGTCCCAGAAAATATGCAGACCTTATCTATCAAAAAGGTTAAATGTTTTATTAAGCAAAAAGGTTATCACTTATTATACTACTATAGAGTACATGATTGATGAACCCCTGGGAATGCAGTGATCGCTTCCATGCTGTTTTTAAACGTTTTCGTATTATTTGTAGAAAATAATATTTTGTAAATTAATTTTTTATTAAAAAAAAATTCCCGTTGTGTTTCTTGTTGGTTCTTCCCAGCACAGAGGTTTTTTCCGAACCAGTGGTAAAATTAAAAAAAATACTTTCATTAAGTATTCTTGTGATCTATTCTATTCTAAATAAAAACTTTAAAGTTACTCCCTACATTCTTTAAAAGATTTTTACTATTTTATAATGGTAGTTAGTACCGATGCCCTCGCATTGATGTCATCACTCTTTATCTACAGTCGGTGGGATTTGCGTTTAGAATAATTGGATGAGATACCCTACATAATTTGATCGCCAGAGCCTCGTTTGTCAGTTGCATAGCGCACGTACCAGCACAATGCACCTTCTAACTGTCGAGTTAATATTATTTAGAGTAATTATGTTAACATTTTCACTTTAACATGCTTACGGTAAATAAAATAGAAATTTTACACTCAAATGTAATTCGTACCTGTAAACAATTCTCTTACTCGGCAAGTTTGGTAAAAATATGTCAACTTCAAAATAAAACTTCTCCGCATAATCGTCGTTAACAAGAACGGTCCACATCATCCTTCCTGTAATAAAAAATATATATTTGTGAAAGCCGAGAAACGTCAAGGTCTTGCACTGAAATCGCCGTCCAACTGAAATTTCCCAAATTGTCCGCATGGCTTAGTTATAGAGTTAAAAAGCTAAGATACATAAATAAAAAGTCAAAGCTAATGTATCTGCATCTTTTTTATAAAACTGAAGGGACTAACAAACTTACAGTTCACCGTATTGCAGTAACCACCCAGTAAGAGACTTATTGAAATTTCAAACAAAGAAGGCTACAGATGCGTGAATGCCTCATCGTCTGTAATTATACTGGCTCAACATACCCTTCAGGTCGGGAACAGACAATTGGCACTGTTATTTGCCGACAGAAATAAGTATGTAAGAGGGTGGTGGTACATATCTAGACAGACTTCTATACTCCTTTGCCTCGAATACAACCACCTAATAATCATATTGATTTTAGTATTTACATGTATTGTGATAAATAAGGCGGAAAGGGAGGCGGATTATGTCGAATTCCTCCCGACTAAAACCCACAGAGAACACCCACTGTCCCTTACATTATTTCAAAATCCTTCATCACAAGCGTTACATTGATTATTATTAGACTAATAGTAAATGGTACTAGTAAGTGCTTGAGTGCTAGATACTTCATTATTCATTACCAACACGGTGCATAATAAACTCTCTTCTAGGCCAAATTAGGCGTCCTAAAAGATTATCTGAAATTCTGAAATTTTTGTTATCTAATGAATGTTATTTGTGTTTAGTTTTAAACAAATTTTAATTGTCAGTATCTAGCACTAATATTTTTCTTATCTGTTAAAAGCCAGTGCTTGACTAATTTTTATTTCATCCATTCCATTACAGCCTATAAAAGTCCACAGTTGAACATAGACCTCCTTTATAAATTCCCCCAGGATTAGACCATAGTTGCCACACTTGGCAAGCGGGTTGGTAACCGCAGTTTTTTATTTTTATTACAGAACCATAATACATGTTTTGCGTCGCATCTTTACTAGTAACTAATCTTGAAGTTAACATCTTTTAGAGTCGCTGACAGACTACGAAAAAAATTAAAACAATAATTGAAAAATTAAACCATTTTAACATCCCGCTATGAAAATCAATGATTTTCAAAACATCGGGAAGTTATTGGTTGAACCCCAGTTTTCTAAAATCGAGGTTTCATCAGATCTCGACGTTTTGAGGTCCTAGGAAGCTATTCTGACTATTCCTACGAGGATGTCACTATGTTTGTATGTGTTTGTGTGTGTGTGTGTGTGTGTGTGTGTGTGTGTGTGTGTGTGTGTGTGTGTGTGTGTGTGTATGTGTGTATGTAAACCTCTCATAACTTATGAACGGCTTGACCGATTTGAATGAACTTGAAGGCGTTCGAAATGGTTTTACCAAACTTAGACTTTCAATACTGTTTCAACCGATTTGGACCAGTAGATTTTGAGAAATCTCAAAAATAATATTTTCAACAAATGTTTTTTTTTGAATAACTTTGAAACAGATGTAACGATCAACTCCAAAATCTAATCAGCTCTTAAACATGGAAAACGACGACGATTTCTGCAAACCGCTTCAAAATCGGTTAAGGCGTTGAAGCGAAACCGATTACGAAAAATTTCGTAAAAAGTGTTTTCATCACATAACTCTTTAATTTATAGTATAATCGTTTTTTTTACTAATAGATTTTATTATTGTTCTTAAAATACTTCGTCGGTTGCTACCAATTACATCAAAATCGGTTGATCCGTTCGAAAGTTATCGTTGTATTAACTTTGAAATTTCTGCTCTGATCGTTTTTGATGTAATGAGTTAACTATTAGTTCGTAAAAATATTTATCGAGCGTTTTGAAATCGAACATAAATTAGAGATGAAGAGGGAAGTTCCAGGGATAACCTGCAGGGTTAACCGTATTTTTTTTAAATGTAAATTGTTATATTAGCCCTTTTGATCAACCGGCTTAAAATATTCAAAGTAAAGTCGTCGTCATTAAAATTATACGTGATTTTCTAGGGAATTGCGCTAGTTTCCTTTGTATCGATTCTTTCTTAGGCTTTGCAGTTACCTATACAAAGAACCTTGATTGTTTTTTCTGTACGTCTCAAATAAAAATGCCATTGAACAACTGAGCGTAAATATCACGTATTGTAGCACTTTTAGTGAAACGGACAACGCACACTTTCTACTTCTACAGATTTATACTTGCACTTTGGTTGTTAGTTCCTATTCAATCGAATCTTGTGACCTTTTACAGATACAGGATGGCAACTTAATCGCAACTTTACTACACAGTTGGGAACCTAGTTATATTATCGTTAATAATGTGTTAAATTATCAAGGCATCTATTGCGGCAACACAGTGGGATATTATTTAAGAGGTTTATTACATAATAGAACGGAGAACTTAATATTAATTTATTTATTTGTTGGACCTTTTGAATTATTATTATCTGATTTGTTTAGTAGACTCTCCACACTTATCATTATATTATTACGCCATACTTATTTATCATCGCTTTATTCTGAATATATTTTGATAAAAATCTTACGGGAGCTAGTAACATACACAATAACAATACGTTATTAGAGGCTGTAAGGCATTGGAAATGTTAACACATCTGTGGTTTTATTTACTTTAAGCTATTTGGCTGTATCCATGGACGCTTGTAGGCCACTTACTATCAAGTAACCTGTCAAGTTAAAGTTCATAATTACGTAAATAAAATAAAATTACCTCCTCTTTTGTCGTAAACTTGATAAACGTTGAAAATTCTCTCGTAACACTTCAACAAAAAATAGTTAAGAACTGGTTCTGTTTTTTTAGCATCCCACTTGTCTTTTATTGTCATGAATGGTAATTCAGTTACTTTCTGTTTGTGAGCTTCAAAACAGTGGTCCATCCAATCGCCAGCTCGTCCTTCCCAAGAACAATCACCTACAATAAATTTAATAAGAAACAATAAATATAATTTTATTTATATAATATGTATAATTATATACATTATACATTATTTACATTATTAAGAAAAAGTTATAAATAATTATTTTGTTTTGAAAAATAATATTTGAATTGACGAACATTTTCTTCGTTTGTTGATGTAGTAAATCAGCATGTAATCTTAATTAGAATCAATAGTTTATTAGACTCGAAAATAACGCAAAACTAAATAGTAGGCTTTCGTTTATTATAGTTATTCTTGTCCCATAATCTAATTTACCTCCTTTAGATAAGTAAGGGTGGCAATCGAGAATACAAGCCACCTGATGATAAGTGTATATTCTAGTCTATAGACCTACAGCTGTCCTGGATTAAATTAAAAAATAATGATTAAAATCAAAATTTAGACATGTCGCCACAGGGCTGAGGATGAAATGCTTCGATACCAATTACAATGACAGCTTACAAATTTATAAAAAGAAAAATAAAAAGGGTTAAATTATTAAAACATCCATTTCTAAGGATAACAAACATGATGATTTCCTCCTGGCCTTTCCAGGATTTTTCAGCATTGATTCTAATTCCAGGCTAGATAGATGTATGTACAATCAGGTGGACTGTGACTCCTATCGGTGCTGAACAAAAAAAATAATAACGTGTTTGTAAAACATGGGTAGATACGCTTCAAGCTCTAAGTTACTTTTATATTTCTTAGTTATTACCAGTTCAATTTCATATTAATGCCTGCCTTACCATATACTCGTGCCATAAAACAGTTGATGATTCGAAACTGACATTGAGCAATGTGTTTCTCAAATACAGGCAGATTTACGTGCTTTGGACATCCTTCGTTGGTGCATGGAAACAAGACCTTATTTGCCAAAGATTCCAGTACAATGGGTCTGATAAGAGAAAACTCTTTCTGTAAAAATTGTCACAAATTATAAAATTTTATTTAAAAGATCGCTGCCCTAATTAATATTGATTCATCATGAAAACGAAGTTAATGCTGACCCTACTTGTCTCATCACACATCCGTTGTGTTGTAAAGGACGAGGTTTGAAAGAGCGAATAAAATCATTTTAATGTATGCCTTTCAGTAGTGTCAGAAATTCTATAATACGACCTGCATAATTGACGGTAAAATACTCATGAATGCAATGGTCGAAGTCATTTAGAAAAATATATCTTTTATAGCGTATCTATGATTTTAGAAAATTCCAGCTTAAATAAGTTAGTCCATCAATTCGCAGTGCGGTGGCATCAATATCTATGAGCTCATTTCCACCTATGGTTATTGTAATAATTTAAAATTAAAAATTTTGTACAACCGACTTCAATGTAAATTATTAAGAATAACTCAAAAACTATTGGTCAAACCTTGATCAAATTTATATGGGACCACATGTGAGGCATCAGCTTTCAAAGAAAAAAAAGAATTATCGAAATCGGTTCACCCAGTAAAAAAGTATGAGATATAACAAACATAAAAAAAAAACATACAGTCGAATTGAATACCTCCTCCTGTTGAAGTCGGTAGAAAATGGCTTTATGTAACTGATGCTAGATAAATTATGTGGCATTCAATAAATGGCAAAATTAACACTTTTTGCATTCATCATCTTCATTACAGCCTATCGCGCTATTGTCATCGGATCATAAGATCTTGTTTGGTTGGTAGGAAAATTTAAAAAGTAAAATTACTGTCCATATTCTTCCTGCATGCCATGTTTCTGTGTGGGTGTAGTACATTTTAGGTGTGTTTAAAAGCTCTACCTGTTTACAATGCAAACAAATATAAAAATATACATATTTCAGAAAACGTCTTCATTAATCTACTGTTCAATCGCCTGTCTTAACAATTACATTTTACTATTTTTGATAATAAGAAGATTATTAAATACTTCAGATTGTAAAAGTTTTGATTGTTGTTTGTACTTGTTCAAATTTATCTAAGTTTTCATCAATAAAACTATTTTGCCAATGAATGAAGGAGATGATAGACAGTAGGTGCGAGATCTTGTGAATGTCATAGGGGGAGGATTAGGTAAGTCTTCCCATTTCAATTTAAACATATTTTTTAAGTCGAGAAAGCTTCAAACAGCTTTCTCTAGGTAGCAGCGTTATCATAGTGATAAATATACCCTTTACGATTACTTTTGACACAAAGCTTAACTTTTAACTCTTCATTTAGTTTATGTATAAATTTTCAGTGATAGTTTGGTTAGAGGGAAATCGTTTCCAATGGATTAATCCATTAAAAAACTTAAAAAGTTTTTAACTTGAGTTTTTTCGAATGTGTCTGGTTTTTGACTAATAAACTGGGTTCTCTATCTTGGTTTACTTTTCTCCAATTTCCTTGTTTCATCCACAACTTACTAATCTTTCCCAAAAAAACACACACACTCATTTCATTCAAAGAAAAATATTCAACATATTCATTCGATTTATTTCAACAATTCGTCTAGCATCCATTTCCTAATCTATACTAATATTATAAAGCGAGAGTAAGAATTTTGTGATCAATTTCTAGTTATATCCGTAGTAATATTATAAAGTCTATACTTTATTAATATCATTAAAAGAGAGAGTGCGAATTTAGTGAATCGCTGCACCTATTTGAAACGTTATTTTACAATTTGAAAGGTACATTATTCCAAATGTAAAAATACATATACCATAGACCACGTACATAACCTTCGGCAAATTGTACAGAAGATCGAAGAGTACAACCTACCACTTTGTCTTGCGTATGTGGATTATGAGAAAGCCTTTGATTCAAAAGCCTTGATGGGCGATGATACGGTCCCTTCAGCAGTGTACAATCACTTTCAGTACTGTACAAACACTTCAACACTTCGATATACCGACAGTAAACTTGCCACTTTTTTCTTATAGAATAAGGTTGACAAACGAGCACACAGTCCACCTGATGGTAAGTGGTTGCTGTGACCCATAGACATCTACATCTATCTTCAATAAAGAAATATGGTAAATGTAAAGGTCATATATTATTTTTGTATATATATCATAGCTAAAAGTTATGCTGATATTTTGTCAACTAAATCGGAAACAGTCGTCCCTCTTAAGACCTTCCACGGCGTGCGCTGCGTCTGTAGTAGTAATGTAATAATGTATGGCTGAATTGTCCCTCTTAAAAAGTTGTAAAGAAAGTCCGTGACAGCATTTGTCCATCTCCTATTGATAACTCAGTGTCCGTGTGGATCGGCTCAGAAAATCGAAATAAAAAATGATTTTTTTAGTTCTTTTTTATTCCTCTTTTATTTACCTACCTAATATTTCAGATAGATAGTTGTTCCATCCGGGCAGAGCCAGGAGCGGGTAGTTTGTTTTATAAAACCAAGTGCATGTATCCGTCTTTTTACGATATACACAGAAGTGTACAAAGAACTTTACTAGTAATTCTTGAACGGTCTTTTACCAAACGGTTAATATTGTTATGGTCAATATCTTCTTCGAAAAACCTTAACGTCCGTCCAAATCGCGGTTTATCTTCGCAGCTTTTGTTTCCTTTGCTTTATTTTCGAAACCAACAACAGCATGTACTTTCATCTACAGTGCTTTATCTGGACGCCTCAGAAATTAAACCTTTATCAAACTCATAAACAAGACAGTGTCCGATATGGTCCTTGATACACTATTTGTTAACCAAAGGATGAGATGTAATTACGTATTTACGGGCTATTTATAGCTTGCGTCATCTAGAATATTATTACGTTACAATATATTATTTGTTATTGCATAACGCTTTTTTTTAAACTTATTCTGGAAGTCCGGAACCTGAACAACAGGTAGAATTTTTTTGGATTCAACATCCTGGTATTCTTAGGCTTACTTGTTGTCCTATGTACCACTTTTCTTTTTCTTATATTTAAAGCAATTGGCCACCCACCTATTGTTATATGTAAGGTTATAAAAAGTACGATACAAATACGTTTTGGAGTTAATAGCGCACTAACTGTATATAGTTTTACGGTTCATCATTTTTATTTATTTACCTGTTTTTATTAACATTCTACTACATTTATAATTCACATATCGGAACAATTGAGTTATTGATCGGGATACGGACACGGAGTCTCAAAGCTTTGAAGCAGGTCATGCCCCGGTGTGTCAGGACTTATGGCAATCCTACATTAGATGGAATGACGAACTGGTAAGGCATGCAAGAAGTCGATAATGGTGGCTCCGGACCGTGTTTTGTGGCACTGTTAAGCGGAGGACTATGTTCAGTAGTGGATTTATGGTGGGGTCTTATGATAATGATGGTGATGGTAATGAAAATATTTTTAACTTTTGTACGAAAACGATAAAAACATACCTTGCATAAATGACATTGGTAACTTTTTTCATAGCATGGGCCACATAAACTATGTCCGTCTACACATAGATGAATGGGTGGTTTCATGTACTTGTTGCATTTGGTGCATGTTAAATCCTTAATGAGGCTTTCATAGTGATCCGTTTCAAGGAGCGTACTAAGCACAACTGGAAATATGAAATAAAAACATTAAACTTATTTTTTCTGTATATCTTAAATCGTTTTCATTCAGCAAGTAAGTTTCCTGTTAGTAAAATTTGAATATCAAAAGAAAGATTGAGATAAAAGACTACGAATTCTTAATTTTTAGTGTATAGTGTCTGTCCCAGCAGCGTTACAAAATACATTTTTAATAAACTTTTTTTCCTTTTTATAAAATATATTTAGTGGCGGTGTCAGAACTTTCACAACCAAATATCGTCCCGTGGTTATCTTAAGAGGCGACAGAGGAAATCGAAATAGAAGATGAATAACAGAATCTGTTTGATAACAACTCAATAAAAAAACCTACGGATGCCAACCCGCATGCCGAGCGTGGCAACTACGGCAAAATCCCTCCTATAAGGCAATCTATATGATTTATCTAGGCGTAGAAGCTTTTCTTTGTAGCAATTTGTCTTAATTGGCGTTACTAGACTTATTGACGGTCGCAGCACCAAAAATGTAGAGCAGAGCATGTTGGAACTTTTTTCACATTACTTTATTAAAAGTAATTTGACTAAATCAGGCTTTTCCATTAAAATTTTCTTTTAAAATTAGTTGAAAATTATGATAAAAGGGAAAACCAATTTTATAAAACATAGGAATTATATAATAAAATAAATCAGTTATTAGTGTTTTATTACTGTGGTGAAGATGGTTTTTAAGACTGTTTATAGAGTACGGTCTGAGGTGTGCAAAAGTAATTAATAACAAAATTCGAATATGCCTGTCGTAACCAGTGTGCATTTGTACAGAGGGGTTAAGGCTCATTTCGGCCTTTTAATCTCTCTAGATTGGTAAACCCACATCTTTACCCTCCCGGATTGAATGGCGTTACCCTCCTGGATTGAATTGCTGTATAATTACAGATTATTAGACATTCTATCTTAATCTTCAGGAGCGACAACGCATATGTAGCTTCCCTTATCGTTTGCTGTCGGCAGGTGCACTGTTAGTTAGATTGTCCCTCCCATTACAAAAAGCTTAATATTATTAATTATATCGTGATAAATAATTAATCAATTTATCATACGTTATCGCGTAAATGAAAAAAATAATTTGCACCTTTTAATTTATTGTGTTCTGCCTACACAAAATCGATTACATTGTCAGAATCAGTTGTTATCTATAAAAAAATCCGTAATACGCATTGAAGTGCAACGTGACTACCCGGAACTAGAATCGTTGAAGATTAATATAGTAACAAAATCTCCCAAAATATGATTATGAAAATATGCCTGCCTTTAAATTGTGGCTATACTATTATAATTAATATATTAATGTTTATTGTTTGTGCAATACTAAATATTATATAATTATATTTAGTATTGCACAAACAATAAGCATTAATACAACTTATGTGCAAGATGAATATTTAAATGTTAATTTGAATAGACAAATATCATTTTTCCTTAAAACGAATTTAAAACAAAATGAGATTTACAACAAAAACTACAAAAGAACAAACTACTTTATTGGTAAAAGTCGAAATTTTTACATTGACAGCACCAATATAGCGTTATATTGGAAATTATCGATAAGATTTAATCTAAGCGATTTCGATCATTTAATTAGACCATTTTATAATTTGGTACTAATTACTAATTTATTAAAAATCTTTTACCACATACATAATATGAAGACTTGGACTCAAATAAAAATCAACAGCTGTAATAAATGGAATTCGAGTAAAATCTAAAAATGTACTAACGTTTTCTTCCCGTCAGCGACGACGTCGATGACATGCTGAAAATTAACACTAGTCACACTCAAATTGTTACTAACTATACTGTGTTCCACTCCAATTCACACTTATTAAACAATTTTTGATATAAACGAATAAATACAAAGCGATTAAAGTGTAATCGTTCATCCATTTTAAATGATAACACGATAATGTACATATCGCGGACGTAAATTGTGATTGTGTCTAGGTGTTGGCGACACTAGCCGACGGTCTATATTTAATTTAAGGCGGCAAGGTCATGCGGTAAGGGCCGCAGTCGCTAGCCGTCTAACCAATTACGCGAGACTTCTCGTTCTAATTAAACTATGCCGTTTAGGTAAACATTTTAGGTTCATATTATATTTATGTTGCAAATATACTATTTTTTTGATATAGAAGAAACGTTTAATTTTATTGTTGAATTAAGTGCCTAAAGTGCTTTACACACGGTCCGTCTTGCTGTACTTCCCGCCAAGGTCATTCACGATGCACGATGAAATACGATACTGAGTAGGCTTTACGTACGTCAATAATGACTATTAATTGATTGATGAATGGGTTGGACCCATTGTGCATCCAGCGAGACAACAGCGAGTCACCCTACTATTTTTAGTGTCCTGTTGATGAATAAAGAAAAGCCCGAGCGTACGTCAGAGCGGTCGTGCATCAAGCGTACTTGTTCATGTGAACTACTTTCTGTACAGCATATTTGGCTTTTTATATAGTATAACAATGCGAGCATTAGCTACTAAAACTCCGTTTTTTTTGTAGCGCTAGATGCACGTACGATACTGTGTATGCATCGTCCAGTACCGCATCCTTGTCGGGACATGATACACATATACATATTGTATTCGGCGCTTGGGCTTTGATGAATTGGGACGTGTCGGTCGAGTTTCACTCCCGTCACTTCACTCTCACTGCTCATGCGCATAATAAAAAATAAAAAAATAATTTACTTTATTTTAAAAGGGTACGCTGTCCCGTGACAGCAGTCTCATTGTGAATGGTGGAATGCTTGTTGTGATGCAAAGTGCGTTTTGTGTTTGGACTTCCTATCCTGGACTTCCAGTATGTAGTTTAAAATACACCCGCCACCTCAGAGGTAGCCATGTATTTTAATTTTCTGTGTTGTTTGTTGCATTAGGCAACAACTAGGTATTCATCCTTGCGTACCTACAGCGCTATGCTTTTAGGGCTAGTTGTAGGTACATACCTTGGTACACGTCTGAGCCTGTTTAGGCACAAAATTCAACAAGATGGTGTCGATAACAATCGACGAACTTGCCAACTTTTTAGTCGAGCCTGCCCCGACATTTGGGCTGTGTACCTTGTAGAGCAAAATGCGCGTCCCGCATCCGAGACTGCACCTCCAGCCACCCCCTCGGCCACGGCAGCACCCTCGTCTACTTGGACAATCCCCTCTCCTTTTACTCCGGTCCTGCGACCCCAGTCTCTTTCGCGTCGGTCTACGATGCTGTGTTCCCCACGCCTTCCGTGATATCCACCCGCAGCCCTCTACGATCTTCTCGGATGCTGAATCGAGCTCCGACATGGAAACCGATTAGCGTGACACGTTTAAGCTCAATGACGAAGGCTCCACCCTCGTCAAGGGCAAAAAGAGCAAACGTGCAGCCCCCAAAAAGGTGAATGAGCATCACTCAGCCTCTTTGTTTCCAAACGCCACTCCGGCGAAAAAGCCAGCCCTCGCGGCGCGCATTCAACCCCCCAAGCCCGCGACTTAACCCGCAACAAAAGTGTCCCCTGATGAACGCAGGGAAAAGCCGCCGCCACCCATCACTGTCCAGGATAAAACCAATAGTGGAATAATCTTTCCAACTGGTTAGATTCCAAAAAGATATACTGCCCGAAGGTGCCAGGGCATACGAATATTCGTAGAGACGACTGAGGTCTTCCGCAGTGTGACAAACCACCTGCGCGCCCAACAAATAAGTTTCCACACATACGCTCTAACACAAGAACGTAACCTTCGTGTTATCATTCGAGCTCTCCAACGAGCTCGAGACCGTCCACGTGCTGAAAGACCTTAAGGCCCAAAATCTTCCGGTCCAGTAGGTGCACAGAATGCACCACCAGACCAACAAGAAACGTTACTTAGACCCGTGCCTTGTTATTCGTGACCTGACTCCAGAAGGTAAGGATATCTTTAACTTTCGGCAGATCTGCGACCTGACAGGGATTGCAGTTGGTGCCCACCGAAACAGGGGCAACGACCAATGCCACTAATGCCAATTATACGGCCATTCGGCCAAAAACTGCTATGCCAGGCCTATATGCGTTAAGTGCCTAGGCGACCAACGACAAAGGTGACTGTATCCGCATGCCCGAGACGGTAGAACCTCCGAGCTGTGTCAATTGCGGTGAAGCGGCACAACCAGCAAACTATCGCGGGTGTTCCAAAGCGCTGTGAAAGAAACAGCGCGGTGGTTAAAGCCAGGTTTTGCTAGTATGTCTCACTCTCGTCAGCCTGCCCCCAAACCTGCACCATCCTCGGTGCCCAAACCCACACCTCAGACTGTCGCCAAGCCCGCCCAGGTCGCTGGGGTCTCTGTACAAAGTGCAAGTCTTCCCGCAACTCCCGCGCCAAAACCCAATGCTTGGTAAAGCTCGCGGCACTTGTCGCTTCACGGCTAATGCCCTCCCCAGGTCTGTAAGTTCAAGCCCGTCCCACAGGACTCTTACACCTTCGCCGCCAACTTCTCGCTGGTTTGCGGCTTTATCAGCAACATAAACGTTACTGAGTAATCTTTTATGGCCCGCAAGCTCTGAGAAGCTACAACATCTCAAGAAAAGCCTTACGCTACGATTGATCATATAGGGCTCATTGACGCAATCTGGTCTTTCCAGTGCACATAACAACCTCACCAACAATATCGTAATGGCAGTACAACAGTTAGGTAGAACTAAACCACGCTCTCTGACTGTCGCAAACGGTTTCAGAAATTAGAAGGATGAGATCGCGCTTTTTCTGTGCAATCACGATGTCATCGTTATGCTAGTGCAAGAGACTTTCTTTAAACATAGCCATCACGATCCAAAGATCGTGAAGTACACCTAAGTTAGAAAAAATATGGTTGACCAACCCTAAAGGCGGCACCTTGATCTACTACAAAAGGTGCTTGCATTGCGTATCGATCGAACCTCCCCCGTTAATAAACATAGAAGTGTCAATTTGCTAAGAAGCTCAGACTGGTCATCCATCACTAACCATTGTTTTCGCATACCTACTGCCACTTAAACAATTATTAGAATCAAATATCTCAAATTTATGAAATCTAGATCCCAGTGTCATAATAGCTGGAGATCTAAACAGCATGGATTCCTCCTGGAACTCGCTTGCTAATAACATGAATGGTAAGACTTTGTTTGATCTCATGCGAGTAAACTTCGATGTTATCGCGCCTGAGACTCTACCTCGCTACCCATTTTCTAGATGTCCTTTTGTCGATATTATCAATCGACACGATCTTGGAACTTGATTCGGACCACAAAACGGTCTTTTTGCAGCTGAGCCAGCTCACTGATGAGGTCCTGAAGACCAAAAACCGTCGTAGACTGGCGTAAGCTCGAGGTCAAATTGTAGTACCACGAATGCGTTTGCTTGACCGGAGTTGGACCACGCTCTCACAGAATACCAGTGTAAAATAGGAGCTTAAAGCTGCTGTGTTTCGAATGGTGAGTGTAAAGAACCGGAGACTCTTTTTTACTGGAGACTAGGTATTCCACCTTAGTCCTCAGGGGTGACAACGCATCTGCACATTGATTCTTAATTTATGATAAATGTGTACTTATATACCATTCTATATTATGCATCTTTATTTCTATTTTATGGTTTATAATAAAAATTATGTTATTTTTGTCGCCAAACCATACACATGTTTTTATTGTTTTCTTGCAATCCCGTCCATCCAAAGATTGTCTGGAAGAGATAGCTCTTAGCGATAAGACCGCCCATTGTACCACATGTTCTCTCCTTTTTTGTTAATATTTATGTTTTTTTGGCGTACAATAAAGTGTTATCTATCTATCTAAATGTAGATGTATATGGGCTACAGAATCCACTTACCATGAGGTGGACTATGTGCTCGTTTGTCACACTTATACTGTAAAAAATAACAAATGGTGACTTCGCAACCTCCAAAACGAGGTGAAACAACGCATCGTAGAATTTAGACAAGATAAGTGGGACAAACCTGCTGGATAATATCGAGCCATCTCAATCCGCTTTCTGGTGGTTGACCCGAGCTCTAATAGCAGAACAGTCCTCACCCATGCCACCTCTTATCAGGCCAGGCAACCCCGATCTCACATTTGACGATTCTGAAAAGGTCAAATGCCTCGCGGATAGCTTAAAGAGCCAATGTACTCCCTCTAGCGAATCTATAGACCCTGCTTACCGTCTAGAGGTTGAAACGGAGGTCTGCACTACCACCTGCAGGTGACCTCTTAGATCCTTCGACCCGGTCCGACGGTATTAGCAACAGGGTACTGAAATCGCTCTAGATGCCACTTGTATGCCTCTTAGTAGGCGTTTTCAACGCTCTTCTCTCCAGCTGTTCCTTCCAGTATGCCTGGAAAGAGGCAGACGTTATAGGAATCCCGAAACGACGCAACTTAGCCTCCAGCTACGGACCAATCAGTCTCCTCAGCACATGGGGAAAATTTACGAGCAACTCATATTGAATTGCCTCCGAAAATACGTATTCGCTATCAAGCTTCCTCACGACGAGCAGTTCGGCTTTAGACCAAACACTCGTGCTCAAATTAGATTCATCACCTAACGAAATACATTCTGCAAGGCTTCTCTCACACAAGCAATTACCAAACCCTCTATACCGATGCCCGATGTCGCAAAGGCGTTTTACAAAGTCTGGCACGACGGGTTGCATTACAAGCTGTATAAACAAAGCAAAAGTGGCTGATAGGCTCACTCACATCATTATAGCCTTCCTTGCCAACCGCTATTTTCCTTTTCGCAATGTCTGCAACCGAGCCAAATTCATTGCTAGCCGCCTCCATCCGCAACGAGAAGATACAAGTTCCGTGTTTATAAAACTTGCGTAGGTCTCATGTCATACGCAAGTGTAGTATTCGCCCATAAGCCCGAAACTAGTTTGTACGGCCTCCGCCTCCAAGTCGTTCAAAATTACTTCATTCCCAAAGCCACCGGAGCCCGGTGATACTCCGACGACCCAAATGTCGCCGGCCCGTCACAGAAAAACACTACACACTCACCTAGTGTCACAAACCCCGATAGGACAAGGAATGGGAAGCAACGTGTCCGGAGACGGACGCGCTGCACACCCCTCCACACACCGCGTACACATCTGGGCGGTTCTCGCCGTTTAGAACATTGAACAAAACGAGTTAGCTGTCAGAGCCGAGGCCCGCCACCCTTGTTCGAACAGCGCAGCGGTTAGATAACTCATCTGTGAAACGAAAAATTCTCATAGGCGAACACAGTTACGAAATAACGTGGGATAAATTTATATAAATCTTCACCCCCTCCCCCTTTTTATATATTATTATATGTCAGTGTTTAAGGCACTTAATATTTTTTAGTACATACGTACGATTTTTCTTTACAACTTCAAGTTTACATTACCTTGTGATTGTAGTTTTAAAGAACTATGTTATAAATTTAAGAATATTTTTAGGAATAAATCTCCATATGAAATTTCGTATATATAGGCTACTGCCGTCAGACTAGTCTTCTGAGAGTGATATTATAGACCAGCTGCGGATGCACACGATGCAATATATTGGAACGTCATTGGACGACTATTTATATGACGTGTTTACATCGAAAAATATTGTTAGTTAAAACTAGCTTTTTACCCGCGGCTTCGCTCGCGTGAGCTTGAATTTAGGAACATCATTTAATGCTGTTCCGTGCCAAATTTAGCGAAATTCGATCACTTTTAGAGTCAACTCGGTGTCTGTGTCTCTATGTCTGTCAAAGATTTTTTTTGAATTCTAAAAGACTATTAGACGTAGATAATTGGTATTAATTGCTATTTTTACATAAAAAAGGGGTTTTAGTGGCTTATGGTGTAGATTTATCAAGTCCGCAATGTGGCGTAAACACGATAACTTTTGAAAATATCAATTGTTCAACTCAATCTATTTTTAAAACTCTTCATCTATCATGCGGGAAGCCATGGAATGTAAATAGCAGTTTATTAATATTTTTCGGCTAAGAAATGGCGAAATTTTCGGTGTTTTAAGCAGCTTTGTATTAATTTATTTTACTAAATTGTTTTAATTTACTGTTGTAAGTTTGTTTTACTGTTGTAAGTTTGTCCACTCAGCCTCCTCATTCTAATGCGGTCATTTGTTTATTGAAGTTACTCTGTCTCATACGAAAATTCTTCTAGGCGTTTGTTACAGTCCGTCTCTCCACATTGATTACTTCTCCTCCTTTGAATGTTTATTAGAAAATTTGTCCCCGTCCTATAGTCACACCATAATTATGGGTGATTTTAATACATGTTTACTTAAAAGAGACAATTGGTGTAAGAAGCTACAATCGATTACGGAGGCGTGTAACTTACATATATTACCGCTTTCTGCTACACATAAGCTTCCTGATTGTACCCCATCTTTACTTGACCTAATTATTGTGTCCTCGCCTGATTTTGTCCAGAAGCACGGCCAACACGAGGCTGATGTTTTTTCTTACCACGATCTCTTATTCCTTACATACAAAGTTCGTCCTCCTAAAGTAAAATCGAGAATCCTTCTGCAACGTAATTTTAGTGGAATGGACAAAGAACGTCTTATTAAAGATGCTCGTCTTTTGGATTGGGCCGCTGTGGCAAATGCCACTACGGTCGATACGAAAGTTGAGTTGTTTAACTCTTTTCTCATACAACTGTATGACGTTCATGCTCCAGTAAAACCAATAAAGATGATGCACTTAACTGCGCCATGGCTGACCGATGACCTTAAACATCATATTATCAAAAAAGGCTTTGCGAAAAGCAAACTCAAGGCCGATAGATCTGACAAAAATCTGCGAAACTACAAAAAAGTACGGAATCGCTGCAATACATTGTGTAGGGATGCCACATTCATAAATCAGTCGAAAACGGCGACACTGCCAAGGTTTGGAAATTTCTTCAATCACTTAGAGCTGGTAAAGCATCTTCTAGCTCATTTCAGCATAATTTTGATATTGAACTCCTTAACCAACATTTTACTTCTTCTAGTACAATTGACAGCTCAGACAAAGAACGCACTCTGAGTATTCTTTCTTCAATGCCAACTCATAATTTTCCACCGTTTAAGTTCACTCCTTTCACTGACTGTGATGTTAAGAAGAACATATTATCCATCTCGTCTAAAGCCGTGGGTGATGACAGTGTTAGTCGTAATATGATCTTACCTATCCTTGAATTTGTTACTCCCATTCTCACCCATATCCTGAATAAATCTATCTCCACGAACAAATTCCCTGACGCTTGGAAAAGCGCCCAAGTAATTCCTCTTCCTAAGAAAGCCCAACCCTCTCATTTTACCGACTTTCGCCCCATTTCCATTCTTCCGTTTCTATCTAAAGTCCTAGAGAAACTAGTTTTTTACCAATTAAGTATATATCTAGATAGAAATTGCCTTTCGAATCCTGTTCAATCCGGTTTCCGGTCGGATCATAGTACGACTACAGCTCTGGTTAAAGTTACTGACGATATTCGTCGAGGTATGGATAATAAACAGCTCACTGTGTTGGTATTATTAGATTTTAGCAATGCCTTCAATACCGTTGATTTTGATATCTTGTTGAGTCTGTTACGTTCCATTAACATATCTCCATCAGTGGTAGGATGGTTTCAAAATTATCTTAGGGGCCGACGGCAGCGTATTCGCACTGAAGATAAATTTTCTTCTTGGTGTGAACTGCGAGCTGGAGTGCCTCAAGGTGGTGTGTTGTCTCCTTTACTCTTTGCTATCTTCATTAATTCGATCTGTCACAAAATTTCTTCTCTCTATCACATGTATGCAGACGATCTTCAAGTGTATACGCAGTCAACACTTGAGAACCTGCCTACTGCTGTTTCTGCCATCAATGCTGACCTGGCGGCTATAAGCAAATGGAGTAAGTGCTATGGGCTTAAGGTTAATCCTTGTAAGGCTCAGGCCATTATTGTTGGTAGTGCTGGCATGATTTCAAGAGTTTACTGGAATAACTTTCCCTCTGTAGTATTGAATGCACCGTTAAAAATCTTGGTATAGACTTCGATACTACTTTCTCGTGGTCTCATCAACTGAAAGAAGTTAGCAGAAAGACTTTTGCTGCTATGGGTTTATTGCGGCGTTTACGTCCTTTCCTTCCCATTCCTACTAAGATTATGTTAGCACAATCTATACTCCTCTCTATTCTCGATTATGCGGGCGCAAGCTATCTTGATTTAACTGAAGATCAACTAAACAAACTTGAGCGTATTCAAAAACTGACTATTCGGTTCATATTTGGCTTGCGCAAATATGACCATGTCTCCGAATTTCGTTTAAAGCTCAAGTGGTTACCCATTCGCCTTCGCCGGAATCTACAAATTGTTTCTCTTCTGTACTGTGTATTATTCAATCCAATGACTCCTAGCTATCTGAAGGAAAACTTTAAGTTTCTTGGTCATGACAGACCAGATAGAGTTCTACGGTCAGCCGGAGAACTTATACTCGCGCCACATTCTTATCGAACTAAATACTTTAAGAATTCCTTCACAGTCAAGGCCATCTGCTTATGGAATGATCTTCCTCCACAAATTCGTCGTGCGAAAACACTAGAAAAGTTTAAGACTGACGTCAAAAATCACTACCTAACAGTGCAATAACCACTGGTCATCATTTGCGACATGTATTTTTTGTATCCTGTCTGTATTTATTTATGTAATTTTTATGTATATTTGCCTATTTAATTTTATGTATGTCTATCATATTTTTAATGTATATATTAGTGTATTAAATATTTTGTTAATATGTATCGGTTTAGTTTATTCAGGTATTAGTATGTAAGTTTACTATAATATACACCACCTCCCACTGTCCAATAGTACAATTTTCTCCTAATCTTAAGGTTGTCTGGAAGAGATCGCTTTATAGCGATAAGACCGCCTTATTTTACCTACCTCTTAATTTTTACTCCTTGTAATTTTTTTATCGTTTTTGTGGTAACAATAAAGTATAAATAAAATTAAAATAAATAAATACACTGTCTCACTCCGTAATCCGTCAATCCGTCAATCCGTCATTCCGGCCTCGGCCGCCGCCGTGAGTGCATATTGTATCGCTTGTTTGCAGCGAAAAAGATCGCCGTAGAAATACAAAATATTCCAAAAACCAAATTTGATATATACTTGATCAAGGTTAGATATTATTATTATTTTTATAATCACAGATTTTTATTACAATATTTTGTTTCGCTAAAAGCACACAGGATTTATTTAGATATACTTATACGTCTTTGACATTATAGACCTGAAAGTGTACTTCGGTATCTGCTACTGGAACTCCTCGACAAGTAGAACTAGATGTGTCGAGTTTGGCCTCGTTTTGTTAGTTGTGATGACACCTTACCTCCGGACTTGATAGATTGACTTGAAAGTGTACTTTGATGACGGCTACTGGAACTTCTTGACGAGGAGAACTAGATGTGCCAAGTTTGGCCTCTTTTTGTTAGTTATGATGAGACCTTACCTCCGAAATTGATAGAATGACTTGAAAGTGTACTTTGATGACTGCTACTGGAACTTCTCGACGAGGAGAACTAGATGTGCCGAGTTTCGGCTCGTTTTGTTAGTTATGATGGGACGTTACCTCTGGACTTGATAGAGTGATTTGAAAGTGTACTTTGATGACTGCTACTGGAACTCTTCGGCAAGGAGAACCAGATGTGCCGAGTTTAGCTTCGTTTTGTTAGTTATGATGGACCTTACCTCCGGACTTGATAGAGTGACTTGAAAGTGTACTTTGATGACTGCTACTGGAACTCCTCGACGAGGCGAACTAGATGTGCCGAGTTTGGCTTCGTTTTGTTAGTTATGATGACACCTTACCTCCGGACTTGATAGAGTGATTTGAAAGTGTACTTTGATGACTGCTACTGGAACTCTTCGGCAAGGAGAACCTGATGTGCCGAGTTTGGCTTCGCTTTGTTAGTTATGATGGACCTTACCTCCGGACTTGATAGAGTGACTTGAAAGTGTACTTTGATGACTGCTACTGGAACTCCTAGACGAGGAGAACAAGATGTGCCGAGTTTGACCTCGTTTTGTTAGTTATAGAATAGAATATAGATATATACCGGGTGTTTGTGAAACGCTCCCGAAAACGAAGACAGATGATAGTACTAAGGATACCTATGATGATGGGTCACAAAGATATTCGATCCCGAGGAAAAAAAATCATCTTTTTAACAACGTTTTATTAACTTTATTTACGCTCCATCATATCAGTACAGTTAAATGAAACGATATTTCATAAAAAATCATTAAAATACTTAAACATAAAACCAGCAGTCAAACTTAAAAAAGAAAATCAGCTCACAATAGGGTCAATATCCTCGCTGGCGCCGAACTCTTATCTAGATCGGTACGAAACAATGCATTAGGTATACTACTCACTCTACCCTTCCCTTTCCCACACGCGCTGCCTCGTGTCGCCACGCGCTGTGGAATTTACACATGTCAGCGTTGCCAATATGTGTGGAATTCCCCAAATTGCGGGGAATTTAAAGTTGGTCGGGGATTGGTGTTATGCGAGGAAAATGCGGGGTTTTGAAAATCGATGCCCAGGGCCAAGTCAGAACCTTTTTTCAAGAGATCTAAATACTTATCTTAACAATTTGTTACGTTACTTATGAATATAGAATGACTCCCTTTTTTTAATTATCTTCATTGTACCACATTTAATTTTCGCATTTATTTCAGCAACTTTTGTGTATAATTTAATGCTTTTCATTTGTTTATTTTTTAATGTTAAAGAAAAAACATGTTAGTTAAAAAGTAAATCTTATAAAATTAGTTGAAAATTGATTCATTTCTTAAAATAAAATTGAGGGGAATTTATGGGGAATCTGTTAAAGTTTTGTCCTTAAATTAGGGAATTTGACATGAATTTTCGGGGAATTTGACAAATTGGTGTTGGCAACGCTGCCATGTTGCACCAAAATTTAGTTTGCCGGCGACATAATAATTAGAGGCGGCAATCACTATAAAACTTGCAAGTAATTTTTAATAATTTTGACGTAACTCTTTTTAAATTCAAAGTATTGGTCGGATTAAATACGGAAAGTCAATTAAAATAAAGTAAAAGTATTATTTTTTACATTAATTCTGATAGATTAATTAACATTCGATCATAATTGCAATTGATTTTAACTATTAAATTATTCAGTACTACTTCATTTTTCTATTTTCTTATACAAAGATAATGATGAAATAGTGTTTATAATTGTGTGAGTACTGAGTACCCAATTAGGTACGTTTATTGATTTCAATAATTTTTGTAGTAGAGAACTGCTTGTTGCGTCAGGGTACAATTGATTGTGTAATTGTATTAAAAATGACAACCATAACTTCTAAATTCCATATGAAGACTAGTCGTAGGGATAACTAAACTTATAAATAAAATAAACGTTGGCGATGTCGTTACGGTTTAATGGTCTGTGGAGTCCTCACTCCTCAGTGCTTCAAGGACGTTATCTCGTGCGCATTTTGTATGGCGGGATTGATTAACAATTTTTTTTACGACAGTTCCGTGTTGACTATCACGAGCGATAGTTCAATTGTTTTGTTTATTAAATTATTGTTTTTTTTTTTTTTTTATAGCATAGGGTGACAAACGAGCACACAGTCCACCTGATGGTAAGTGGGTACTGTGGCCCATAGACATCTACATTTATCCTCTATTAAGAATCAAAATGCACATGCGTTGTCACCCCTGAGGACTAAGATGGAATGCCTCTTTTCCAGTAAGAAGGGTCTCCGGTTCTCTACACTCACCATACGAAACACAGCAGCATTGAGCTGCTATATTGTCGTTATTACTTGTTATTTATTACTTAATGATATTATTCTTTTTGTTACTTTTTGTGTTTTTTGTTTTGTTTTAATAATGCCTAACGCGTAGGTACGTTTATAGTGCTCGTGAATACGGCAACATGTTTATGTGCCTTGGAGAATCTCATAAGGCCACGGAGGATCGGTAAGCTGTTTCATACCTAATTTTTTTTTAAATAACTTATTACTGAATCGATCTGAATAGGTACATAACTGAATACATCAGAATAATAAACATACCTACACAATGGATAAAAAAGCATGACTCTAACCTTGTTAACATTTTATTTAAGTATTTTTTTCATTAGCGGGGAATCGAACCAGTTATTTGGTTTATTTAACCTGTGAATTCGAATTAAAGTGGCTACGTGGAAACAAACGCAGTGGCAAAATAGTAGGTTAAGTAGATAAGTTAGGTATTTAGACAAGTGTTGTAAATTATTAGGTATTGTGGTACCATCGCTAGTTGCGGGCCACGCGAATTCGGCATTCGCGCGTACATTGACCCCTAGTCAGCTGATTGTAATTCAGTAATTCCACTGCTGGTTTTTTGTTTCATTTTTTGTTTTGATTTTTTTTATGAAATTTTATTGAAAGCTGTACTAACGCTAATGAAACGATAATTTCATAAAAAATGATGGAGCATGAATAAATCTAATAAAACGTTGTGAAAAGATGATTTTTTTTTCATCAGGATCGATTTTATATTTCACCCATCATCAAAGGTATAGTTAGTACTGTCGTCTGTCTTCGTTTTCGGGAGCGTTTCAAAAATACCCTGTACAGAATAGACCTTACCTCCGGACTTGACGGAGTGAATTGAAGGTGTACTTCGGTGACTGATACTGGAATTCTTTAACGAATAGAACTACAAATTACATATTTTTTTATTCTTTCCCTTTCCTACGAGCATCATGAGTCGTGCACTTTTGGATTTTCCACACTTTTTTTTAATTGAAGTTTGACATTAAAATATCGGAAAATTGGAAGTATAGTTATAATTTTATTAGTAAAAACTTATGTGTAATTAAACTACTTAAAAAAATTAAGAATAATCATGTTATACGTAATTTTTTAATGCGCTTAAGGCATGCACAATTGGATTTACCATTAGTTTTAATGTTTTCTTATGGACACGGACACTTTCTGCGGCTAAAATTATCTTGTTGTTAAAATTAAATTGTCTTGCTTTTTCTTGAAATAACATTGAAATATTTAATACTGATTGGCACCATAAAACAGATGTAGATATTTTTTTAAGTTCAAGTAGACTTCAAAATTTCATAAATACAGGTCTATAATTATATTATATACTACACATGGAATAAAACTAATGTTACGGATTTTATCACGTTTAATTTTAACTTTTTTACGTGTTTTTTTTACGCATCTTTTGATGAAAGTTCCACAAAAACCCGCATAAAAGAACATATCGTTGATGTTAAGCATCAACGCTCCGGGAAGTCTAAAGTATGTCAACATGTTTAGTATTGTCCCTACCATTATATCGAATCTGATAGACAACAAATCCTTGCAATAGAACACCGATTCCTACCAATGATGATTCGTGAGGCTATTGAAATAAAATAAAAACATCCTAATTTTAATACGAAAGATGGCTGAGAGCTACCATCTGCTAAAGACCCCATAGTTAATAAAATAAAATGCAAACCCAAGCATACTACTGCATTTATTCTATTTTATTCTATTCTTATTCTATTCTATTCTAACTATGACATCAGGTCGTCAAACACCTCAGTCCTCCTGTGACCATGGGCCAAAAACATCGGAAATTAAAAATGTTAATATTAAACGCGATAAAATCCTTAAAATTAGTTTTATTCCTTATAAATTGTATTCACAGTGAACGTGGGAAGCACTATACTCATGAACGGGAGTAGAAAAATGTTCGCCTTGTTGTGGAGGTGAAAGGGAATTGGCCAACTCATATCGTACCGTCGTAAGAGGCGACATAGGAAAACAAACAGGAGATGGGCAGCATCATCTTCCTGACATTACGGTAGAGTGAAAACAAAAAATTAACATACCCGAAAATATAAATGAAATAAAAACAGTATATATTGCCCCTTGAAAAGTAAAAAAGTAGCAACTTACATACATGTTACTAGTGAGCTCAGGCCGCAGAGTTTTTAGCCAAATAAGTGTTTGCTGCGCTAATTCCAACGCGGGATGACCTCAACTGGGAAACTTCTCAGATATGCAGGTTTTACTTCACCGTCGAGAACGTGGTAAATGGACATTTCAAATTGCAATTAAAATATATGCTTAAATATATAATAATGCTTACGTACCATGAAACTTAAGTTTTAATCAGTTTGATTACCGCCTTTGACAAGTAAAATAAAATGAACCTTTGTTTAAGTGAAATCTGCTTTCTTTAATTAAAGTATTTTTCCGCAAGAGCCTGTTCATTTACATACCCTCATATGAGCTATGAAACCAGGACTGTCACAAATATCTTAATATGTCTGAAAATATGAAAGCTATCTTAAAATTACAAACTTATTTATAAGTCTCATTAAAGGTAAAAAAGTAAAGTAGCAGTATAAGTAAAGGTATACGTATTACTACTGTGCACAATGCTCCTCATTATAGTATTTTGTGGGCAGAAAAATAGAGTATGCTGCAATGCTCAATACATATTAACGGTTTTTACATCTCTACGACTATTTTTATTACTCAGATATCTAGGTTTCCCCACGAAGTTATTCTTCACCACTTTAACGTACATGTGTTAAGTCAGTACGTAAAATTTTATATAACAGATTCATCCTCGAGGGAATCGTACACGTTTTGCTCCCATGCCTTGATGAAATCTCACGGCGAGCTACACGGCCTTCATATTTGTTTAAATACAATTCATAAAAACTGAAACTAAGCTTTTGCATGATTGTTGACCACATATACCTAGTAATTACACATCCAACGATGCCACGAACGAATTTTCAATTATTTACATCGTATATTCAGTAGCATTCTATTATTTAATTTTATCAGTGACTTACCATTTTAGTTTAATTAGAAGAAAGTAGATGGCGCTATTATTAGATGAAATAATGAAAGCCGAAACTATACTACCTAGTAATATCAGCGATAGAAGCGAACATTTAGTTATTATATGAATAAGGCATAAAGTGATGTCAATTCTGTTAAAAATTCTGTTTCTGTTTAAAAATACGCAATCAGCGCCGCTAGCATTGTCAACTGTCAAAGCATAACAACTACATACAATTTTATCAATATGGAATAAATCCAGGAAGTAATGTGATAATATTTTATTTATAGAGTAAATTGCTTATTTAGGCCGTAAACGATTGTGTTTCAGGGAGAATGCAGGGTACAGCAGATTTCAAGTCAATATGAAGTTATATAATATAAAGACTTTTGAGTGCTGTCTGTTTAGATTTTTAATGAATATCTCCGCTCCGCCACATTCACAGCCGGATTTCCTACAGTGTCAAAATTGTACCGACGGTAGGCTGTTTAAAGGTAAAGGGATTAAATATACATATCAAACGATGCCATAGTAAAGTATTTCGGCTTCACAGCCTACCGTAGAAATTCATAACTCTATTAGTAATTCCTCTAATGACACAAATTTTTCCCTTTTTTTGGAGCAAATTTACAATTATCATCGTAATGTACCAGTGGTTAAAAAGAATTCCTAGAGGTGCGAGGATGCAGCTTGCTAAAGCATTGTCATGCACTATTCAAAATTGTTTCACTAATAGTGAAAAGATTTGGCAAAAATTATTTACTTTCGCGTATTCCCATTTTCATTTTGATAAAACAATGAATAAATCAATTACGTCTCAACTAAAAGAGACATCTTTTCAAAATTTTGATTACCCAATTAATACTCATTTATCTCGACCGTCCTAAATTTGATTTAAAAAGTAGTTGAGTCGAAAGTAATGGATGGCGACAAAAATGCATCCCGTATTTTATTCTCAGACGATATCCTGGCTCCTCGTAATGTAAAACTCTTGAAAGCCTTCGTCAGAAGCATCCTTCGGTCAATCTTTCTCAGGGTTTACCGCTGCCTCCCAAGACTTCTATGCAACCTTTACAAATTTCTGAAAAGACACTTTAGAAACAATTATGTCATTTTCGAATGGCTCTGCTGGCGGCATTGACGGAATTACGCCTCAACATCTTAAAGATCTTGTAAGCGCTTCTGCCGGTGACGCCGGCGGAGTACTTCTTAATGACATTACAAAATTATGTAACTTTATGCTTTCTGGTAATGTTAATCCAAATTTCATTCCATTCTTATATGGGGCAAGATTATGTGCCTTCAAAAAAGGATAACGGTATCCGTCCTATTGCCGTTGGTTCCACATTTCGACGCTTAACTTCAAAATTAGCTTGCAGGCACATAATCTCTAACCTTAAGACAAAATTTCAGCCTACTCAACTAGGCTTTGGCACTAGAGGTGGCTGTGAGGCGGCGGTACATTCAGTGCGTACATTTTTAACAAACTCTGATGCAGATGTTTTTGTGAAGGTTGACCTAAGGAATGCTTTTAACGCTATCGATAGGGTAACCCTGCTGAAAGAAGTGGCTAACAATACTCCCGAAATTTATCACTACGTTTGGCAATATTACAGTCAAAATACTAACTTGTTTTACGAAAACCATGTTATCGATTCTGCAGTCGGTGTTCAGCAGGGTGACCCACTAGATCCAGCACTTTTCAGTTTGGAAATTCAACCCATTATTTCAAATTTGAAATCCAAGCTGAGTGTCTGATACCTGGACGATGGTACACTGGGAGGTAGAGCAGATGACGTCCTCAGTGATCTTACTTATATTTTTCGAAATTTTAAAATATTGGTCTTGAACCAAATAGCAATAAATGTGAAATATTTTTTCCAATAATTTATCTATTTCTCACAGAGACACTTTAATTCAAAATTTCAATCATATTTCTCCAGGAATAAAACTGTCAATACGGAATCACTATACCTGCTAGGTGCCCCGTTGTTTTTCGATAGTATTAAACCTGTTTTAAAACAAAATTTGATCAGTTTTTAAACCACGTTGATAAATTGTATAAATTAAGCCCCCACATTGCGCTTACTATCTTAAAATATTGTCTCCTTGTACCTAGATTGACATACTTACTCCGCTCGAGTCCATTCTGGAAATGTTCGGATATTTTAAAGATATTGATAATAATCTTAAAATAACTATAGAAAAAATTCTAAATTTAACTTTAAATACAACAGCCTGGACTCAAGCTACTTTACCTATAAAATTTGGTGGTATTGGTGTGAGAAATCTTTCTAGCGTTGCATTGCCTGCTTTCCTTGCTTCCTTGCATAGTGTCAGTAATTTATGTAACATAATGTTAAATAATAAAGTAGACCTGTGCTTTGCTACAGGCAGGGCAGACATGGCAAACGCTCTGTCCCGCGAAAATATTCCATTGGAAGTTAACCAACAAAAACAGTGGGATATTCCGTTGGTACAGAGGGTGCAGAAAGATCTGTTTCATAATTTCCATAGTAACCAAGATAAGGCACGCCTTCTAGCTGTTTCGACTAAGGAATCTAGTCACTGGTTACACGCTTTACCATCAAATAATCTCGGCACATTACTTGATGGGGAAAGCTTGCATCGCTGTAGGAATCCGACTAGGAGCGGCGATTTGTCAACCCCATCAGTGCCCCTGTGGCAGCAGCGTCGACAAGTTTGGGCTCCACGGACTTTCTTGTAAGAAAAGTGCTGGTAGGTTTCACGGCACGGTTTTTGAACGATGTCATCCGAAGGACTCTTGTCTCTATAAATGTTCCCTCGGTTTTAGAGCCTTGTGGAATATTTAGAGACGATGGCAGGAGACCCGACGGTATGACATTGGTCCCTTGGGAGAGGTAAAGCCCTAGTGTGGGATGCTACTTGCGTAGACACTTTGGCGGCCTCTCATCTCAGGGTACCTCGTTCAGAGCCAGAGCGGCATCAGAGGCAGCTGAACTGAGTAAGTGGCGCAATATGAGTCTCTGAGAGATGACTACATATTTGTGCCATTTGCTGTAGAGACTATCGGTCCGTGGGGTCCACGTGCGATGAAGTTCTTAAAGGAACTCCATCCGCGGCTGGTTGTTGCTGCTGGTGATAAGAGGGCTGGCTCTTTTCGCTCAAAGGCTAAGTATAGCCATTCAGCGGGAAACGCAGCCAGCGTTCTTGGCACGATACCGCGTGGAGCAGGACTGTTTGATAATTAAATTACTAGTTTTAGTTTTTTTTTTTTTTAATTATAGTTTTTAATATAGTATATAATAAAATATTGTATATTGTGTTATGTTTAGTTATTAATATCTTCGAACGATTTCTATTCATTGATTTGGTCAAGCTATATCATTACATGGTCAACAAACAGTGATAATATCATGAAATGACCACACCATTTCACGAAATGATAGACTACTTTATGTTATATGATCATATAATTTTCTTTTTAATAAAACTATAATTATAATGGCAATTTTGCAATAATTGCAGACAGACCAGTTTTAATCAGTTTACATATAGATTAGTAATTGAAATGAAAACCTTATCAATCTTCATATTTTTGATAGACGTGTCACAATTATCTTTTGTAATTATTACGCTTTTAAAATAGAATAACAAAAATACAAAAAAACTAAACGTTAGAATTTTAAATAATTTTAAAAGAAAAGTAACATCTAAAGGAAGGAAAATACTTAACCTTCTTTTTTTGAACTTCCGTATTCGGATAAAAAGTAGCCTATAAGTTGTCCCGGGTTACTGACTACTTACATTTTTTATTTTTTTTTTATAGGAGGCATACGAGCATGCGGCTCACCTGATGGTAAGTGACTACCGCCACCCATGAACAACTGCAACACCAGGGGTACCAGAGGAATTGCAGATGCGTTGCCGGCCTTTTAAAAAGGAGTAGGCTCTTTTCTTGAAGGTCCCTAAGTCGTATCGGTCCGGAAAAATCCCTGATGGTAAACTATTCCACAAGGAAGTTGTGCGAGGAAGAAAACATCTTCTAAATCGCACAGTGGTGGACCGCCAATCATCCAGATGGTGGATGGTATCAGAGTTCTGCCGTGATGTGCGATCGTGAAATTTGGCGGCTGGGATTAATCCGAACAATTCCTCAGAGCACTCCCCGTGGTAAATGCGAAAGAAAATGGAAAGAGATGCAACATCTCTTCGCAGCGCCAATGAATCGAGCCGATCGGAAAGGACTCGGTCGTCAACGATTCGAGCCGCTCTGCGCTGGATGCGGTCAAGTGGAAGGAGCTGGCACGGGGAGCCCCAGCCCAGAGATGGGAACAGTATTCCATGTGAGGCCGAACCTGCGCCTTGTAAAGTTGCAGGCGTTGTGCCGGCATGAAATACTGTCCCGCTCTGCTGAGCACGCCAAGCTTTTTACAGGCCAATTTGGCCTTCTCTTCCAAGTGACCACGAAACTGCACGTCACTCGATATGTCGACGCCGAGGATTCCGATACTGGCTGAGGCAACAAGGGGAGTGCCTTGAAACTGAGGAGACACGACAAAGGGGTTCTTTTTAGCGGTAAACGCGCAAACTTGTGTCTTCTGAGGACTAAACTGGACTAGATTTAGTCGCCCCCAATCCGAGACTTTGTTCAGTAAAGACTCGACTTCCGAGAAATATTGAAACGGCCGGTGTATAGAGCATCACCAGTGCTGTCATCCGCATAACAATGAATGATACCGGTTTGCAACATATCATTGATATGCAGAAGAAACAGCGTTGGTGATAGCACGCAGCCTTGTGGAACACCAGCGTTAATAGGCTTGTAGTCGGAGCATGCACCGTCTACAACGACCTTGATGCTCCGATCTGCAAGAAAGCTGGTGATCCAATTGCACAGTTTCTCGGGAAGCCCATAGGAAGGGAGCTTCGAAAGAAGCGCTTTGTGCCAAACCCGATGGAAAGCCTTCGCAATGTCCAAACTAACGGCCAATGCTTCCCCCTTGGACTCTACTGCCTCCGCCCATCTATGAGTCAGGTAGACCAGAAGATCACCAGCTGATCGACCCCGACGAAAACCGTATTGACGGTCACTAATCAGCTGGTGATCCTCAAGGTACCGCATGAGCTGGCAGTTTATAACGGACTCCATTATTTTGGAGAACAAGGGGGTGATGGCGATAGGCCTGTAGTTGGACGGGTCTGAGCGGTCGCCTTTTAGGATCGGTTGGACAAAAGCTGTCTTCCATGATTTCGGGACTACGCCTAGGAGTAGGAGTACCGGAAAGACGCGTTAGAACCGGTGCCAACTCCGAGCACACGTCCTCAGCACAATTGGGGGGATTCCGTCAGGCCCACTCGACTTGTGGATGTCCAGGGAGAGGAGTGCTTTGCGAACCGAGCGCTGTGAGAACCGCGCATCCGGCATGGAGCACTCACACCGCGGGATGGTCGGCGGTGTGTTCCCCCCGTCATCAAGAGTCGAGTTGGACGCAAAAAGGGAGCCTAAAAGGTCGGCTTTCTCTTTTGCGGCGTAGGCCAGTGAGTCGTCCTCCTGTGCAGAGATGGTAGAGATGGCTTACAGAAATTCCTTGGACAGCCTTGGCGAGACCAGAATGCACGGGTTCCCGAAGGAAGGCGAACTAGTTTCTCGCCAATTCTGCCTATGTGCTCTGACTTTGCCTTGGCAATAACTCTTTTGAAGGACCTGGAGGCGAAGTTATACTTCTTTTTAAGCATGCTGGTGTTTACATCCCGAGCCGCCGAAGCCTCAGCCCAGGCCTGATAGCACTCCTGCTTACTGCGTAATGCATTCTTACAGGAGCGACCAAACCAAGGCTGAGATCTGCCTCAATGGGTACCACAGATGATGGAATAAATAGTTCCATTCCTGTAGCACCACATCAGTGACAGAGTCAGCAACAGCGCTGGGATCATCCGGCGAGAAGCAAACCCGCCCCATGGGTGGGATGCAAAGAAAGACCGCATTCCGTCCCAATCCGCCGACCTGTAATGCCAAACACGGCGGCAACCTGCAGAACGCAACCGCGAGCGGAGCGTGGTGGCACCACACTCCGGATGAGACAATGGTCCGAAGAGCCGAGAGGGCATCGACGGAAACCTGATATCCGTCCGGATGAGAGGTCAGCAGAAGGTCCAATAGGGAAGGTGTATGATCCTCCACATCTGGAATTCGCGTAGGCGAAGTAACCAGTTGTGTCAGACCATATGCCAAGGCAAAGTCATAAACAGATCTTCCCGCATGATCGGTTAAACGTGAACCGAGCCATTCGGCGTGGTGGGCGTTAAAATCGCCAAGGATCACGATCTCTGCGGATGGGACCTGTTGTAGCAAGGAATCTGTAGCCATTTGGACGTGGTCGATGAGTCGGTCTGTTTCGGCATTACCACTATGGGACCTATAGAGGCACCCGTAGACGCGCGGATGGTCGTCGCTATCTACGCGCAGCCAAAGGATGGACAGGTCCGAACCTTCAAGACTGCCGAGGCGTCGAGAACAGATGTCCTCTCTGACGTATACGCAAACTCCAGCCCGAGGCACAAAGGAGTGTTCCAATTTGTACCCTGGGTAGGAGAGATACGAAGTATCAGCCGGAGAGGACACCTGCGTCTCGGTCAGAAAGAGCAAGGCTAGCTTCGCCGTCTCGAGATGGTAGTGGACGGCGTTTAGGTTGGAGTGAAGTCCCCTGATGTTGCAGAAATTCACGGATAGCGTGGCAGGGGTCGCCTTGGTGTTGTTGCTCAGTTTGCCCCGAGCAGTTATTGTTTTGAGCGGATTTTGCCCCAGAATACGCGGGGCAGCCTGAGCACCCACGCTCAGGAGTGGAGTAGCATGGTCGTGGATGCTCAGCGAGGGATTCTCCAGGGGTGCTGGTACCCTCCTGGGGTAGTCTATTATTTAATTCCGCTACCATGTTGATGGGGGGGGGGGAGAATTGGGCCTCCGGTCACCTGCACTCACCAGACGAAACGCAAAAGCAGAGCTTCCACTTCACGCCGGTATTCTGTGAGGTCGTGGTACTAACCCGGCTCGAGCCGGCCCATACGTGCAACAGCAAAAGCTGCTGCGTGGCTCTACCACCGTTAAAAAATTTCATGTAAATTGGTCCAGTAGTTTTTGCGTGAATCCGTAATACACAGACAGACAAAAATTCTAAAAACAACTAATTTAGCTTCAGAATCCTTTATTTAGTTCCCTGGACTTGTTTTTTCAAGAATATATTAGAATTACAGACACGACTGCACCAAATCAAATAGATTTTAATATCTAATTTAAAACAACATCGAAAAAAAACTTTCATTCCTACTTTAATTTTTAATCTACACTAATATAATATTATAAAGAGGAAAGATTTGTTTGTTTGTTTGTTTGAATTGAATAGGCTCCGAAACTACTGGACCAATTTGAAAAATTCTTTCACTATTAGATAATGATATGGGATATGGGATAATGTAGGATACATTATCCCTGATGAACATAGGCGATAGAATATTTTCAAAAAAGTTAGGGATCCGTATGAAAACTTCGTTAATGTAACCCAAGGTGTGAAAAAAATATTAAAAACAATCCTTATATCGCGTACGCTGGGGAAAATATTGACAATAGAGCAAAGTAATGTACTACAGTTTTATACAGGACATCAATATCTACATAAAAGTCTGCGTTACCATATGTCTAACTATTACAGTTATGTCACAATAACTACTTTTTCATGTTAAAATATGCAATAGTAACGCCGGTACAAACTAGGCCACATTATTCGTACCTTGGTATTAATCCTTATGTCCAAATAAATCACTTCGTATTCAAGGCTATATCAGTACCTGTACCATGCATTACCACCAATTACGTTAACCATGTAATTTAAGTAACATTTTTCACTTTTTAAATCTTTGTTATTACAGCAACCGTCGGTCGTGATGTCTCTCTCGAAGTTCGCATGTCGCGAGGCGCAGACGCGTGATATACGCGGGTGAAACCGCAGGGCTCAGCTAGTTTAATATAAATTAGAAAAATAAATCAAAGGCTTTGATTGCGTTGTCGTATATATAAATGACATTTACATTTAATTAGACATTTATTAGAAACGTTACATTCGTTCATTTATTACAATAAATGACCGATTTTATAGAATCTACAGTGCTATTGTGCACCTCTGGTGGGAATCACTCCGCAACTGTGTTATATTTCTTCTTTATTGGCTTATTACGATACTTAATAATATTGTACAATATACAATGAAACAAACCATCAAATATCAAAACGAAGCCAAACACGATTCCCATCAGAGTTAAACATTAGCACTACTGTTCTCTAGCGCATTTTTACCTGTACAGCAATTTGTTATAGTATTAACAAACGATCGAATTCGGTCGGCTCTGGACAACGGATTTTTCGATCGTCAATTACGTTTTTTTTTATAGGATGAGGGTGACAAACGAGCACACAGTCTACCTGATGTATATACGAGTATGTAGTAGTTGCTGTGGCCTGTGCATCTACATCTATCCTCGAATACGAATCAAAATTCAGATGCGTTGTCACCCGTGAGGACTAAGAAGGAATGCTTCGTTTCCAGTAAAAAAGGTCTCCGGTTCTCTACACTCACCATACGAAACGCAACATCATTGAGCTGCTATTTTACGCCGGTATTCTGTAAGAGCGTGGTCCTTCCACGGTCGAGCCGATCTATTCGTGCTACAACTATACTAGTAATATAACTGCAGCATGACTCTACCACATACATATATAATATATTACGTATAAGGTCGAGGAAAATGTTTCTTCGTATTTTATATACAAATTCAAGACATTTTTTTTTCAAAGTTTAATAGGCAGTGACATAATCCCGTTGCTGTAGAAATCTTGGGATTTTTTATCAATAAATGCGACAAGTTGTTTTGACACTCCTTTCTTGATGTTAACCTAACATTACCCAAAGAATTCTGAAGAGACCCAAACAGGTGGAAATCTGAGGGTGCAAGGTTAAATTTAAATCACACAACCTGCTTAGCAGCAAAAATAAGTAAGAGAATGGTTCCTATCCAGATGAACTCATAGATAGAAAAAGATTTCTGCCACTCGAACATGTTATTTGGTTTAATTTTTTTAGTTCTCTGCTGACAGAAAAATCGATAGATATTTAAGAATTGTAAATTCAAAAGTAAATTCACCTGCTCAGCTCAGCATCGTATAATATCACGTAATAATTAGTTCAGTAGTAGTAGTTTTTCAATCTTATTTTTTTTAATTAAACTACAAACATAGAAGAAAACAGTATCGTTTAATCTATATTCAATGATATGAAAATAAAATGACACATTTAATTTACGTAAATTGATTAACACTGATTGTACCGAGGTATAGACGTCAAATGCACCAATGATAATAAATAATCGAAGATTAGATTGTGAGTAGTTGTATTCACAATGAAATTGGTCACAGTAATATCGATATATCTATAATATATATATATGCTCAGTAAAATAAATTAAGAAATAGTAAATAGCTGCATTATTAGGTACGTGTAACTTAAAAAAAATTGTAAGTGCTTTAATTAAATTTTGTTTTATGAGTTTACTTAAAAATAAATCATCATCATCATTACAGCCCATATCGTCAGCAAATCGAACAAATTGACGTTAATACTGTATCCTTTCTATTCCAGAAGCTTGAAAGCGTCTACCAGTGCAGCGGTGAAAAGTTTCGGGGATATAACGTCACTCTGTCTTACACCTCTCTGCAGTAGGATAGGTTGCGTACTCTGGTTCTGTACTTGGATAACCATCTTTGCCCTACTGTACAAACACTTCAGCCCTACGATATACCGACAGTCAACTGAGCACCGCTGAAGGGACTGCAGCACCGCCCAAATTTCGACGGAATCAAAGGCTTGCTCATAGTCCACATACACAAGACAAAGTGGCAGATTGTACTCTTCGGTCTTTTGTACAATTTGCCGAAGGGTATCTATGTGGTCTATGGTGCTAAAGCCTTTTCGGAAACCGGCTTGTTCGGGAGGCTGGAAGTCGTCGAGTCTGCGTGCGAGACGATTCGTAATGACTCTCGAAAACAGCACGTAAACGCGACTCAGGAGGAAAATCTGTCTGTAGTTCTTCAAGAGAGCGTTGTCGCCTTTCATGAAGAACAAGACCACTGCACTTCTGCTCAACGCCTCCGGAGTAGTGCCACCCTGGAGAACGGAATTAAAGAGCTTCTGAAGAACTTTAAGTACCGGCTTTTTACACGCTTTCTGAAGCTCCGCTATAATTCCATCCTCGACTGGGGACTTGCCGTTTTTAAGGTGCTGGAGAGCCATTCTAATCTCGCTCAGACTGAGGTCCGGGATATCATCGGAATAGTGTCGGATAAGACTTGCTCTTTGATCGTTACTCACACTTGCGTGCGGCTCCAACGATGACGTCTACAACTGCCCATAGAACCTCTCAATCTCATTCAAAATTTCAGGTATCCCGGAAATGATGCTGCCACATTCAGTCTTCAGTTTCAACAGTTGGCTCTTTCTGGCAGACAGATCTCTGGCAAAGACTTTGGAGCCCTGGTTCCGCTCGATTGCTTCTTCAATACGAGCAGTTTTGAAGTTGCTTAAGTCCCGCCGCATGCATTTGGAGATCTGTCTATTCAGTTGCCTGTGTGCTCTCAAATCTGCTAAAGACTGCAACTGCATCTCCTGTCTAACAGCCATGAGATTAAGATTGTGATCGCAGAGTTTTTGTGTTCTTCTGCGACGGGTCTTACAGTACTTAGCTCCGACCGCATGGACAGTTTCCACAAGCTTGTCATTCATATCGTCCACTTCATTGCATCTAGGCACTGAAAACGATTAGAGTACGAGGGGGACGGAGCGTTGACTTCATTAGACGTGACCTCTCCAATTTAACGTTTAGGTTCAGTGTGCCTCTCACTAATCGGTGATCGCTGCCAGTTTTCACCCTCGCGATCACTGAGACATTACTGAACAGTTGTCGTCTGGTCGTCATAATGAAGTCAATCTCATTTTTTGTCGAACCGTCGGGGCTCGACCAGGTCCACTTTCTGTGGTGCCGCTTTTGGAAGAAAGAGTTCATCATAAAGAGTCCCTCTTTCTACATAAAGTCAATCGGGTTTATATAAAAAATATATAACTGAAAGTTTTTAGTTTTTATTAATTCAAAAGTCGACTTAATATTTTATTTTTAATTCTAATATAATATTAATTATTATTAACTATACATAGTAAGGAACAATGGATTCAAATAATGGATTTATATCTTCTAATTTCTTAAAGTATGGAAGCCTTCTTAAATAATAAGCATTATAGTGTTAATGCACAGACCATTATTTTAAAGGAAAAATTTAATTCCTATATAGATATTATCGTTAAGATATCTGTCAGTCTTGACACACATCGATGTGCTTTGTTATACTAACCTATTTGTGAAAAGAAAGCGTTTTTTCGTTAGATTGTCTTACAAATCAGTATCAGAAAAGAATTAGATCGCAAGATTTAAACAACGCAACTATTTTTTCCAAGAGAATCTACATGATGGTTCGAGATTCGAGGCATTGTGTCACGGTTTCCTTGTAAGGATAAAACCCGACAGTGATTACTTTTTGCTCTTATATTATGCTTAGTTATATTGTTTAGTTTTATTAAAAAAAATATCACAATTCACCATCTAGGGGGAAAATGACTCTCAGCCTTTAACTGGTGTAAAATAAGCATTCTTAAATGTACAATATCTACCACAGAAAGATTCCAAACTGTTTTATATACTCTTTTTAGAAGAGCTAAAAGTTATAGTGTTGTATGTAAGTCCAGCATCTAAATATTTTCTAAAAATTAAACCGCATTAGTTGCAGCGATAAAGTTAAAACTAAAATTATACTATTATATACTAAAACTAAAGTTCATAGACACCTGCAGCCAACGTCAAGCAAAGAACGCTACAGATGCGTTGTACCTTACCTCTGAGGGCCAAGATGGAATGCCTCACTGAAATAATACTGGTTCTCTTTACCATTCAGACCAGAATACAGCAGTGGAAGCACTGATATAAACAATATAATACTCAATCGATGTTAAATGTAAATATCTATGGACCACCGATATGACTTAGGGACCTTCAATAAAAGAGCCTATTCCTTTCTAAAAGGCCGGCAACGCATCTGCAATTCCCCTGGTGTTGCAGTTGTTCATGGGCGGCGGTTGTCACTTACCATCAGGTGAGCCGCATGCTCGTTTGCCCCCTCTCCTATAAAAAAAAACCACTGTATATAATTACCGTCAAATGAACTTTATTTTACTTTATCACCCTTACTTGTTTAAAATGCAAGTTCTTTAAAATTAATTATTGTTTATATTTAGGTCAAAACGATGTATGATTTTAATGTCTTAAAATTATCACTATTTAACCTGGTTCAAAATAAACCTGACAAAGACTTTAGAGAAGCATTTAGATTATTTCTAACGAGTGCTGCCATGAACAATAAGGTTCGTTTTAACCCGACTAAGCGCTTTTATCAGATTCCATTGTGCACGCAAATCAAATTAAGGTCCGATTAGACGACATTTTGTGTAAATTATAGCGAAGATATGGAATAGTACGGGCTGTGTTTGGCAATTATATTATGCTTGTCGTATTATAGTAATGTGCAATCGTTTAGAATGTATGCAGGTCGATGAAAAAAATGAACAAATTAAAATACTTAATAGTAATTTAATTAAACAAAATTTTACGAAACACAAAAATAATAAATATTTGTCGGAATTGCAAACAAACCCGGTTTCTTTACATTACCATTGGTTTTGGATATATCCTTCAACTACATACAAAATATGAAAATTATATTATGTGTAATGTATCATATAACTTATTCAATTATAACTGGTGTCAAATTCAAAACTTTTTATTCAATTTAAGGTAGATTATTCAATTGACAGATGAAAGGAAAGTTATCCATCGAAAAAATTTAACCTAACTGGATAAAAAAAATTGAACTATTTTATTCAGAAAAATGTAATTTTTAATTCGCTTATAATATATTTTGAAAAGTCGGCTCCCAGGCATGTTAAAACTCTTATAAACGTCAAGAATTACACAGGTTCACAAAAACATGACCTTTTCAGAGAAGTTAAAGGAAGTAAATTATATATACTAATAAGACTTTTTTTAAATGCCATGTTACAAACTTTGGTATTAAATTTTAAAAAAGCCGGCCAAGTGCGAGTCGGACTCGCGCATGAAGGGTTCTATACCATCGTAATACACGTTTCTAGTAGGGGAGCCCCCTTTTATTTTTAACTTATTTTTATTTTTATTAATTTTAGTTATAGTCAATAACCTGGTCCTGAATTGCAAGCATAAATCCTTCTGTTTCAGGAAATAATTCACCACGATTTAGCCAGGCGTTGGATGCTTCTTTGTCTATGTTTGCATCCATCAAGTCTAAACGGTGGCGCCCGTGAAGAGATTTTTGTTGCCATATCTGCAACTTCTCCTGGTTTGTCTTCTCGGTCAACTCTACATTACTTTCTGAAAGGTTAAGAGGTGTGAGTTTTTTGTCAGTTTTTACCATCGCTTTATGTAATGAAGATTCTTGCGATCGTGATTGAAAAAAATGCTCTCAGTTAAATTACTTGCTTGTTGTGTAAGTTCTAAATGTCTATGAGTCCTCGTCCTCCTTCTCTTTAGGGCAATGTCTGTCGCTGTATACATGAACGTGAATGGTGTTTTCTATATTTATTCATAGTAGTATTAATTAGGCGTTGTAATTTTCTAAGGTCAGTCTGTGATCATTTAATTATTCCAAAGGAATAGTTTAATACAGGTACCGCAAAGGTGTTAATGACTTTAATTGTGTTATGGGAATTTAAATGTGTATTTAATATTTTATTCAATCTCATTTTTAACTGTCGTGTTAATGTAAATTTAGTTAACCTGTGATGTATTTGTTGGGATTGTTGATAACCTAAGTATTATTATCCTTCGTTTTTATCTACGGGACCTATAATCTGAAAATTACTGAGTTGGTAATTATTAGATTCAACCTTTCCTCTGCGTACTGATTGTATTTTACACTTATCTAGACCAAATTCCATATAAATGTCATTTGAGAAGCTCTGTGTTAAGTCTGCTAACTTATAAATATCGTTAAGGGAGCTACCAAATAGCTTTATGCCGTCCATATACATAAGGCGCGAAAGAGTGTAATAAGTATCGTCATATTTAATTTTATATCCCATTTTGCTGTGATTTAAAATATTTGAGAGTGGTTTAAGTGCTAGGCAAAACCATAAAGGGCTGAGAGAATCCCCTTGAAATGAACCTCGCTTAATATTAATGAAATCAGTGGAGGTATATGTGTTATTATACTTTAATTTAATTGCTGTTTGCCAGTGGTCCATAAGGTGCTTCAAAAAGCGTACAAGTGTTGGATGGATTTTATAGTGTTCTAGTATAAAGACTAACCATGAATGTGGAATTGAATCGTATGCTTTTTATAATCTATGTACATTGTGTGTATATTACGTTTATTAATGAATGCTTGTTTTGATACTACAGCATCTATCGTTAACTGCTCTTTACAACCTTGACTTTTCTTCCGACATCCCTTTTGTTCTTCCGCTAGAATATTATTGTCAAATGAGAACTTGTAGATTTTTTCTTTTATGCACGCTTTATAATTTTATATATAGTTTGAAGACAAGTTATTGGTCTATACTTTCCTGGGGTTCTTGAATCCGATTTATCTTTTGGCAACATGTAAGTAATTCCTTGTGTGATAAAGGTCGGTAATGTTTCTGGTGAATCTATGTATTTATTTATGTGAACTAGAAGTAACTTGTGGGTGTAAGTTAATTTCTTGTACCAAAAATTATGTATGTGGTCCAATCCTGCGGCTTTCCAATTGTATGTGTTAGCAATAACAGCTCTGAAAAATTCTTGTTATTGATGTTTAGCTTTTCTGTGTCATTTTCTGTCCATTTATTATTTGTATGTCTTACCGGTTCAGACCATAACTTGTTGAAGTTAATTCTTCACCGCTTTCTACTAAGTTCCTGTAAAATGATTTTTCATTGTAATAAAATTTTGTATTTTGTTGCTTTCTACGTGTACATTTTGTATATCTTTTTAATCGGTTTGCCTTAGAACTTAATTTCTGTTTGAGTGTATCTAGAAAATGCGAAAGATCTGAATTTACATGTTTGTAACTTGAATGTGTTCAATAATAATAATAATAATAATAATAATAAAGGCGTAGGGAAGTGACGACCCCATCGCCCGCTGACGTAACAGTTAAGTGACAAAACTGCTACGTCGGCGCAGTCAGTCAGCGCCTTGCCAAGAGGTGTGAGCGCCGTGCCTCGGCAGAAATGAGGGTGCTAATTTGGGCCCGTTTGTGCTTACGGCCAAATCATGAAACGGTGCCGGGTCTGGGCGTCTCCCGTTAATTGACGCCCACTTAATGGATGATGGAAGAAAATAGAACGCGCATAGGCCGCTGCCTGGGGGTCGCCGCGCCGGGCGTCTGAGCTGGCGCTGGACGCGACAGCATGCGGGCCGCCAGAGCGCGCGAGGTGCTGCACGACCACCCAGCAGCCCTCGCATCCATCATCCCCACCAGATGGCTTGGTGTCGGCAGGGTCCTCTCGACTCGGCAGCGGCACCCGCCGCTGGTGGATAGTGCCGCATGCGTTGGACAAAAATATGAACACAAACGCATTGCGGGCGTACTATAGGGCGAAGGAGGAAGAAACTGGAGGATAGCGTATCGGGCACGGATGCATCGCTTTTTGCTGAGCTGAGCCATCTGTTCCGTCACAGAGCAAAACCTGGCAGACAGAGTTCGGTACATCTTACGCTCGAAAATATTTGATGATGCCGAACTCGAACGACTACGGCGTGAGGCTATTCCCTCATCGAATGAACCAGCTATAGTTGGGAATGCGGCTCCTAAGGCCATAGACCAGCAGCCACGTGTGGAAGCCGCCATGGATCTTCCCTGCCTGGTTGATTCAGGCGATGATGGAATGGTCACCCGAACTAGAGCAGATGAGGAGTAAATTGGAGGAGGCGATTGTGGAAACGCGCTGTACGCCTCTCGAAAATCGACCGCGACTCCCGCGCATAACCCTAAGCAAGCGGAATCGGGATGTCGTGACGGCCCTGAACCCACTGCTGGCAACCTTTTTGGAAACCAGCCGGGACCTTTGCGATACGGACTCAATACTCTTTGGCGCCGCTTTAGCAGTTTGCCGCATTGTTGGTGCCAAACTTCCCACGTCTGGACGTGCTGCTGGGCAATGCAGCACTATCCCAGCCTGAAGAAGGATTGAGGACCGTATCGCGCAAGGGCCCCTCATCGGCAGACTGATAAGCTTCCAGGTCGGGCAATAACAGGCTGAGAATTGTGCGCACCGTCAGGATGGCGTTTGCTGGGACAAATATCAGTTTGTCCCAGCCGGATAAAACGCAAAAACTGACGGAGCGCATAGATGATCTGAAACATAGAATCGCTGCTTGGGGGAAGCGGATTCGGCGATACCGAGAGGTCGACACGGTTCAACCAGAACCGTCTCTTCTAGAGTGATCAGAAGAGGCTCTATGAATCATTGGAGCGGCTAATGGTACGTGGAACGGGCTCAGCACCGAATCAGGCTGACACTATCGCATTCTGGTGCGGCCTGTGGTCAGAGCCCGTAAACCACAGCGAGGGCCCTTGGACGGAAGTTGTGGCGAGTCAGTGCGAGTGTTACGCCCATGGACCCCGTCATCATAACGCCGGATGACGAAGCTGAGGCGGTCCGTAGGGCCTGAACTGGAAAAGTCCGGGCCTCGACGGACTGCATCACTACTGGCTGAAGGGGTTCGTGGTGTGTCACGCTGTGCCTCGCCGACAGTTTCAAGAGGCTCTCGACCAAAAGTCGCTTCCGAGCCTCTTCACTACTGGGATCACTCATTTGGTTCCTAAAGACCGGGATTCCACAGACCCGAGCAAATACCGCCCCATAACGTCTACCTACCATATAAGACACTAACATCCATTTTGAGCGCGAATCACTCGTCACCTGAACGCAAATCAGGTGATGTCGCGCTCAAAATGGATGTCGGGGCGGTGGTCGGGAACCAAGGAACCACCTCATTGACGCGGTCATTGGCAAGGTGGTTAAACGCAACCGTCGGAACCTCTCCGCCGCCTGGATAGACTACAAAAGGCATTCGACTCGGTGCCTCATACATGGCTTAAGAGGGTCCTCGAGCTGCAAGGTTGACTGTACAGTTCGAGACTTCCTCGGGCAGTGTATGAGGCAGTGGAGTACGATCCTTTGTCATCTGGGCGAGCGGTTGACGGCTGCGGAGAACCACATAAGGATAAGAAGGGTATTTTCCAGGGCGATTGTCTGAGTCCAATCTGGTTCTGTTCTCTGAACCCTCTCAGTACCTTACTGGAGGGTTCTGGGAGGATTTCAGCTTCGGAAAGGAGGTATAAAGTGACCCACCTTTTTTGTATGAATGATCTCAAATTATTCGCCTCCAGTCGCTCCCATCTTGTGGAATTGCTAAACATCACTTGTGATTTTAGCAATTCTATTGGAATGGAGCTGAGGACGAATAAGTGTGCGGTCCTCCATGTTCTAATGGGTATTGTTCTTAACTCTGAGGGCATAGACTTATCTATGCCAATCAACATAAGGACCCTTTCCGAGGCTGAAACATACCGATACTTGGGTATGTCACAAAAAATAGGTATTGATGAGACGGACATGAAACAATCAGTTTGCGATGTGTTTTATGCACGCTTGACAAAGGTGCTCAACAGTCTTTTGTCGGGTGTGAATAAGACACGCATATAACGGTTGGTCATGCCTGTCCTCATATACCTTCGGCATGCTCAGGTGGACTCAGACCGAACTGAACGCTCTGGATAGAAAAGTTCGCACTGTTATGACGTCACACAGAATGCATCACCGAGATCGTCAGTAATGAGGCTGTACTTGCCGCGAAACATGGTGGGCGCGGTTGAGCGCTCTCACCATGCATAATCGCGAAGTGTGCAGCCCGTAATTACTTTCAGGCGAGATCGGATGATCCATTCTACAGGGACGTCATTTCGTGTGATAAAGGGCTTACTCCTCTATCCTTAGCCAACGAGCAATGGCAAGACCCAGCAGTACAGTGCATTTCCGACCGGGAGGCCGTATGGAAGGAGAAGGAGCTCCACGGGAGGTTCTACAAGGCTACTGCAGAGCCTTTCGTAGACACAGGCGCCTCCTTCACTGGCTACGTTTCGGTGACCTCTTTGGGAAACCGAGGGTTTTGTCTGTGCGATACAGGATCAGGTTATTAAGACCAACAATTATCGGAGATACATCCTAAAGGATGGCGCCGTCGACATCTGTCGAGCTTGTCGCCATCCCGGCGAGTCACTTAGGCATGTCATCTCCGGTTGTTCGGCGCTTTCTAACACTGAGTATTTGCACAGACACAACCTAGTAGCCAGGATTCTACCAGGAGCTCGCTCTGAAATACGGTCTCGTGGATAGGAAAATGCCATATTATAAGTACTTGCCGGAAGCCGTGCTCGAAAATGACCGCGCCAGGCTCTACTGGGACCGGGCCATCATCACAGACAGGACTATTCTTGAATAAGCCTGATATTGTGCTGATGGACCGGGCACAATCAGGATATTTTGGTCGATATTACCATTCCTTATGACGAGAACCTCGTGAGAGCCGAAACAGATAAGCTGACAAAATATCTAGACCTGGCTCACGAGGTGACCGACATGGGGTGGTCTGCCGACCGAAATTATTCCTGTGGTCGTTTCTGCGAACGGGCTAATCCCGGTCAGCCTCTCGGGTCATCTGGGGCGACTGGGACTCCGTGACGGACCGCTCCGTGCTCAAATGCAGAAGGCGGTGCTCCTCGACACCGCCCGCATCGTCCGCCGGTTTCTTTCCTTTCCCCTAACCCTCAGCCGTTTGGTCTCCCCTGCCGAGGCTTCCATTTGGTTGGGTTTTATTTATTTATGTATTATTTGTGTTAGTATATTTAATATATATACATATATATTTATGTATTTTATTTACTATATTTCTTTATATATTTATTCAGCCCAACCAAATGAGAATACTTTATAAATATCCATAATAATAATAAATTTATTGCCTCTAAAACACACAGTTACATTCACGTTAAAAAACAAAGAACATTATAATTATTTGAGACAAAAGGAGACGGCTCAGCTTTGTCTGTAATGAATACAGATCTCATACAGAGCTGTTTTCAGCCGCTCCTCCTCCCTGAGTGTTGTGCGGGAGTCCAAAGTAGCAAGCTCCCATTTACCTGACTTATACTTTTAAATAACGTACAAAGTAATTAAATATGATAAAACGCAAAAAAGATTAAAAACATTAAAGAAAAAAAAAACACGGGAAATAGAACATATAAAATAAACTTTCCTTTCTTTGAACTGTTAAGTGTGTGTGTGTGTGTTTGTGTGTACGTGTGTGTGTGTGTGTGTGTGTATGTGTGTGTGTGTGTGTATATCCTTATTAGTTTTGACAAAAAGTCCGTAAATGTAAAACTTAACATGGGATGTTTCAAATTCTCTGCAGCAGTGGTCTTTTAACAGAGCTAATTTATATTTGGCTTTGAAGCAATCTATTGACATTTTCTTTCTCATGGGTGGGGGGAGGTCATTCCAAATTCTCGCTGCAGTGAATTTGAAACAACTCCTATATCTTGCTGTTTTGTGTGCGGGTGTGTAAAGGAGCGTTTGTGTGTGAGAACGAATACTTCGACAGGAAATATCTTTGATCCAGGTGAGTTTTTTGAAAAGGTATTCTGGCTTTTTGTCGAAAGTTAATAGTTATTTGTCAATAGTTATTTATAATGATTTGGACTTCTTCTGTTACTTTTTGCTTCGATTTCCTCTCATGTACTGCGTTAACCTGCCTACTTTTTTCCTCAGATCATCAATTTTATTTTGCAGACGCTTCTGCCAAGCAGGCAAACTTTTTATTTCACTCCTACTAGAATTTATATTTAAAAAAATTGTCCCGTTTACCTGGCTTGCTGTGTAGGCGGCGCAATAAATAGCTGTATGGATAGTTTCAAAATCACTTATACAATGTACATATTCTGGCAAAATTTTTGTTTGAAATTTACAATAGATGTTAACAGGATCACACGCTGCATATATTTGATAAGCTTCTGAATATATTTGTTGTATCTTTTGTTTTTCGTCGTTATCCAAATTAAATACCTCTTCTTTATCTACCTCAACACTGACTTGTGTAATAAGACTTCCTTGTTGTGTATTTTCCGTATCAGGTTCTAATGCGTTGTTATTAGTTGGTAATAAATTGTCTCGCCTCAACTCAAAAGAATCGTTTCCACTCGTACTAAATCTCGGTACATCGCTACATCGCGGTTGACTAGTTGCTGGTTCCAGGATTCTGTGTTGTGATTTATCAGATAGCAGTTGTAAATTTAAAATAGATGTTGTTTCTACTGGCGCTCCTGTTGTGATGCTTTTGTTGTTAAAGTTATTTGTTTCATAGATAGCTTGCAAAAATTTGTCTCTAATATCTCTTCTTATTTCTTCAGAAATAAGTTTATTTTTTATTATGGATCTTCTTTGATCGGCTAATCTCTGTTCTGATAAATGCGCCAGTTCTGGGCAGTATTCTATAAATTTGCAGCGTGTTCTTTTTCTGTAGGCTGTTAAATTAGTTTCCAAGTTTGTGACTTCAAAGTAAGATTTTATTAATTTTTCATTTAATTCGCTAGACCACTTTACGCTAGGCATCTTTACATTAATTGGTTGTTTTCCTTTTATTGCCATATCCCTACAAACATTACATATATGTTTTATTCCGGTGTCTTTTCATAATTATTCAAGCAGTTTGAACTTCGGATTTAATTTGTTCCAGGTCTTTTGTAGGCATGACTTTATTTCTTACTATGGCTCTTCGTTGATCCCCTAATCTCTGTTTTGAAACTTTCATATTTGGAAATTGCGCGGAGAACATTTTGTGTAATGTGTCTAAATACTGTTTAGTGTTTGTTTCCATGTTAGTTGTGTAAAGGTATGTACGCCAGATAAAGCTGTTCATTTCATAGGTCCATTTTTACACTACCTTAGGGTATTGAAGCATTTACAATTATTTTATTTGATCTGACTTTTACTATTTTATAATTATTAAAGTATTCTATTTCTACATATTGTTCTCTATCTTGTAAGTATGATTTGAACCATTCCAAACTAATCCCACGATCACCTCTACTATTTAATTTATTAAGTAATATATTATATTTTAATGAAAATAAATAAATGTTATAACTTAATTTGCTTAATTCCGCGTAAAGAAAGAAAATGATGTGTCCTGTTCAGTTTAAAGGAGACCTCTCACCCTCCCTCAATTGCGTGCACTATACCCGGCACCACCAATCCCAGCACCACCACTTCCAAAACCACCACACTAGGAACGACACACCAATCTAGATAATAAAAAAAAGGTGAAGTAGACTCTGCGGAGGCTGGCTGCTAAGTGAGCGGCGAGCTGAAACAGCTACTATTTATACTACTTGCTTACGCAACCACTTCCCACTTACGTAGCGAGCGACTACGTCATGCGAGTAATCACCACCTGGCGTACGCAGCCATAACAGACCAGAACAGTATAAGACAGATTTTAGGGGGATGGAGCTGCTCGCGTCCGTAGGAATTACTTGAATCCTGATTCCCTACAGGTATTCCCTGGGTAGTGCTAAACGAGCAGTACTACATACTGGTGGTAGGTTGGTCCTCTACTAGTGAGAGGCACGGCCGAGGGTTAGTTACCACCCACCTAGCAAAGACATACCGCCAAATGATGCAAATCTTGTTCCGTTATGATGTTAGGTGAAACCCATTTCTTAAGTGTAATATTACGAGGTTGAATTAAACACGAGCGCTTGATCAAGAAGTTTATTCATGACTGACTCTACATAAATCAGTAACTTAACTTATATACTAGCACTGTAATACTACTTCACCTCGGGGGTGGATAAAAAAAAGAGAAAAAAAAAAAGTTCAGCATACTTAATACATAAGCACAAACTAATATTTTATAAAATATTTTTTTTTAAACATTGCTTACTCAACGAACCTTTTTGTTCTATCCTTATGCACTATATCTACTTTATTATTTCTAAAAATCTTAACATTTGTTCCTAAATCTTCTAAGACTTTAAAGGTCCATCAAAATACAATCTAATTTACGAGCACATTCATTTTAATTAAAATAAGTTCATCCTTATCATAGAATACAGGATTACATGTTTTATCATATTTGTTTTTCTTATTTCTTTACAAGCTATTAAATTATGTCTTGCATCTCTTAAAGCTACCTGTAACTTATATTTTAAATCTAAACAATAATTATCAGAATTATAAAGTGGTTCCACCACGTCTTGTTTCAAATTATTAGGCAAACGACATGGCCTGCCAAATACAAGTTCGAATGGTGTGTATTTTGTTTGAGTGTTTACACAAGTATTATAACTAAAACACCAGAATGGAATCCAATGAGACCATGAATAGCCCATATTGGTGCTATAAGTTCTTAAAAATGACCCTAAATGCTTATGAGCAATCTCAAGCGAACCAATTGATTGATGGTGATATGCAGTTGACGTCAACTTTTCTATATTTAATAAGCTACACACCTGTTCCATCACTTGAGAAACAAATTCAGTTCCCCTATCAGTAGCTAAGAACTAGGTATACCGAATCTTAGGATAAAATTATTTACAAAAGCTTTTGCCACAGTAAGTGTTTCTTTATTGGGTAATGGGTATGCTCTATATATTTTGTTAATTCACATTGGAGCGTTAAATATAGCAATTACCGTACTCATCCTTGTCCAAGGACCCACAAGATCAAGAAAAACTTTCTCAAACGCAGTCGACGCCGTGGTAGTTATAGTCATTGGTTGTTTGGTATACCTACTATATTTCATTTTCTGACATTTTACATTCACTTATAAATTTTCGAACATCGGCATCTAATCCTGGCCAATAATATCTCCTTTTATGTTATTAGCCATCCTATTCATTCCAGCATGCCCACTGGTAGGTAGCAAATGATAATCATTCAAAATGAATTGTTTTTCTTTATTGTCGTAAATTCTTTTAATTCCTTTCAGAACACATATTCGAGGACCGGTCCACTCATTTAATGTCTTAATTTCACTACATAAACCTTTTATAAATTCTTCATTTTTATCATCTTTTACTATGCATAGTTCTTTTACTTTTATTATCTCACAAAACTCTTTTAATTTAGTTGCAAATTCGGCTCATGAGAAGAGCAATCTAAATTCAAGGTTTATACACAATAGCATTTTGCTTGGCACAAAATTAAAACAATCTCGTTCTTCCTTGACTAAGTCTCTTTTTTTAAATCCTTTTATAATATCTCCTTTCACAAGTTTCATTTCAATAGAATCATATGGTTGTCTTAATAATTCCACGACTCGTGGTTGATCAGGCCACCCGTCAGTGTCATTATTAATCACAACCCCTTTCCTGTTTACATCCTCTTCCATTCTTCTCTTTTGCGCTCTAGTTGTCACAGCTAAGACTTGTTCTTTCATATTCTTTAACTCACTCGACGTTATACAAATTCTAGACAGTGCATCCGCCACAACATTGTCTTTACCCTTCACATAACATATTTTAAAATCATATTCTTCTAGAATTAATCGAAACTTTATCAACCGACTAGACGGATCTTTCATTCCAAATAAGTAAATCAAAGGTTTGTGGTCTGTCATTATGGTAAAAGTCCTGCCAAATAGGTATGGTCTAAAATATTTTACTGCCCACACAATTGCTGTTAATTCCTTTTGGATAACTGGGTAATTTTTTTCTGCTTTATTTAATGGCCTACTAGTGTACGCGATTGGTTTCATATTTTTGTTACACAAAACTGCTCCTACAGCTACATCAGACGCATCTGTTTGCAAAACGAATTCATTTGATTCAGAAAAATCGGGATATTGAAGTATTGGGGGTGTTATTAATGAATTTTTTAGAAAATTAAATGCGTTCTGACACTCTGAAGACCAAACAAATGGTGCGTCTTTCTTGAGTAAACTATTTAAAGGCATAGTAATTGTTGCAAAAGAGGGTACGAATTTCCTATAGTAGTTGCAAAATGCAACAAACCTTCTTACTTCGTCTACATTTTGAGGGACGGGATAATGCTCCAAAATTCGGGTCTTTTCTGGATCAGGTGAGACACCGTTGGCAGACACTAAATGACCAAGATACAGAATTTCCTTCTTTAGAAATTCGCACTTAGTAGGATTCAGTTTTAAATTTACCTTTCTCAGTCTTTCGAAAACATCTACTAGATTTTGTTGTGAATAGTTAGGATCTTCCAAAATTATTAGATCGTCCAAATAACAAAACACTTCTCGAAAGTTAATCCTGACATAGCAATTGACATGACTCTACTAAAAGCACTACAAGAAGTTTTGAGCCCCATTGGTAGACGTTTTAATTGATAATGTCCTGTACTAGTCGAAAATGCAGTATACTTTCGGCTTTCTGGTGCCAGTTTCACCTGATAATAGCCTTGTTGTAAATCTAAATGGGTAAAATATATAGAGCCTGATAATGAATCAAGAATATCAGTGATGTTCGGCAGCGGAAATTTATCATCTACTATATTTTCATTTAGTTTTCGAAAATCAATTACTAAACGCCATTTTTGACAACCATCAGATTTTTTGGGAACTAGTAGTATGGGACTAGACCATTCACTAGTAGATTCTTCTATAATATCATCTCTAAGCATCTTTTTTATCTGTTTATTTATTTCGGGCTTTAAAGCTTGTGGTAAACGGTATGGTTTCGTGTAAATAGGATTGATGTTATCTTTCAGTTGTATAGTTTGTTCACAAATATTTGTAGTTTCTAACTTATCGTTGGGTAAAAGAAAATGTCTGAATATTTAGTGCAAATTTTTCTATAGATTGCTTTTCTTCTTCATTCAAATGCTTCAATTCTAATAAAGATAATAAGATATCACATCTTTCTGAACTACTTTTGTTTTGGCAAAATTTGAAAGCGTTAAAATCATCTAAAAGTTCTACGTTTAATATGAAATTATTCAAATTTACTTCTTCTTCCCTAGTATTTAAAATCTTTATTGGGACTCTTTTATTTTTTGGTCGAACAATAGTACCTGCCAAAAACGCCTTCCATTATTTCCTTTGCGCTAACAAAACAATCGCCTTTTGCTTCCGTATCCAAATACACAAAATGAATTGATTCACTTCGAGGCGGTATTAATAATGTATTACTGTAATCAGGTTTGTCATAAATTGGCAAAACACAATTCTCTCGTCCTATCCGTAACGTTAGTAAATTTTGTTTAAATCAATATTGGCTCCGTACTTGTTCATAAAGTCTAATCCTAATATTCCATCGACGGTTATAGGTAAATTTTTGAAAATGTGAAATTTGTTATGGAATTTATTGTCTCTAGAAGCATAAATGTCGATCTCTACATATCCGGAAGAACATATCTTGCCTCCAATTCCATTAACAACCAAATTATCTTTAAGAACACATGCTGATCTTGGAAGTACTTCTTCCTTAATAACCGAAATGGATGCTCCAGTATCTATCAATAACACAAGTTTCATACCATGAATGTGAAAATTTACAAACTTAGAGTTACCTCTACATGAAAAAATGAAATTATTGAGAACGAAAAAACTGATTGTTGTCTATCTCATTAGGTTTTTGCTCCATATTTTCACCAGCTCGTTCTTTGTTGTCGTTACTCGAGCTGCAAAAACATTTTTATTGTAAAATCCCTGGTTGCCACGTCTATTATAATGATAATTTGATCTGTAGGACTGTCCTCTACCACGCGGCGAATATTGAAAAGGCCTTGAAAATCTCTGATATCTATTTGAATAATTACTATAATTATTTTGATAATTACTCCTACTGGTGCCGTAATTTAGACGCCCACGGCCCCTGTTTTGTCCTTGAGATCTAGAAAAACGGTTAACGAACCTACCTCTAGTCATCTTCATCACCTCAGCAGACCCGGAACTGGACGACGATGGTGTGGACTCGTCCTTGGCCGCCTGGATCGCGTCCTTGAGCAAGGAGTAGTTGCGGGCTGCGATGATTGTGCTGAGCTTTTCACTTTTAAGACCATCTGTAAACTTTTTAATGACCATTTTTTCATTAATAGGTTTAAGGACTGCGCATTTTGTTGCGTCGCCCTCAGCCTGTGAAATAGTTAACTCTGTTAGCAGTCTTTCGAGTTGAGACCCGTATTCATCAACTGATCTAAATCCCTGGTTCAAGGACTGAATTTGTTTATGTATAGCCGTGTAAGAAACTTTTGTCAATAGTTTTCCCAAAATCTTTAATCATACTACTAACTGACACATAATTATCAGCAACGCGTAGCTTAGCGTTTTCTGATAATCTCCTTTAACACAAATTTAATTAATAAATTTTTCCTGCCTCGTTAAGCATATCTGCATACATTTCCACTGCATCAATCAATCGTTTCGTAGTATCCTCCTTATTATCTAAAATAGGTATCAACCCACACGCTGTTTTAATATCAAAATCCATTGTTTCTAAACTTATTTTACAACTAGGCAAAGTACACAATTGAGATATTTCAGAATATAAAGAGCAAACTTTTTTATATGTACTAGTAATTAAATTAATTTCCGATTGTTTACCTTGACGACTTAAATTAGAAAATAATAGCTCGCTATCTTTTAACAATGTTTCGGCCTCTAGTAATTTTTTGGACGCAACTGACCCTTTATATCTGCTCTGGCCTTTTTTTGTTAGATATTGACGTATTTTTAATAAATTTTCATATAATTCTATTAACTTTTCGGCCATAATACACGCAACGAAATATGTAACACCGCGTCATATTTCATTCACTTCGTTTTAATTTTATTATAAATCGAAACACTGTCATACGACCGAGCACATAAAAAAAAACTGAGTTGCACCCAATGGTTGCACATGGGCCGTAATTCCACGAATCGTGTGTTCGATATTACATTGATTTACTTATATTTTTATTTTTAGTTTAAACAATTATTTATTGATAGATAAAATTCATATTTCTAATTCTAAAACTATCGTTAATGTCTATATTATATATATTTTTAAACTAAAATAACACTGCAGCACAGAACACGTACTTCACATATAGCACATATTTATTACCAGCTCACGAACACTTAAACGACTCCTTCTTCACGCACTGGTTCCTGCTCCCAGCGCCCAGACAAACGGCTTCGTACTTTTCTCAAAAATTCGTAATTCACTCTGTTCTATCCACTTCTTATGCCTCTCCTTGAGTTTTAGGTAAATGATTGTAAGTATGGCAATCGCCATCAACACCAAAAACGTAGTAATCAGTATATTGTTTATCTTGACGTGATTTTCTTGTTCGGAGTAACTTGCACTATTATTTCCTCCTGATGCATTTTGAGATATAATAATTTCCTTATCTTCAGTTTTTGAGTATGATTTTCCCATGATTATAACTTTCAAAACTCGCCAGCACAGTAAGCGTCAGTCCAAATAATATATTCACGACAAACATTTTAGCTAACTTGAAGCACCGAGGCACACAGGAATTCGCCTGGTCTGCACTTCTCGCCCGCTACGCTATCAGTTCCGGAACGCATCCTGGCAGGGTCGCCATGTAATATTACGAGGTTGAATTAAACACGAGCGCTTGATCAAGAAGTTTATTCATGACTGACTCTACATAAATCAGTAACAACATATACTAGCACTGTAATACTACTTCAGGAGAATGGGTCTGGACAGTTGCGTTGCGCATACGAACCGGTTGCGACGTGGCCGTTTCTTAGTGTCAGGTGCCTGGTTATGGAGGTTAGCGGGATCCGAAGTACGATTGCACCGCTGGCCGACCGTAGATAGTTGGGGGCCCAATTAATGAGCCAGCCACTCATGAAAGACTGCCCCGCCATCTAACGAAAAATCCTGGGATGACTCTACCATGCCGGTGGCGACCGGAGTAGAGGGTCTGGTGGCGATTTCCAGGGGTTTTGGGTGTCCCCGCGATTTCCATGCTAGATACCATCGTAGTTGTGACTCTGTTTGCGTCCCTAGGCTATATGTGTGACGCCTCGTCCAACTGCCATTCTCTCAACCTATTCACTCCCACCATTTATGAAAAAGAAAAAAGAAGAGTAAGTTTGTACAGCGGTTGGATAAAATTATTTATTCTTGTATCTACCGATTGCACAGCGGTGACCAGGAGACAACTAGGCTGTTTGAACACCTCAGTGAAATCTATTTAAATCGGTACCCTAATGCACAGTTGGCTGGGGGACCTACCCTAATATGCACAGTTGGCTGGGGGACTTTAATGCCTGTCATCAGGACTAGCTGTTCGCATAGCAGAAGATCGACCACGCTGGGAGAGAGGTGTGGAATTTTCCTTGTCACTGGGGCTCTCCCAACTGGCACAACAAGCGACTAGGGTACCTGATGTGGATGGGCACACAGCGACATGCCTCGACCTTCTGCTGAGGACCGATCCAGACAGGATCGGTCCTCAGCGATGTTCATGTTACCCTTGAGAACTTCTGATCACTGTCTGGCGAAATCTGTGTCGTTATATTCCCCACCTAACTACGATTTCCACGGTGTGCGGCGAGTATGGCGATACAAGTCAGCAGATTGGGATGAGATCCGGCATTTCTTTGTATCTTATCCTTGGCAGCAGGTCGGCTTATCGTCTGAAGACCCGTCAAGCTGCGCGGATGCCATAACCGATGTGATACGTCAAGCGACGGAGTATTTCATCCCCTTTGCTGACGTGCCCATTGGTGGTAAAGCTCGCCCATGGTTCAACGCCGAGTGCGCTCATGCTGAAAAGCACAAGCATATGGCGTACTTATCCTGGGTCGATGCTCGAGACCGCAAAGCTCCGGATGTTAGCCTTAAGAAGAGAGCCTTTAACCAAACCGCCAAGTCCTGCAAAAAGGCATTACGCCAAGCCAGTTTCGACCGCATTAAACGCATCGGTACAAAGCTCTCTGTCAAACCGTCTGGCAGTAGAGCTTTTTGGTCTCTCGCCAATGCGGTCGAGACAAACTTCTGTCGGTCTACACTGCCTCCGCTGGTAAAACCAGATGGCTCACTGGCGCATGCGCCTAAGGAGAAAGCGGATTTATTTGCTTCTATTTTTGCTTGCAATTCCCGGCTAGACAGTACCATCAACAGCGTACCATCTCAATGCCTCACTGCGGTACCTCTATATCAGAGGTCCGTATCACCAACAAGGAGGTTTTTAAAACCTTGCGATGTCTAGACGTGAACAAAGCTAGTGGACCTGATGGTAGACCAGCTATAGTTCTAAAGGTCTATGGACCTGAGTTGTCTCTTGTGTTGACACGCTTGTTCCGCCTCTCATTCAGGACTGGAATAGTGCCTAAATCTTGGAAGCTGGCCAATGTGCAGCCTGTGCCTAAAAAAGGTAACCATACCGACCCTGCTAACTATCGGCCAATTTCAATTACCTCCATACTCTGCAAGATTATGGAGCGTATATTGAACGCCCACCTCATGACCTACCTAGAGCAAAATGATCTCCTCAGTGATCGCCATTACGGGTTTTGCCGAAATCGATCACCTGGGGACCTTCTAGCGTATATCATATACACAAATAGTGTATATGGTATACGCTAGTGTGAACACTTGTTTTTTCCCTCGATGGCTGCTCATCCGATGCTCTGGCGACTAACGCCGGTAATCCTCAGGGGTCCGTTCTCTCCGCAACTCTCTTCCTGATGCATATAAAAATGATCTGCTCATTCCCGGTATCTATGGTTATGCAGACGACAGCACAGTTGTGGAGAGATATCAACCAGGTGCCCGGGCCAGTCGGGATCAAATCCAGTCAGAAAGAGAGGCTATGGTTGAGCGTGTGAGTCTCACACTACAAGCAGTCTCCGAATGGGGCGATGCCGATTTCGTGAGATTTAACGCCTCCAAAACACAAGCGTGTCTTTTCACCGCTAAAAGGAGCCTGCTCACCTTGGCTCCTACTTTCCGGAATGTTTCCTTGGAGTACACTGACCGCCTTCAGTTGTTAGGGGTTGCATTTTCTCCGAACCTCAACTATGGGTGGTTCATTGAGTCCAGAGCCAAAGCAGCCGCAAGGAAACTTGGTGTCATTGCAAGGGTGTGGTGGTACTTCACGCCGGGGCAGCTGCTTACCTTATATAAAGCGCAAGTCCGGTCGTGCATGGAGTACTGCTGTCACATAAGGGCTGGTGCTGCAAAATGCCACCTGGCAGCTTTGGACTCAGTGGATGAGCCTCTTAGCTCATTGGTGACTTGATTTGGTTGAAACCAATCTTCTCAGCCTCGAGCATAGGCAGAGTAGCCAGTCTCTCGGTATTCTATAGGATGCATTTCGGTGAGTGTGCGCAGGAATTACACGCTTTAATTCCTCCCTCTCTTTTCCACTATCGGAATGCCAGGCGGTCGGCGGGTCTTCATCCCTTTGTTGTCGATATTCCACGCACGAACCAAACGGTTTGCTTCATCTTTTGTAATGAATAGAGCAAAGGAGTGGAATAATTTGCCGGCGTCTATCTTTCCGTCCGAATACAATCTGGGCGTCTTCAAGGCAAGAGTGAGTAGGCTTTTGTTACGCTAAGACAGTGCGATTTACCATCTAAGGCTGCATCATCACTTACCACCAGGTGGGATTGTGGTCAAGCAGTGGCTTATAATGAGTAAAGAAAAAAGACCACTGCGAAACATCCGCCAACCTTGCAACTACGCAACCAATTGCTGGCCACCGCACCGTGAGGGTGACAAACACCACATTGCGAGGCTGTATGTTATTAAAGAGCAGGCTTAAAGATATTTAAGACAGGCGAATTATAAATACTACGGTCTTATTTCGCCATATATCTTGTATTTATTTCCAAGTAACTTTAATAATTGTGTGCTTATGCCTCGGCCTTGTTCATCTCCAAATATATGTAATCTGTATGCGTATGTGTGTTTTTCTTCTGTAGTCTCATTTTTTAATTGGCTGTCTCTTGTCTGTCTTGAGTTTGTTCGAATTTCGGAATTTTTAGAGTAAAAACACACTAACACTAACCAGTGTATCGGCGTATCTAACGCCACTTAGACAATTATCACAATAGATATCTCAAATTTACTAAATCTTGGCCGCAGTGTTATAATAGCTGGAGACCTGAACAACACGCATTCCTCCTGAAACTCGCTTGCTAATAACACGAACTTTGATGTTTACCGCACCTGAGACTCCAACTCGCTATTCATTCGCTACCAGTTATCGACCGGATATCCTTGACATATCGATACTCGCTGGTAAGGTCCTTCAGACCTAAACCATCGTGGACCGGCGTAAGCTCGAAGTCAAACTCGAGTCTATGACCCAGCACTTCAGACTTCAATATCCCAGACAAAATAGACTCGCAAGAGGAAGCCTATGAGGCGATTAGCGCCCTATCAGCCCACCTCACCTCAACGGTTGAAGAATTTTCTCGTAAGGTTCGGGTGTCAAGGAATCAACACACGAGTTGAAAAGAGATATTTGACAGCAGATTTGAAAACGCGGCCCTAAAACAATACAATCACTATCGCACCATAGAAAACAAATTTCAATGACGCAATCTTCAAAACGAGGTGAAACAGCGCATTGTCTAATTTAGGATAAGTGAGATAACCTGCTGGAGGATATCGAGCCATCACAAAACGCCTTCTGGCAGTTGACCCGAGCTCTGAAAGCAGAACAGATCTCACCCACGCCACCTCTCATTAGACCAGAAAACCTGATCTCGACTTTGACGATTCTGTAAAGGATGAATGCCTCGCGGACAGTATAGAGAGCCAATGTATTCCCTCTAGCAAAGCTATAGATTCCGATCACCTTTTATAGGTCGAAGCGGAGGTCAAGCGTAAGTCTGCACTACCACCTGCGGGCGACCCCTTGGATCCTGTGACTTTTAACAAAGTCACAGAAGTCATCGAAAGCCTCAAAAATAAACCAGCAACCGGGTGCTGAAATCGCTCACCGCGCTACTTGTATGCCTCCTAGTAAGCATTTTAATGCCCTTCTCTCCAGCTGTTTCTTTCCGGACGCTTGAAAAGAGGCGGACGTTATAGGAATCTCGAAACCAGGGAAACCGCACAACTTAAGCTCCAGCTACAAACCAATCAGTTACCTGAGCACACTGGGGAAAATTTACAAGCAACTCATATTAAATCGCCTCCGAAAATACGTGTTCGCGAATAAGCTTCTTCCTGACGAGCAGTTCGGTTTTAAAGCAGAACACTCGTTCACAAATCATCGCCTAATGAAATACATCCTGGAAGGCTTCTCTCACTCGAGTAATCTCCATGCCCTCTTCTTCGATCTCGTTAAGGCGTTTGACAAAGTCTGGCACCATGGCTTGCTATACAAGCTGTATTAACTTAACGTGCCGGGTAGGCTCACTCATCATTAGAACCTTAATAGCAACATAATAAAATATCTGTAAATTTCCCACCTTTGAATGAGAGGCAGCTTGTTGGTGGGTGAGACAAACATGATTGAAAAATGTATATACTCCACGTCAGTGACACAAACCCTTTCTAATGGCAGAACTATTATTATTATTTTATAACTGCCTTTTGTCTATATCTGCCGCTGTTTTAGTTGGTGGAGCAAATGTGTCGACCTCATGGGAATGCTAGCTGAAGGAAGGAGGCTCTCAAAAAGTTCATTGTGGCTGGATTTGTTCCTATTCTGTATGACGTTTACACGCATTGACATCTGCGACTTCGGTCGATGTTTGTGTTTACGCACTAACAAGGGGCCAAGTCCGTTTTTACTGGTTTGCCAGTTATTTTGCTATGGACTACGGTTCAATTCCCAAAATCTCGTTTCTCTTCGGGGCGAGCGCGTTATTTGGTTGTTGCTTACTGCACACGGAATTGGCCTGTGTAGGGCCCCCTACATTTTTTTGAAAAATGTGGCAAAGCGAAGCCCATGTAACGGGCACTTTTATATAATTTAACCTGATACAAGTAGAATAAGGAAAATTTAATGTTCTTAATCTTTTTAAGCCCTTTCTTCGTGAACGGGATCTTTAGCTTAAAATAATTATAAGACACTACCGAAGGCTTCCGATTGCTCTAGTAAATATTAATTTTTCAAGAGACACCTAAAAGGACTAAGTTACTAAAGAAATACAACGTAAATTAGAGTCCTAATTAAGACGATCACGCTATGAATATAACAAACGGCCTACAACTAAACCTTTAGGAAGACCCTTGGGAAAGGTCAATATTTATTAGCCTGATCACGTAAATTTATATTGATTTATATTATTTTATATTTTATAGACGGCCTTTTATATGGTAGAAGAGGGGGGGGGGGGGTTACAAATGGGTAATATGAGATATGGTACGACTTTTTAGAAATAACAATAAACGATCCACAGACTAACTAGAAACACTGATAACGATAATAATTAGTATTTTTACAAACATGATATAATTACTAAATCATGTTTTAGTAATTATGTTAAGTTTATAAAAATATTAATAAACATTTCTTCATATTACCATTGAGCATAATAGTACATATTACTTCAATGCATATAGCTAACAGATTCATACCTTCATATTGAAATCTTTACTTTCAAAATTGTAGACAACTTCCTCTTTTTTGATAAACGAGCACACAGTCTATGATGGTAAGTGGATTTTGTGGCCCATAAACATCTACATTTCTCCACTATTAAGAATCAAAATGCAGATGCTTTGTCACCATGTATTATGCATTGACTGTAAAAATATAAAGTCTGGGGTCATATACTTTTTGGTAGCAAAATTAAAAACTATTCCCAATTGTATTTTTTTAAACTTCACATTTGGCAGGAATATGATCCGTATGCAAATGGATAAACTCGAACTTCGTGCGGTCATTAAACATTTCTGCCTGAATTTTTTTTCTACAAAAAGTGTTTTTAAAGAACTACAGTCTACTCCAGATCCCGATACTGTTTGAGCTCGTTTCGTAACCGTAGACGAAACGTGGGTACACCATTTTAACCCGGAGACGAAAAACCAAAGCAAGGTGTGGAAAAGACCGATTTCTACGCCAGCCAAGAGATTCAAGATGTCTGCGTAAAAACAATGGCCTCTGACTTCTGGGATTCGGAAGGTATAATAATGATCGACTATTTACGTAAAGGAGAGGCAGTAACTAGAGATTATTACGCATCATTAATCAAAAAACTTCGCGAAGGACTAAAAAATAAACTTCGAGGAAAATTGCGTGCTGGAGTGCTTTTCCATCATGATAATGCACCAGCCCATCGATCGGAAGTTGCAGGCACTGCCATCCGAACTGCTAAGTTTTAGTTGGTGCAGCACCCACCATATTCTCTGAACCTAACTCCTGGTGTTTTTTACCTTTTTACTTACCTGAAAAAGCACTTGCGCGGTATAAAATTCGATGGCAACGATGAGGTCATGTGTGATTCCAAGATCAAGCCTTTTTTCACTAAGGGAATTAAACAACTTGCAAAACGCTATTCAAGGTGTGTTAGCTTAAAAGGCGAGTACATTGAAAAATAAAGACAATCTACACATACTTATCCTGGGATGTCATTGCGTTACCAAAAACTTATTGATCAACTTAGTATTTTGTCATCTACAATTTTTTTCTCCTAAATGAAACCGGTGAAAATAAAAAATCAGACTACTTGTACATAGCCAAATATTGTTGTATGTAAATCCGTAATTACTAGTTCTTAATTTGATCAACTGGAGCTGATTAATGGTGTATTTTTTTTATAATAATTTTTTTTTATATAACACACAGGCAGAGATAACAAAATGCTAACAGAAATGTGGAAATATAGATTATGGACATTGAATACAACAGTCTATATCTCTTACTATGGAAAATGTCCTAATAATACCATAAATGAAAATGCTTTTTTGGGTTTAATAGTGTTTGAAATGTAAATTATTACTTAATCAATACATACCCCACACGCTATTTAGGTTGCAATAAATATAGAAAAAATTATATATTGATAAAAATGATTATATAGTTTAGACACTCTTTACAATATTCATTAACTTTTTTCAGGTGGATCACTTAGAATAAATCTGTGTGCCTTGCCCGTAGGCAAAGGTTAAATAATAAAAGACATGTGCAAATACAACGCCAACGCATACCCGCCTCGCGGGGGCAAGGACGGGTTATGTCGGACTCGCACCGACCCCATGGTGATCCATCGTCGCCGCATATTGGCAGGGCCACGGGAACGCTTTCGCATACACCCGCGGCCCCACCAGCGCTGGCCGCCCCATGGCAGCCCTTCCACGGGGGAGGACTTCTCCTTCCCATTCTCCTTCTCAGGCAAGGCGCACCAGGAACACAAGGCACAACTTCCTTAACGGTCTCCAACTAAGCACGGTCTACACCTGCGTAACGGGCCCCCCCCCGAGTCCGATACATGGAGGCTATGGGGCCAGGAAAATCGAGTGCTCGGTAGCACCTGCTTTCCTGACCCCAGTGGCGAATCTGGTCTTTGGCTCCGCCGCCAACCAAGTTTCGGCCGCGGAAGGTAAGGAGCGGTGCCTCGCTATACCGACACTCCTGTCCCCTCTCGGCCCCTCCTCCACCGCATCAACGGTGCGGCCCTGTCAGAGTCGCGTAGGATAGGGCGAGTGGCGCATCGCCATAGCAACACTCCTCTTCCCCTGCGACTCCACCTCGGCTGCAGCGGTAGGGGGAGAGGGCACCCCTCTCGCCGCAGCCCACCGACACACATCCGAAGTGGGCTCACCAAGCTGACTCGGATTGGCCACCTCGGGCCTGCCAAGGGGTTCCTCTTTGTTCACCACGGGTGACCAAGCTAATAAGCCCCCCCCCCGTCACGACAAGGCGGGAACCCGTTCGGGAGGGACAATCTATGGATATTGAAGATGTTGTCTTATCCGTCTTATCTCATATTTCTTATCATTGAAAATATCCTTCTGATTCCTAACAATATCATAAAAAGACAATAGACATGTTTTCATAATGTTATTTTGGCGTTAAATAATGTTTGAAATTTATAAATAAAATAAATAAAAAATAAATAAAAAAATACTTACTAATCATTCGATACAAATATAAACAAAGTCCCCACATGAAAAAATATTTTTAAATGATAACGATGGACAATAATAAATACAATAACATTATGCATGTGTTTATGTTATCCTTACAAAACCAGTTTAAAACATCTTACTTTCTCACTATTTATAAGTGTGTAATAACATAGATAAACATGGTATTACCTAGTCATTTTCTCAGTCAACACATTTTAAAACAAAGTTCACACACTACACCTGTCTATGCTGCTTTATGGTGATGATTAATAAAATAAATACACAATCAGTTTAAAATGTCTTGCTTAATATTTATCACTGTTTACATTACTAGACTTAAATAGTGTTTGAGACATGCTAACCAATCAATCAATATAAACAAAATTCCCACACCACACATACCTGTTTTAAGGAACGACTGGAAAATGATGATGATTAACAAAAATAAATACAGTGATATTATACATTGTGTTTTTTTTATCCAAATACAACCAGTTCAAAATAGTTTACTTGATATTTATTTATAAATTATTAAAATCATAAATGAGTATGTTATTACCCAGTAATTTTGAGTTTAATGTTATTTACGATGTATATTTATTAATCAACCAAAACACATGAAAAAAAAGCCTTGACACCGCGCCTGTCTGTCTGTTCTACTTTTAATATACTACTTTGGAAATTATGATTTACAATAAGAAATGCAGTGGCATTATACTTAGTGTTTTTATCCTTACACAACCAGTTTGAAACATTTTCTTACTATAAAGCGTGAGTAGGTAATATTATAAAAGGACAGATTATCTCTTAGTCATCTTGGCTTTAATCATATTTCTTTAATTTTTTTAATGGTATTTGGGATGTATTCTCAGCAATCAACACATGTAAACTCTCCCCACAACGTTTGTACCCTATATTTTGCTGGAACTACTAAATGGATTTTCCATCGATCTTAAAGTACCTCTAAAAGCTGAATGTATCTACAACTTTGTTTTATACTATAAATTATAGAACAGTGAACTACTTTAACTTATAATACCAGTTAAAACTACTAGATAATCGCTTTTAGTTTGTTTTTGGGTTATTGTGAGATTCATATTTTAATTGTAATCTCAGTATTCCCGTTAGATGCGGTAAAACTAATATTACTATTGTAATCTATAGAATATAAGGAATAAATCGACATACATTTCATTAAGTGTTGTTACAATTCTCCATACATAAAGAAATTGTGTCCTTTTCCTTAACGTTTTTTTATAATTTTATATCCCGTGGTTGCACTATTTTCTTTTAAATATTGTATTGTAAATTTTTACAGCATTATTAAAAAAAATACTTTCTTTTTCTACTTTTGAAAAATGGCGACTTGCAAAGCCCCTAGTTAAGTTGCCCGTAACGACCCTTGACAACTTTTGGCGGCGAATATTCACGAACAATCAGAAGCTGTCAGATGCGCAGGAGATTACTGAGAATAAAACTACATTTACAAACCCGGTACACATTTTATACCTTTTATACCGGGTAAGCTATATCTTTGGGATGTTAAAACCCTCATTTCCCCCTGAGCAATTATCCCTGTTACGAATTTTATCATTCAGGAAAACCGATCAAACAACGATATTATAGTAATTACGGTTAATCCTTAGGTAGCCTTAGGTAGCCGCGTCCAGCGTAGACATTTAAAATGGAATAGAATAATTTTATTCAATATTATATCAACCCATTCATTACAGACCTTCTAAAGTACACTCGTGAACATAGTGCCAGTCACTTTTTTAATTTTCCACTATAGACTATATTAGTCGTTGGATTAAATTACTAATGATAAGAATTATTTATAGATTTAATTTACGTATCGGGAGATTACGACTCGTCGTCTCTTCAGGCATACCTCAAAACTTAAAAACAAGGTTGTACAACCAGTGCGTAACCTATGGATCTGAGACGTAGTCCTTCACTACTGGATGTATGAGGAAGCTCAAGATCGCTCAGCGAGCTAAAGAGAGGGCTATGCTCGGGGTTTCTCTGCGTGATATACTTAAAACGACGATATTCGCAGTTGAACCAGAGTAAACGACATAGCCCAATGGATTAGTAAGCTGAAGTGGCAATGGGCTGACCATATAGCTCGAAGAACCGATGGGGAAGAAAGGATCTTGAGTGGCAGCGTCGTACCGGCAGGTAGTGTAGGGCGTCCCCCTACTAGTTGGAGTGACGATCTGTGCCTGCAGTCTCGATATAGATAGCGACGCCATCATTAACTACCGATTGCTAAATAATAACGACAAAAATCGTTTGCCGTAACGATGCTTACGATAAATGCAAGTCTCTACAGCCGAGATACCGAACAAAATCGTAACATACGAGTATCTTTAATTTACGAATTTACGAAAACGTATTCATAGTGCAATGTTTTCTTAAAAAAATATTGGCGTTTAAAAAATCTCCTTGAATCACAGGGAAAATTTGTAGACATAATTTTATAAAAATAACTGCTTTTCTTTGAAAATTGTACAGAAACAGTAGAAACCTTATCTTATAAAAACATTTTCCATAGTAACTTACAAGCAGCTTTTACCGTTTCTATGAATTGAACTAACTTGTTAATTATCAAAGGATATAAAAGTTTGCCTCCTTGCAACACTATGTTGTTAATGTCAAAATTGTCAATGTCCCAATCAATTCAACTCATTGCTTGCAAAAAGAATAAATGCGTAGTACATATTATACTGTTCTTTTTTTGTATCATGTTCATGATATTTTCAATGGTAACGTGACGCAGGCGCAGTCCCGTTTTCTTTGCTGCGTTTAATAACTATTTTCGAATCTATCGTTATATCTACAACTCCTATTTTCGAATCTATCGTTTTATATTGAATGCTTTGTGGAATGCTTTGATGTACCAATGTTTCGGACGTGTAACACTTTGAGGCACTTCTGTCGAAGTTAAGAGCTCGTCCATTTTTGTTTACTAGAAAATTTACTGGCCTTCAGGGCAAGAACAATTTTCAAACGGACTGGAACCGGGCCCAATATGACTGGATTATTTTGTCAAGCAGCTGATATCTGCTTAATCTATTTTCGGGTACATGTCGATAATCTTCTGCGGGTATATATTTCAAGGGCACGACATTCAAAAAGTGTGCGGGATATAATGCAGTAGGCTCAGAAGGGTCAGAACTAAGCACGTAAAGCGGGCAACTGTTCAGTATGCCCTCGACTTGTACGAGGACCTTGCTGAGTTCTTCATAAGTAAGTACTTGCTTTCCCACTACTCTATACAAATGTGACTTTACTGATTTAATGTTGCTCTCCCAAATCCCTCCGAAATGAGGCGCAAGAGGTGGGTTTCTTTTAAACTGTATATGCATGTCTGACAGGCATTGCCCTATGTACCTCTCATGATCCGTGGAATGTAGCAGTTTATAGAGATCGTTCAATTTTCGTTTGGCACCTACAAAATTTGTACCCCCTGTCGCTAACTATCATTGAAACCGCTTTTATGCGCTTCATTAGTCGAAGGGGTCCCCTTCGACTAATGAAGCGCTTAAAAGCGGCTAAGGACATCTCTGAACTCAAATCCGATACGAGCTCAAGATGTAACGCCTTTGTCGTTAAGCATACGAATTCTATGATAATACGAATTTGTCATAAGCATTCGAAATATTCATTTGTCGTCAAAGGACTCGTACACGTTTTACTCCCTTGCCGTGATGAAATCTCACGGCGAGCTACACGGCTCTCGTATTTGTTTAAATAAAATTCATAAAAACTGAAACAAAGCTTTTAGTAATCAGAAACCCAACGATGCCACGAAATATCCCATCAAATAGAGATAAAATTACACAGTGCACTTAATTTCCAATTATTTACATCAGATAACGTGATAACATATGAAGTTGGTAAAATGAAACCTATGCCGACACACACCCAATATATTCAACTAAAGAGCTTCTTTCCTAATCTCAGTTTTGTGTACACAGTACTGGATACTGTGCACACAAAACACACGTGTTGTGTACAACACTGTTGTGTTGTTAGCCATTTTGCCAAACGTGGTAATTGTGGTAAATCATCCCGATAATGGCCACTGGTCTAGATATTCTTAAGTGTGACCATTTTTGATGCTGCACGAAATTGTTCAGTAGCATTCTAAAATTTAATTTTATCAGTTACTTATCATTAGTTTATATAGCAGAAAGAAAAGGGTGCTATATTACATTAATACTATGAAAGTCTAAACTATACTATCTAGTAATATCAGCTATAGAAGGTTGGGGTGCGACTGGCTCAAGAGCCACCCTAAAGCCGGGAACATTTATTTATTATATAAAAAAAGTGATGTTGATCCTGTTAAAAATCTGTTTCTGTTAAAAGATACGCTATAAGCGCCGCTAGCGGTGAAAAACTATTGGACGATAATATGACCGTATTATCATGAAATAGCAATGTTGTGTTTAGTTATTAATATCGTTAAACGATCTCTATTCATTGATTTGGCTAAGCTATATCACGACGATGATATTTATCACTGTTTGTTGGTCAACAAACAGTGATAAATATCATGCAATGACACCATTTCACGAAATAATGATTTAATGAGAATTTTGCAATAATTGCAGGCAGTTTTAATCAGTTTCCATACAGATATAGTATCAAACGTATGAAAATTGATATATTTTTTAGTTCAAAAATATATCAATTTTCTTACTTTTGATAGATGTCTCTATTATCTATTATATTTTAAATTTTTATTATTAAATTTTTAAAATGAAATAAAGATTAAATTAAACGTTACGATTTTTAAATAATTTTATAAATGTAATTATTTAAACATATAAATGTAAATTATTTATATTATTTAATTTATTAGTTACTAAAGGCAAAATATAGGCTTTTTTCTTTTGATGATAGATGGCGCTGTTTTGATAATTAAAACGTATATCTTCAGCGGAGTTTCAAATTGTTATGCAAAGGTTAAAACTAATTTTAAACTTTATTTACAAATATGATATTTATTTGAAAAACACCCGTCATCCCGCCTATTAACTAACATAATCATATATAATAGAAAATTTACATCTAAAGGAAGAAAAATACTTAACCTTCTTTTTTAAGTTCCGTAATCGGACAAAAAGAAGCCTATAAGTTGCCCCGGGTTACTAACTACCTACATATAAAATTTAGTGGAAATTGGTCCAGTAGTTTTTGCGTGAATCGGTGTATTCACAGACAGACAGACAGACAAAAATTCTAAAAACCACTAATTCGGCTTCAGTGCCCTTTATTTAGTCCCCTGGACTTGTATTTTCAAGAGTATATTAGAATTATAGACACGACTTTTCCACAGATTTATCATATGTATAGATGTTCCAGAGTGGAACTAGATAATGATTATAATTTAAATTTGACTTAAACTGCTGAGTGAAATGTAAAGAACACTTTTCTTACCGTCTAAAATAAGGGGAAGATACTTTGTTCATGTTTTCAAGCAAGTAAATAAGTAAAAAATAACTACACACTGCAGATAAACTTACAGCTTGTACATTTAATGAATGACCGTCATATTGAACCATGACATTTGCCTCTTCATGCAACTTTGGAGCTAGATAGTCTATGGCTCCAATTGCATCTGGGACTTGCTGTTGGGCATATCTAATTTTTTCTTTAGCTGCTCGCCGCTCTTCATGGGTCATAGGTAACTTTATATTTTTTCTCAAAAATTTTTCATTAACAGCATGTATCACTCGGCTCACCGATTTTTGGCTCATGCTGCAACCCTACAGCATGCCAACTGATAGCACCTACAACCATAAAACAAAAGTGCCGTCAGTAGGTACCTATTTAGAAGGAAATGAAAGTAAAATTTAATACAAACGAAAAATAGCGTGAGTTTTTTAAAGGTATACAGACAATTACATGATGACACTCACTTGGGAATCCACAGAATGTCCGTATGACTGTTACTTTTGAAGTAAAGACCCAAGTTCACCTACAAGCACGGTAAACATATCTTTCGTAATTCTGTCAAGGTATAGAAATTGATTATCCTCTAAATCCAAGGGATTTTCACTTTCGCACCGGTTTTGTGCGATTTGCCGCCGTATAACCATAACACGCCAATGTTCGAGCACTGACAAATTCCATGCTAAATATGCTTCCGTAGATTTCAATAAATCTTAAAACATCAATTCAACAGCTTACGACCGTAACGAACACTTAGCGGCCTGTCAAAATGGTCGCTAAGATATTCGTTAACACAACGAAAAATCGTAAAGTTTGCGGTAATGTCCTTTACGATACCGATATTAATCGATAGCTTTGACAGTAGAAACTAACAAATATCGTTATATTCGAATCGTTATGACTTAACGACCGATATCGATTGTTAAGCGATCGTTATCAATGTCGAGACTGCAGCCACTGGTAAGACATGCAGGAAGTCGATGGATACAGGTGGCTCAGGACCATGCTTTGTGGCATTCCTTGGGGTAGGCCTATGTTCAGCCGTGGACTTGTGACACTGCAATTTTTGGATGATGAACTACCAATTAAACTGTTAATGTGTGTGCAATTTTAAGTGTTCGTCGGCGTAGGACAACATCGTGAAGAAACCTATCTGAGAAATTAGAAAAACTGCGAAATAAATACAGTGTGAACACACAAAGGATGATAGTATCGAGTAGTGGGCTCACCACCACCACATGACCATCATCTTTATCATAGTATTTATTACCCTCTTTTATTGTCATTCCACATTATGCATAACAACCTTTTCAAGTCTATTGATCTTTCCAAGAATAGTCAGCTGGCGTGCATTACTTGAAAGATTTTTCTATACTTTCCATGCTGAGAAATTGGGTTGGTGAATGCAGATATTCTTGGAATGGTAATGCTGCTTCCCTTCACTAGTCAATAGAATTTCGGGTTAAGAAATGTTAAGTTAGAAGTTAAGAATTTTATTAGGATTTTTCGCAGTCAGGAGCTTGTCAGAGACTCGTTTCTCGAGACTCGTGTACTTCGTATATGTAAGAATTTTTTCACTGAACGGCATATATTTTATTTACTTACTTCACTTATATTTGTTTTGATTTGTTCTAATAAAATTTAAACAAAAATGATGTTTATATGTTAAAAACAAGTGCTGGCCTTGTATTATCGCAGAAAACATTTGAGGTCAATAAATTTGTTGATAAGGTGATAGATCCACGAGGAGCTACAGTGTCCCCGTAGTCTACAAATGAAACTAAAAACAACCTCTTATCAAACTTCTATTTATAACATCTTCAATTACAGATTTGGTCTTAGGGCAATGATACACGTAGTCACAAAGGGTAGGACTTTATTATTCACGGTAAAGAAAACGTTTTATTTTGTAAATAAAAATAAAATCTTCTTTTGAAATATGTATCACAACATAACATTTTTGACGTTTTAAATAATGATAAGATTCCTATTTTTAAGTATCAAAGCAAAATAATTACATCTAAAGTTTTGGATAAGGAAGGACATATAAAGTCACAAGGTTTATTATTAAAAAGTAAAATAATATGTAATATAAAATACCCTTTTTTTCTTACTATACACACATCTTAACATCTCGAGGCGCCCGCTTGTTGTTTTGAACTGAATGTCGTACAGTTGTTATAATTGACACAGGTTATCAATTCTATTTAATGAGAGCTATCAACAGAATTGTACACTAGACGGAAACTCCAGTTTCGCAGCCACTCCGTTAGAATAAACAATAAAAGGAGCATAAAAATATCGACTAAAAAATGTGTTCAACACAGAGCGTAAAGTTTACGTGCATTTTATACATTATGTGCATATTTACAAGAGTTATTAGTGGCGAATCAATAATGTTGAATTTGATGGTGAAAGAATTATGCACAGAATCTCTCTCAAGTTTTGTTTTATATATTTGTAAAGAAAATTCAACAAACGAGTTTGTTTTATCACCAAGCTTTTCAAGAGCAAATGGAGTAAATATTTTCTCCAGAGAAACATATAGAAAAAATTACATAGATGAATGTTGCTTTCGGCCGTGTACTATTTCACAACTAATGGAATACTGTCCGGAGAATTGGTGAACTTTTGTTTAATAGTGCGGCCTGAAAGTGGTGCTCTGCTGGGGCTAAAGTGAAAGTGCTATTATTACGGTAGTGACTGAAGAGCTATGAGTACATATTATAATATTTTTCTGATAGCACAATGTGATTGTGGCATGTTATACGATCTCTATATAACAATAAAGTAATCTTTGTTTTTAAATAAAAAATATTTTGGATGTTATATTTTGTTCAAGTATTAAATCAAAAACATATTTATTTAACTATATTAATTTAGTTAACTATGCTGCTACTTCAAACAACTCCAATTCCCATGCCCCCTCATTGCTCAGAGGATGATAAAGACATGTTTAGTTAAATATTTTAGTGACAAAATGTAAAAATAATATGGTACCTATTTATTGATCGTAAAAAGATTCATATATATCATATATAGATAATAATAACAAGTGGGACTTAAATTTGTATCCATATTCAATAAATTTAAAGTTGTTTTCATCCGTACTTAAAAAATGCCAATGTTTGAAGTGTTGTATTTGCTTAAGTGATAATGGAATATTCCTCTATCATTGAATGTAAGCAATATGCTTTGCGGAGCTAGTCACCACACTTTCATTCTTTTTTTTCTCTACTAATCCTAATCCCAGTGACACTTCTTGGGTAAAAAAATTTTGCAGTAAAACTATTGTTTTATATTAATAAACTTTTCAAATTCATATTCATTTTCTTACTTACTTAGCACTAAAAAACGGCGTAGTAATTTACAGATAGTAAGTATTATTGTTCCAATTATTAATAGTAGGTACTTAAATTGTTTTGACAAACAACTACACCATTGTACCTAAAATAAAGACGATAAAAACAGAAAATAACAAACATGACTGGGTATGAACTATGGTATATGGTTTTATGTATAATATATATTATTGTATTATAAATAATAATAATATAAATAAACGGACTTTTGTGTATATTATTTTATTTATTACTAGCTTCTTTGCCGCGGCTTCGCTCGCGATGGTTTTAGTTTAACAACATCATTAGTCTTCCCTGCCAAAATTTGCAAATTAAAAACTTGTGGAGTTGTAGATTCGTCTTGTGCCTGTTTCTCTCTGTCTGTCTGAAACAGTCGTTTTACTCATAGGATACGACACGTTGATGATTGAAATTTGCCATAGTTATAATAAGTATTTACGCTTAAATACAAAAATGCATTATATGCAAAAATGCGTTAAGCGTTAGTAGAATTTATCTTACACCAGCGATCTGCCCCGGCTTCGCTCGGTTGATTTCTGGATCTCCGCCACAACGCCACCTACCGGGTCCTGTTATGAATCTAAACCATTCTCTAATCAACTTAATCACACACAACATTTCATCAAAATCGGTCCATAAGTTTAGGAGGAGTTCAGTCACATACACACGTATAGAAGAATTATATAATATATAATATGCATGTATTATACATATAAACCTTCCTCTTGAATAATTCTGTATATTGATGAAAACCGCTAAAATAGTTTAAAATATCTAAGCGTACAGATGGCGGGAAGCGACTTTGTTTTACACTGTATAGAGATGTGGGAATCATACACCTGACAACACTGCTTGTCACTTTTTTTAAAATGGGCACATCTGCGATTTATCCCCGTGATCAGAATTGATTTATTTCATTTTTACTCATTACCTGTATTTAGGGTTGAAGTTAATTTAGTTTTAATAAAATAATGTTGAATAACATGCTCTTCTTTTATTTCACAGCATAACGTTATGTAATTGGCGATATTTCTTGCCAAGTCCAATGATTTTATCCATATCATTAGTCTTTTATGGTCATCATAACATAGACACTGCAATTTTCCCGATCTCAGAAGGAAGAAAACGAAACTCTCATTGGGTTGGTTGTCCATCCGTCCGTCAGTCCCAGTGTCAAGAGCCCTTTTCTCATGAACAGGTATCAAGTTGATGTTGAAATATCGAATTCTAAGTTGTATTGTCTCTTAAAGAGAAGAAAAGAATTAAGCTTTTAAATCAATGCAATTGAAAGTTACGGCCATTTATGTCAAACATATGATATTCATCAAAACCTTTAGTCCTTCCTGTGGACCTAAATTAATGAAGTTAAACAAAGTAACAAGGTCTCACAGCTCAAGTATAGAAAAAATGCAACAATCCTAAATTTATAGTTATACATAAAATATATTGTTTTAAGGTTACAAACTTACATTTTCAGTAGGAGCATCTACCGTGATGTATGGGAGGTTTTTTTTTTACTGCAAAGTTAGGTTCTTTGATTTTGTGTGGGATTTGGAAATTTCACCAGTGCTCATTGTGCACATTATATTCCAACGCGAGTTAATATCACTCTACTCACCATTGCTAGGTACTCGACATTAGAGTATTGGTACATGTTTACGATAACTACTATCAATCTTAAAAATAAAATACTGAGAAGGAACATACCCTATTTTAAAAGTTGAAAATGTACTCCAAAAAATATTTCAACTACTTCCGCATGAACGAGGAGACATTTCATCATTTCACAAGTTAATTTCGAGTTTCAATCTCAACGCGTCTATTCTACATCGGCCCGCGCACATACACACACGCACATGGCTACAATACGTACACAATACACATGCAGTTTTACCGACCAGCACCAAGCGGGAAGCTGGCCGGGATAGCAAGCTTCCCGCTTCACCGGTGGGAGACATCGCAGTGCCGGCGCCGGCGCCGGTAAGTGTAAAAACATGCCATATATTTCATGCCTTTTATAATTTTTGCTTCCCCGGCAGCCGGGCCGTTGTCGGCGCCGGCGCCATTTCGGTGACGTGTCGGTGAATGAAAAATCGCCCAATGACCTAAAATATAAAAAAAATATATTATATTATATATATATTAATATAATTATATGCTAAAAGTATTAAGTAACAAAGACGTTAATCATTATAAAGAAAAGTCACTCATCCGTTAACACAAATAGAATCTCATTTTTAAATTTTGTTCATTTAATTTTATATATTTACATATTATAGTACTTTATACGTGGTAGAACCATGCTGCAGCTATATTAGTAGTATAGTTGTAGCACGAATGGGTCGGCTCGACCGGGGAACGACCACGCTCTCACAGAATACCAGCGTAAAATTCCATCTTAGTCCTCACGGGTGACAACACATCCGCATTTTGAGTCTTTATTGAGGATAGATGTAGATGTCTATGGGTCACAGCAACCACTTACCATCAGGTGGACTGTGTGCTCGTTTGTCACCCTATACTATAAAATAAAAGTTATTTGTAAATTACATAATATTTTTATTTTATCCACAATCAATAATTATAATGAATTCGAAGTAAGGATTGCTTTTTCGCTGGCATAGTGACAGGGGCTCTACGCTCTAAAGAGTTTCTGATATCTATGAGTCCCATTATCATACACCTCTCTACAGTTAGATAGGTTACATACTCTGGTTCTGTACTCGGATAGATCGTAACCTTGCTGTACTGCTTAAATATAAACATTTCAGGACTTCGATTTACCAGCAGTCAATCTGGCATTACTAAGGGCCTGTAGTACCTCCAAAAGCTTTCTCATAGTTCACAAGCGCTAGAAAAGTGGCAGATTTTTCTTTTCGGTCTTTTGTAAAATTTGTTTAAGGGTATGTATAGTACTAAAAATATGGTGCGAAACAGACCATTTCGTTGGCTGGAAGTCGTCAATCAGACTCTCAGAAACAGCACATAAAAGTGACTCAAAAGGGAAATCGGTTTATTATTGTTCCGTATAGTTGTTGACATTCTTGAAGAATAAAATCACCGCACTTTTGTCCACACCTCGAAAGTAGTGATACTATGGAGGACTGAATTGTGTCTGTCAAATGGCTTAAAAATCCATTTGGTGGCTATGGCAGCCCAAGGGTCTATAAAATCAACATTAAGAAAAGAAGACTACAATTAAAACTAATTTTTATTGCACTTTTGGCCGCAGAAGAAGTTAAAAGGGTGGTATCAACCATGGCAGACGAAAAGAAAAAAAATGATAAAGAATCCTTTCACTGCAGTATGCGTGATGTTATGATCAAAAATGCGAATGAAACACTGTAAAAAGAAATGAATCGGAAATTTTCTTTTGTAATAAAAATATATTGACAATGCAACTGATTCAACACAAGCCATTAAACTTTAAACGAACTGATAGCAAATATCGGAAATAGCGCCCACAAAGAAAAATGTTTTCTTACATACCTTTAACATGTTATGATTTTGTATTTTTTTAAATAAACAGTTAGTAGCTTATGGAATCGGAAATTTTACGTATATATGTCAATGAACCATATATATATTGAAATAAAGTTCAAAATATGTTGTTCATAACTGATGACTGGAGATGTTAGAAAATTGTCCATACAAGGTAACACAACCGCCGTTTCTACGAGCTGCAGACCGGCTCTTCGTCGCTTACTTAGCAGTTAGTACTTAGCAGTTAAGTTTTATCGCTTACTCAAAAAAAATCATTATCGAATTCGGTCACTACCCGTCAGTTCAGCATTTAAAAAAAAATTGTATCACCATTAGTTGATCACTGGTAGGTTTTCCTATAAACAGCAGAGTAAATTAGCAATTGAAGAAAAAGTTGTTAAATATCCGTTACATTCTCTTTAATTTTTCATCTTTCATCATCATCATTACAGCCCTTTACAAGTCCACTCCCTCCCCAAGGAATGCCAAAAAGCACCTGCATCCATCGACTTCCTGAATATCTAACTAGGTCGTCACTCCATCTAGTGGGAACCCTTCACACTTCGCCTACCGGTTCGAGGATGCCACTCGATAACCTATCTTTCCCATAGATTGTCAGTTCTTTGTTACTTATCCGTTGGGCTATGTCGGTTACTCTGGTTCTACTGCGGATATCCTTATTTCTAAGTTAATCACGCAGAGAAACATTGAACGTAGACCTCTCCATAACTTGCTGAGCGATTTTGAGCTTCTGGTCCGAGAGCTCGTAGACATTTTTGGTTAGGTATTTGAGGCACGCTTAAACCTTGTCTAATACTTCTCCTATAATACCCTTAATCATACTCGTCAACAACTTCGAGCTTAGTGCTCCCAACAACACCGGCATAGGTGTGACATGAACGTTACACATGACTTTTGTATTGTCCATGTTCATCTTAAAACCTATCTGTTGGGAGACACTATTGAGGTTATTGAGCATAATGCTTAGGTCCTCCAGCGATTCTACCGTAAGGACTATATCGTAGGCAAATTGAAGGCGAGTGATGTACTGGCCATTGACGTTAATACTGTATCCTTTCAAGTCAGTAGCTTGAAAACGTCTTCCAGTGCAGCGGTGATGAGGTTCGGAGATATAACAATAAAGAGCTTCTAAAAGGCTTCAAGTACTGGTTTTCCACCCGCTTTCAGAAGCTCCGTTTTCTATCCTCGCCTGGGCCCTTGCCTTTTTTAAGTTCTAATCTTGCATAAGCTGACGTCTCTACCTTCAGCTCACTGTTCTCTCTTGTGCTTAGTTTCGCGTTGAAGTCTTCCATTAACACCTTATAACCAACTTTCATATTTGGCAGTAATAGCTCATATTACATTTGATATTCATTTTAAGATTAATAATTCAAACATTTGATTAAGAGTGGGCGCGTAGTTTTTTACTATCGTGCACTCAGTTAAGTGGTTTGACACTAAGCTTGAACTTGTTTCAATCAGTAATTAGTGACATTGTCAAGGTGACATTGCAGTACTCTTTAATTTCTTTGAATCTCTATAAATCTTCCAAAATGGAATGAGTGCGCAAAAACCAATTCATTTTATAAAATTTTTACACATTAAGATTTGCGTTTCGAAACGCAAATCATAATAAATGATTTGATTAAAAAATCATAAAGAAAACTTAATCTTTATTTAAACGCGGAGACTGCAAAGACTTCTTCGTTAGAATTTTACAGATTTCTAAAAACCGTATAAAATTAATTATATCAAATGAAAAAACCTACTAGAGAAAATCAAGGGTATTTTAGATCACATGCGAATCATATTTAGTAAATTGGTGTTTATTTTTATCTTATGCAAAAAAATCGAATTGTTCAAGCGTTGTTCTTCTAGGTTTGACGTATATTGTTTGTTTTTAATTTTCCCCGCTTTAGTACTACAGTCCGTTCGCGCTAAGAAAATAGTGAGTCATCAGTGGACCTGCCCGGTAAAGGTGTACACACAGTGGAGTGAAATTTCAAACAATTTATATTTCAAAAGATAAAGTTTAATAGATAAAATTCTAAAATTAAATTAAAGTCATTTATAATATATTTTACTCAATATCACTAGAATCTTCTTTCGTATTTATTATAAAAGAATTTTGGACTTTTATTCTTATTGTACATTTATTTAATTCATCTAATTTATCAATCATGGATAGCCGAGCTCTTTTTTCCACGGGTGATTTTAATGTGTCATTTCCTTTTTGTTCCCTAATAACTTTATAAACTGTATTTTCAGATACAACACTTGCACTCGCTGTTTTTAATACTGCGCTCTACACATTCACATTTAAATCACACAGTTTTAAGTACTTAAAAACAGTGTAAATTATTCGTCTTCCTCCGCTATGAATTATCGATCCACTTTTATTCTTACCAATAGGTGAGGTATTAATTTTTTAAATTTAATGTAGGTAACGCGCGAGGGACACAACCGTTTCGTACAAAGGTCTGCCTTCAACTGATCACTGTGAACTTGACTTTCTAATTTTCGGCGACCTGATTGGTCGGGTGGCGTGGCTAGGCCGGTGGACAACAATGACTTGCTATTTTCTTAACGCGAACGAACTATAATTCGCTTTGGCAGGGAATGAGGTAAAGTTCTATTACCTATACATTAAGTGCATTTCCCCAGTTTTAATAACCTCAGGTGTGCTATAAGGATAAATCTCTGGTCTATTTCTTTTAATATTGTTTATCAATGATAATAATAAGAGTTTTCAAATTTGCCACTTTTAATTACACGTAGACGTCCTAAAAATCTATCGTATTATTGATGACACTTTCGATCACTTTAAATCTCGTTAAGGTTTGAATCACCTTAATAGCAGTTGTAACATAAATAAACTGAAATTCAGCGCTCATAAATATCGACATTTTTGCAATGCATTAACAATATAATGCATTTCTTAAATACCAAGTGCCGGCCAGATATAAGAGAACTAACAGTTTATCTCAGCGTTTCACGATGCCTGCATCTTGAACGGCCCGGAAACGGTTGTACATCGTAAAACATCGTACATATTGATATAATTTTAACTCATGTTATATAAAATTATAAAAAACTTCACTCTCTTCAAAAATTATATATATATATATATGTTAATAATGTGTAAAGTTACAGGAAAGGGGTTTCGAATAGAATGGAATCAGTATTATTACCACTGGTTCGGATAAAACCTTTGTCCTGGGAAGAACCAGCAAGAAACCCAGCGGGACTTTTCTTTTAAATAATGCTCGTTTGCATGCTCGTTTGCCCCCTCTCCTATAAAAAAAATGAAGAACACAGATCACATTGATAAGAACGGAGCTAATCAACTTTAAATTGTACTGAGACTAATTTTATAGTTAAGAATAATTCTTTTGCACGAATAAATTACCGATTTGTCAAGGACGCCACGCCACGCCAGAGCCAAAAGTGTTCGATCTGTCTGTTTTATACAAGCAAAACAAGTAGCTAGCCACACAGGCGCCACTGCAGATGCAACGGCGCAGGTGTCTATGATCATGTGATCTATGATCACACGGCGGCAACACTGGTTCTCGCCCAATAAACAACAATCGAACCCAAGCGTGACGTCGTGCTTGGATGCGGCCGTGGGAGTGAGGGCATTCTATCGCCAGTGCTTGCACCAAGCCGACGTGTCTGTTTGACTGAGATTTTTTAGTTACTTTAATTGCCAAGATAAGTCTAGACTAGATTATTGTTGTGATTGTTTTGTTCGTGGCTACCCACCATGACGAATCCCCATGAAGATAGGAGCCCATTATGCCCAAAAACTTGCTCTTTCGCCAAAATTAGTAGTGGAATAAAGTCCCTGTTATCGTCCACATATAGCCTTCGAATAGTGTGAGGGTTGTTGGGTTTGTGAAAAATTGCGATGCGCCACGCGTATCATATTATCGCCTTTGTTTTTATTTTAAATGTCGTAGTGAAATCAGCTGTGCCATTTGCGGCATTGACTTTCCATTAAAGTGTAGAGTAGGAGATTAAAGTGAAGTGTTTTAAGCCAAAAGTTGGATTTTTTTGTTCGTTTTATATTGAAGGTACGTACCCAAATATGTTAACAAATGTCGAAGGAAATGTTGGAGGTATTCTAGGTGAGTTATAGTTTGCATTCGTTGGAAGTTTAACTTGCTCGAGTTTTGTTATAATTTGAAAAATATACGAAATATGATTTGCGTGGGCTACATTTTAAAGTTCGAAATGTTTAGCGATGTACCGAAAAATTAAAGTTTAACTACAACGTGGTATGAATTAGAAAAATAAGTAGCCTTTTTATGTTCTAATGTGTTGACAAGTGTTATAGTTTACACCGAATATTATGTGGTCGTCAAAATTGGGGTTTGATGCTGAGGGTACAGTAGAAGACGTGGTGCTGTGCCACTCGCTCTTGAATGGAAGTATGCTGTCAACGTAAGACGCCGCGAATACATTATTTACCGCTTTTGCTGATCACCATTTGATACATGAGGAAAGTAAATTTATTTTAAATATTGCTTTCAACTTTATAATTAGTTGAGAAAAATACCTGCAAGCCAAATTTATTTCTATTGACTAACCTAAGTCTATTGGGTGATTAATTACCCTTTAATTGTAGAGTTGCTTACTTAATTTTATTTTGTGTTTTGATTATGTCAACGGCCATACCATAGCCGTAGCTCAAAGAGTGGGTGCGGTACGCGTGTGGTGTTGGTAGAGGTCTGGTTCAGTAGTCATTGAGATGTCACGGGGATGATTGAACATAGAGATGAGTGCTCGCAAAAATAAAATGACGTGTAGTTTTTTCTAAAAATAAAATGAGTTGTGAACCTTTGAATGATTAAAAAATATTATTGCTTTCTATCTTGTGATAATAATTAAAGTTTCCTTTCAATCGATTTGTGTGATTAGCATTGAAGAAGTTTCCAGAGTTATTTCCAAGCGTTCATATTCGTAGTCACTTATTGTTATTACTATTTGGTCGCATTGCATGCATTGGTATGTAGTTGTAACTGCGAATTACTTGTGAAACATTCAGGAGTGATGAACAGCTGCTAATGTGGTGAAAGGCCTTTGTCCAGTAGAGACTAATATTGGTCGACTTGAAAGGACCTGTTAGTCGTTGGTTCTATTGTAGATCGTATCATAAGAAGTGATAAAAATATGAGTAACAGTATGTTGCTAGCCATTTTGGCATTGTGATCTCTGTGTGTAATCTAATAGATAACATAAATGATTTGTCTGTACCTTGGCACAATATACATAATAGTTTTTTTTCGGGAATACTAAGCGGGAATAGTGATCAATAGAGTGTTCCTCTGTAATTATTGATTCTTTTATATTACGAAGTACGTTTTGTTAAATCATGTATCTTCTATCGATGCCAATAGTGCCGTACAAGCTGTACAAAGAGCTGTGTGCCTGTGTGTGCTTGGTGGAAATAGCCAGTTGTTTGTAGTTATGTTCGATAGTCTATCCTGGTCATTTGAACGCTGACATCCGAGCCATACCTTAAGGTTTGATTGAAGGGATTCAATGGTCATGGCCAGATAAATTAATTTTCTAGTCACGTGGTTTATCCTGGTCTTGGGAACAAGATGAATATGACCGAGCCTGGAGATAGCAAGCGTCTGCTCTACTAGGCGCTAACCAGCATTAGTCGCCAGCAAGCTGCTGTACTGCACTCGCAAGCTATCCAGACTTCAACACTGTTGGCATAGGCAACAAGTTTGCACACCTCCCAGTGACTCCCAGTAGCTGATGACGTAGGCACAAAGTTAGCGCATCACCAAGACTTCAACACTGTAGGCATAGACACCAAGTTTGCCTCCCAGTCGCTGCTGACACAGGCACGAAGTTAGCCTTAACTAGTACCTGAAACCTTTTTCTTATTGGATTTTATTCTAAGTAGTTTTAGTGTAAAATTTTAAGTAAACAACAGTAAAAACAAAAAACATGGAAAAACTACGTCAGATGCACAAGCGTGCACTGAAGTACATCCAACACTGGTCTCGTATAATAGGCATCCAAAGTAATTTAAGATTGAAATAGATGTAAAAAGTTCCAGGAGCATGAAAGAAAGAAATAATCTGTTTTTCAAAATTAAAAATTAAAAAAAATTAAGATAAATGTATTGCGAACCATAAAATTCCGGACTTCTAAAGTTCCACCACACATTCTCTTAAGAAACAGTAACTGTGTGACATGGCACTCCCAAACCATTGCACAATTTGCAAAACGGTAACTATGTGGAGAGACGGATCCCACCACATATTCCAAAAGGAAGGAGGCCACTGCGCAAGATCTACGCATTGTAAAAGGCCACTGCATGTAGAGTCGTAGGCCATTACACACATTGAAAATATAAAAAAGCCACTGTATGAAATATCACACATTGCAAAAACGGCATCACACAAATTGCAACCGTCATTAAGTCGTCTTGCGCGACCGCTTGAGTTGTCTTGCAGTAAAAACCGCCGAGAAGTTGCAGGCTGTAGCGATGGCGTGACAGCACGTACGAGATCTTATAGGGCCCCCCATACTAACGTCCAGCTTTACCGTAGATTGCGATGATTTGACCAGCAGCAGATGAGAGCAGCAGCTCGCTGGCGCGAGTGCGGCGCAGCAGCTTGCTGGCGTGAGTGCGGCGCAGCGGCTCGCTGGCATGAGTGCGGCGCGGCGGCTCAATGGCGCAAGTGGAGCGCGACAGCTCGCTTGCGTGGCGCTAACGCAGCGGAACCGCTGGACAAATAATTTAAAATTAAAAATTTTGTACAACCGACTTCAATATAAATTATTAACTCAAAAACTATTGGTCAACCTTGATCACATGGCACCACTTAAGAAGCACATGAGAAGCACCAGCTTTCAAATAAAAAAAGAATCATCGAAATTGGTTCACCCAGAAAAAAAGTTATGAGGTAAAATACATAAAAAAACATACAGTCGAATTGAGTACCTCCTCCTTTTTGAAGTCGGTAGAAATAATTAAAAATTTAAAATTTTGTACAACCGACTTCAATATAAATTATTAAGAATAACTCAAAAACTATTGGTCAGAACTTGATCACATGGCACCACATGAGAAGCACATGAAAAGCACCAGCTTTCAAATAAAAAGAATCATCGAAATTGATTCACCCAGAAAAAAGTTATGAGGTAAAATACATAAAAAAACATACAGTCGAATTAAGTACCTCCTCCTTTTTGAAGTCGGTAGAAATAATTAAAAATTAAAAAATTTGTACAACCGACTTCAATATGAATTAAAAAGAGTAACGCAAAACTATTAGTCAGACCTTGATAAAATTTATATGGGACATACAGTCGAATTGAGTACATTCTCCTTTTTGAAGTCGGTAGAAAAGCAGTGACCACGATAGTGTGTAGTCACTCATGAGCCGTTATAGCGGCGTTTGAAAATGTTATTATCCTTGTCTGTTTCTAGCAAGATGAGCCGTAGGTGCGGCGATATGTTGTGTTACCCTCGTTTACATAGTGGAGTAAACGTGATTAGTCGTTGTAGCGACGCCGTGTTAAGTTACCATCGTTTACGTAGTGGTGTAAAAGGGATGAGTTGATGTAGCGACGCCATGCTTTTACGAGTTATCCTTTTTTTGTGGCAAAGGAGAGCTGAGCCGTTCTTGGGTGTTTAAATTATTTTTGTCCTATGTGAGTGTAACAAACTTTTTTTATAATCATGTGCTAAATGACAAACGTTGATTAGTTTGTAGAGATTCTGAGTATTCTGATCTGAATGAAAAGATTGAGACTTTGTTTGAGTTTTAATGTAGAGTCACTAATTTTAGTTGTGTTATCAGAATGGCCGAACGGAATAGCTGTGTCGATGCTTTGTGCTTACAGATGCTACACACAAGACGTGTGTGTCGTCAGAGATGGCCGTGTCGGAAAATCAGTGGCGGTGGCAACACTGCTTCTCGCCGCTCGCACGAAGCGGACTTGTCTGTTCAACTGAGATAGTTAATTACTTTGATTGCCGAGATAAGTCTAGACTAGATTATTGTTGTGATTGTTTTACTCGAAGCTACCCACCATGACGAATCCCGATAAAAATAGGGGCCCATTAGGCCCAGAAACTCGCCCTTTTCCTGAAATATATTTATATATTATAATTTTTGAAAGTATTAAAAGGTTTTCAAACACAAATTATATATAAGATATATAGGATAGATAGGAGAATTATAGGTTAGATTTTGTCACCCTTACAAAATATATCGAAACCGTAAGAATCAAAATAAATACTCACCATACTTAACACAGCAGCATTAATCTGCTATTTAACGCTGGTGTTCTGTGAGAGCGTGGTCCTTCACCGGTCTATAAAAATACTATAACTATAGCGTGGCCCTTTACTACGTGTAAAATGCTACCTCCTTCTATTAGGTATTCTGTGATCATGCTCCGTGACAATAATAATAAATAAGGAGGTCTAATTACACGGTTCGGCTAAAATAGTACTTTTGTTTTTTATTTTATTTTTTATGATTTACTAGTTCCATTAGCGTTCAACTTTTACTTTCATAATTTGATGTGTGATAAATGTTTTTCGTGTGAAAATTACTGTAATTTTATAGTAGGTAGTGTGTTATTAAGTTTTATATTGTGAGACTGTTTATTTATAATTATGTTTATGTATTCGCAGTTATAATAGCGAATTAGTGACACGTAGATCAAGAATTGAATTTTATTTATCATGCAGGCTAGTGCTTATCGGATCTGGTTATAAATTCATCATGTATCTAAATTAGATTTTGTAGGTTATTATACGTTTAGCATCATCATAGCTTTCCCAAGCGATTGGCAACCGCAGATTTTTTAGTATAAACTTTCAAAGCAACACAATATTATATGAAAATTATGTGTTTACTTATTTTAACAGTATGTTCAGCTTATGACTTAAGATCAGACTGAAAAATAATTTAATTAATTTATTGTATAGAGACAATATTTTTGGGGTTGTTTATAGCGCAGGAATATCACTATAAATTATTTCAGTCTGTGGAATATACATTTTAGTTAGATTTTTTTAATGTTCAATAAAGAAACAAATATTTATAACAGCTACATACCATTTATAGGGACATACAATTCAACACACAATGCATAAAAGCAACAACAATAAATAGACAAAGAATATTCATCACTCATGATTTCTTTCCTGATATCAGGGGCGTTGACGCGCCAAATTTACTTGATACGAAGGATTAATGGTTGTGATATATGTGAGACGGGTGTCGCAGATGTCATTTGCATTACGTCTTGTGGATGATGAGGGTTCAAATAGAATGAGTAATGATAATATTGTATCGAAATATAAGGCAAACCTGTAATTGCATGATAAATTACACTGTGTTGTACTTTTTACAAAGCAATTTTACCTTCACGTTTATTTTATTTTTGTAATGTAAGATATTATTTTACGAATCAATAATGACATGGCATTAGTCTAGCAATAACCTTACTAGATTATTTTTATGTCTTTTTCAATATTCATAAAATCGCCATCTACTTATTGATAGCCTACTGCTAGGCGGATTTTATGTAATTGCCATGCTGACTTTTAGTTGCTTCCCCAATCAATCTGTATTTTAAGTCTCATAGTTGCTTAAATGTTGGATACCACAAGGTCTTCTTGGCCACCATTAGTTGACATCAACAATACCTACTGGAAAGTTGTTTAGATGGATTTTCAAACACAGTCCTTACATGGTACTTGTACCATTAAACAAGACCTGACATGGTTTTTAACGACCGACAAATAGCGAAAATATGCAAACCAACTTTACCAGAGGAAAGAAATTCGTGTATAGTCTGTTCACTTAGTGTTGGTACACCCTAAAGCGCACTTATCATTTTGCTTTTTTTTTATTATTGTGTTGTGTTAAATAAATGTTTTTCTATTCTAAGAATAAAATAGAATACTATTTTATTCTTATAGTTATTGTAATAAAATACGAATATAAATAATAAACACAAGCTAGGTAGCAAAGAACCTTTCACTACGGCACGGCGCTTCGTTTTAAAATGCCAAATACTCCTGCAGGAGTACGTGCGGCTACCTTTGATGTCGCGTCGGCGCCTTTAACAAGATGCGGCACTTGCCAAGGCGGCGCGACACAAAGGCGATGTATATAAACGAACAGACTATACTCTACTCTCACCAACTCAAGCGCCCAAGAGCTTGAGAAGTATATGTTGATTGCTTAATGTTAATCACGCGGGTTCGTATATTTTTAAAAGATCAAACATTAAACATTTTGTATCCAATAGTGGCACAGTTGGATATTTTTTTATTTATGTACGAGCAGCTATGCATGTCTAGAGAGACCAGTATAACTGCGACCTAAAATATCTATTGTGATCGCTGCTATGTCTATAGTTCACTGCTAAGCCCTACATCCTCAATGAATAGGAGTTGCTTAGCTGCTTCTGGGCGGAGTACGTAGTTTCCCAGATGAGTGCTACGTTTGCGCATTAAGGATCCGCAATTAGTCAGGCTGTGTAAAGGAGTTTCCTCCTCTAGTGAGCAAAACCGGCACATCCTTGAGTTGCTTAGTTCCAGGATGGACATGTGCTTTTTAAGACAATAGTGTCCAGTCAGGGTTCTTACCAGAATGCGCAATTTATTTTTACCTAATCCCAGGGCTTCCGAAGTGAATTTACGATCGAAAGCCCGGATTAAGGTTTTAGAATGTTTTAAGACTGGTGTATCAGATTAGATCTTAAGTGATTTATTGTGGTAAAGAGTTTCCAGGGTCGATCGGGCGGGGTTTTTTGAGATTCCACAAAATGGCTCGGGTCCAAATTATGTACTCTTTGAGCCCTCCCGTGTGACCTTGTCGGCAATTTCATTGCCTACAATACCCGCGTGACCCGGAACCCATCTTAAAACGACCCTGTTGTTACCTCCCAGGGCGTTTAGATGGTTCACGCAGTCTCCAACTGGCTTCGAGTTCACCAAGTTTGATATCAGCGCTAGCAGTGCTGCTTGACTATCACATTTAATATAGATTATATGGTTACCGTAGTGTTTTTGCAGATTGATTTCCGAACACTGAAGTATGGCGAAAATTTCTGCCTAGAAGATAGGAGTGAATCTACCCAAATTCATACTAAGTTTGAATTTGGGGCGTTCCCCATAAATTCCAAAGCCTCCGTCGAGGCCCATGTTTGACCCATCAATTTACTATATAAGGCTACCGATCTCACAGATGACCTCTCCATTCAGACAGTCTTCTCTGGAGGGTAGTTCCACTGTATAGTTTTTGTTAAAAGTATATAGTGGACGCATGATATCTGAGATCATGCATAAGACCGGCGTTTCCTTCATTCAGTCGACCATGGATCTCAATCTATAGGAAAACAAGCTCAAACCGCCCTGAGCGTTAATCCTATACAAGCTAGCACTCGCCTCCTTGTCTAAGTAAAAATCAAGGGGCGTTAGGCCTAGAAGTGCATTAAGAGCCGCTCCAGGCGATGATCGTATCGCTCCAGTTGCCATTAAGTAGGCAGTCCTCTGTAGACTATTTAGTCTGTCCGCAGTCGTCTTTTGGTTGGCCTTATTACACCAGACAGTGGAGGTGTAGGTAAGAATCGGCCTCACTATACTGCTGTACAGCCATAGGATCATACTGGGACGCAAGCCCTAGTTGTTCCCAACCACGCGACTGCACGTATCTAAAGCAATTTTAGCTTTATGACATACGTTGCTTAGGTGAGAGTTCCACGTTAGTTTTGGTCGATTGTTACGCCCAAGTACTTAACTTCAGTGGAGAATGGTACTTCACCATTAAGTTTTGGTGTGACTAATTTGTCCAACCGTCTCTTTTTGGTAAAGGGTTTTGTAAACAGTTTTATCAGCATTAACTGATAAACTGTTATATATGTCCCTGCACCAGTTGTTTATGGTGTTTAGGGCTCTTTGTATGATTAATGATAAAGTATTTTGGCAAAAGCTCCTCGCAATGATCACAAGGTCATCAGCATAACCCAGTGTGTCAATGCGAAGGTCTGCCATCTTGCACAATAATTGGTCAACCGCAAGAGTCCAAAGGAGGGGTGACAAAACACCTCCTTGTGGACAGCCTCTTGTAGTTGCAACCTCAATCGAAGTTGGAAACAGCGCTATTTTTGCCATTTTATTAGTTGTAGGGTCATTTTTAGATGTCAGGTCCCCAACCAGCAGTGATGTAGGGCTACTGTTGAAGGCGCCCTCAATGTCTAGAAAGGCACAAAAAGCTATTTCTTTATCATCTAGCAATTTTCGACCCTGTCAATAACACTAATCAGGGCTGTTTCCGTAGATTTGCCTCTGCAGTAAGCATGTTGGGCACAGTTGGATACAAAATGTTTATAAACTAAGAAGATTTCTTTTACTTGCTCTAAGCCTGATTTTTTTGTATAAAAACAAAATAAACTATTCGTTAAATGAAATTAGTATTTTTTACGATTTTTTGTGTAGTTTTAGCGTAAACATAATAACTCATTAACTTGTTCATATTACTGATAAGTGACGTCAATATATTTATGTTAATTTGTTAATGTACCTCTAAATAATTATTATTTTTATAGAAGAACCGCTTATGAACAACAGAACACAAGAAGAATTGCAGGTGCTTTGTAATTTTTCTAGAATTCTGGAGCCGTTTTATATGCATGCAGTAGCCAGGCAAAGAGCGGACCGCGAACTCAAAGTTCGTGGGTTCAAATCTGACAATCAACTAGGGTCTTACCGGGAGTGGTTAAAGGGAATATTAGTAATGTTAATAGCATTACTAGTATTTTAATAAAAAAATAAAAATAAAAAAAATCATAAAAATTGCACACGAAGAAACATCTAAAAAGAAAAATGATATTTTATATATGAAAATACAAGAACCAGCAGTGCAGAATGTAAAGTTTTATTCTATCTCCACAACATTCAAGATTATGTTTTCAAAATTAATTTTAAATTACTATTATATTACGCTTACTATTTAATCACTTCTTTAATAAACAATACGCTATAGGATAATCGTAATTATAATTAAAAGGATTATTACACGTGACTTACAGCTATATAGTTATTACAGCTATAATGTGGTTGTATCACGAATGGGTAGACTCGACTATATAGTTTATTACTATTGTCTTGCTATTGTGCTATTATGTTTCGTATGGTGAGTGTAACCTGAGACCCTCTTTATTGAAAACGATACATTCCATCTTATTCCTTAAGGGTGACAACGCATCTGCATTTTGATTTTTAATCGAGGATAAATGTATATGTCGAAGGGCCACAGCATCCACTTACCATCAGGTGGACTGTGTGCTCGTTGTCAGTCTTATTCTATAAAAAAAATGACTACCCCATATCGTCTCGTGGGTGCCGTAAGAGGCGACAGAGGGAAACAAACCAGGAAATGGACAGCAGTTTGTAATAACAGAAATAAAACAAAAAAAATATGACGAGTGTCCCCATCAAGAAGCAATATATGGGGAGGTTTATTTTCAGCAGTGGACTTTTATAGGCTGTAATGAATGTGTGGAATTAATAAACACGTGGCTTCTTTGTGTGCGATCGTTTGAAAACTTTTCTCTTTCGAACGGAATATATTGGCTGTAAATTGACAAAATCGAAAAAGTAAAGCGACTTACGAGCACGCTGAGTCGAGAAAAGCGATAAAGTTGAACAAAGTGCAAACGACCGTATTACCTAAGGAGCTAAGTGAAATCTTATGCAGATTTTATTTGAGTAAAAGTGTAAAAGAATAAAATTATTCGAGATTTAAAAATAATTAAATTGTTAAAATATCTCTTATACAGCAATATCGAATATAAAGTTTTGAAATTTGTCGCAATTTCCCAAACGCAGTCCAGCCAAGTTGTACATACGCCGGTCAATCTCTTGGTCAAAGTTGGATATATTCGTAAACAACTTTGAGCGTAGTGTTCCCAACAACTACAGTAAAGGTGTGTTATGGACGTTAGATATGTTTTTAAAGAATATAAGAATGAATTAATGAATGAATGCATATACTTTATTGTACACCACAAACAAATATACAAATTACATAACAAAAGACAGACTAAATGTACAATTTGGCGGCCTTATCGCTACATTTCAACTACTTTCATGATACTCTAACCTTATTTTATAATTTGTGTTTCCCTAAAAAAATTGTAAAAATAACAAATAAACCTATTAAGAACAAATGGATTACAAGGGGTATTAAAAAATGTAGCATTAATAAAAGACGATTATATTTGAAATACCGTCTTTCAACAGCAAACAAAAAAAGAAATATGAAAATATATTACAAATATACAAACATTTTAAGGAAATGCATACAGCAAGCCCAAAAAATTGACAATACACGCTACCTACTCAATTCTAACAATAAAAGTAAGGCAGCTTGGCGAATAATAAAAAACGTTAATAATGATGTGGCAGTTATTAATGACATAACTACAATAACTACTAGTGACAATACATATTATCAGTCAGATAAAATAGCGGACGTGTTTAACAATTACTTTATAAATTTAACTAATAACATTAACACATCAAATACAATAACAACCAATAATGACTATGCATCTAAATTGACATTTTATCCCAATTCTATTTATCTAGTTCCTATAAATAACACTGACATTATAAAATAATTAATTCCTAAATAATACAAATTCTACAGGTTATGATGATATTAGTACTAAAATCTTAAAACAATGCTCTAAATATTTATCTTTCCCACTGACCCACATTATTAATTTATCTTTTGTTCAAGGCATATTCCCAACTAGACTAAAATTTTCTATCGTTAAACCACTACACAAGAAAGGCGATAAAAGTGATATTAACAATTATCGCCCCATAACACTTATACCTGTTTTGTCTAAAGTATTTGAAAAGGCCATACATACCAGAATCTATAACTTCTTTAAAAAACATGAAATATTAAAACCAGAGCAATATAGGTTTACAAAAAACAAGTCAACGACTTTAGCATGTTTCAATTTAGTAAAACTTATAACAACCAGCCTAAACAACAAAATACCTATAACATCCATTTTCATTGATATGTCAAAGGCATTTGACTTTGTTAACCACGAATTATTGTTACACAAACTCAACAGATATGGTATAAGAGGTAATGCACTAAAATTAATAGAAGATTATTTAAGTCAAAGAAAACAGTGTTGAGATATCAAGCTACTCTGACATCGTAAAAATTATAGATCACCATATCGCGAAAATAAATGCGGAGTGCCGCAAGGAAGTATACTAGGGCCTCTATTATTCATAATATACATAAACGATCTTTCCAATATAACTACACACAAATGTGTGCTTTATGCTGATGACATTACCATTAATATTGAAAATAATAATAAAACTTTTGACTACGAATACGAAATAAATAGTACTTTAGAAAAAATAATAGATTGGTTAAGGCATAATAATTTGCAAGTTAACATCGGAAAAACTAAAATGATAAGATTTCAGACATATTATAGTAAACAAGCACCACTTAAAATCGAATATGGGAAAAACGTCATCGAAGAAGTTGACCATACCAACTTTTTAGGTATAACAATAGACAAGTTCTGTAATTGGAAGACACATATTGATAACCTATGCAGAAAGTTAGATAAATTTGTCTTTGTTCTATATCGTTTAAGACGAGTGGCTAACATAGAGGACGTACTTTCTGCCTATCATGGATATGTTTCTTCGATCCTACGTTACTAGAGTTACGATTTAATTAGAGCTTTTCGCGGGCAGAAAAAATGTGTAAGGTCTTTATGCGGAGCACTCCAATTAGAAAGTTGTATTCCCCTTTTTCGCAAACATAAAATTTTGCCGCTTCCAGCATTATACATTTACGAAATCTGTGTCTTTGTTCACAAAAATAGTAATTTATTTGAAAAACAAAACGACGTTATAATTAGGACTAGTAGAAACATACATAAATTGTCTGTACCAAAGCAAAGAATACAACTATACTCAAAAAATGTATATTGTATGGCAATACATGTTTACAACAAATTGCCTGTTTGTTTGAAAAAATGAATATAGGAATCTTTAAAGTAAATTATTTCAATTTCTTTTAAATAAATGTTATTACTCGATAAATGACTTCTAAAATGATAAATTTGACTTGAATTGTAATTATTGAAATTAATCTCGACTTAATTTATCGACATGTTTTAACTAAAAAATATTATGAATTAAACGATTGACATTTTTGTTTTTATATAGATGCTATTTAGTTTCCATAAGTATAGCTGTAAGTATATTTATATGCTATTATAATTAATGTCTTGGTTTTCATTATATTCTAACATAATCTGTCTGAAAATATTTGTACGCCGGAAACGGCAGAATATTTAGGATCTGAATTATTTTGTAACAACTTAAATGTACCATATTCTAACAAATAAATCATTTATTATTATTATTATTATTACATAGCGATCTCTTCCAGGCAACCAAAGGTGTAAAGGAATAAAACAATGAATACTAGGTAGGTGGTGCAATATAAATATACAAAATATAATATCAGTACATGCGATATATAGACAATAAATGCAATAAAATGACATACAAGTAACTAATACATGAAATAATATAAAGCATATAATATATACATATACATACATATATATGAATATATAAACAAACATATCTACCCAAAAATACATAAATTACAAAATTCCTCAAACAATAATATAAAGCTGATAAATACAATAAATATATAATTTCTATAATCACATAATTTATCCTAACGGTGTCCGAACGATTGAGACAAGTAATGCTCATTAAGTAGTCGCTTAAAAATTACAATATATTGTGCTTCACGTATATGAAAAGGTAGGGCATTCCAGAGCTTAATAGACTGAACAGTAAAAGATTTATTAAAAAATGATGTTTTGTGAGTTGGTACCCTTAAAATGAATTTTCTAGAAGAGCGTAGAGGTTCCCCCGGAAGCCCCACAAAATTAAACTTCTCCTTTAGATAGGGAGGAGTATAGTATAGAAAGAATATGCATGTTCCGGCGAAGTCGGATAGGTAACCACTTGAGACGTGAGCGAAATTGGGAAATATTGCAAAAATTTGTGCAATCCAAATATGAACCGAATACTAGTATTTTGAAGTATCTCAAGCTTATTTAGCTGGTCCTCAGTTATGTCTACATAGCTTGCGTCAGCATAGTCGAGAATCGGAAAGAGAAGAGACTGTGCGAGCATAATTTTTGTAGGAATGGGAAGAAATGATCGAAGGCGACGCAGTGAACAAAGAGCCACAAAGGTTTTGTTTTTTACGTGGTAGAGCCATGTTGCAGCTATATTAATAGTATAGTTGTAGCACGAATGGGTCGGCTCGACCGGGGAAGGACCACGCTCTCACAGAATACCAGCGTAAAATAGCAGCTTAATGCTGCTGTGTATCTAAAAGAGGCATTCTATCTTAGTCCTCACGGCTGACAACGCATCTACATTTAAATTCGCAAACGAAGATAGATGTAGATGTCTATGGGCCACAGCAACCACTTACCATCAGGTGGACTGTGGGCTCGTTTGTCACCCTTATTCTATAAAAAAAAAAAATTTTGTTGGCGTATCCAATTTAAGGAATTATCAATATAAATATCAAGATTTTTGACATTGTCAAAGTAAGGGATTACAACTCCATCGAATACGATAGATGGTACGGTGAATCAGCCAATTCTTGAAATAAAGCTCTGGCTACCAATAATGATAGCCTGTGACTTTTTAGGATTGACATTTAGGCCATATGATTTATTCCAATCATGAATAATATTTAGATCGTTATTTAATGTAGCGATTGTATTCGGCAAATTCTTAAGAGTTGACTGGGTGTAAATCTGGACATCATCTGCATAAATGTGGCAGAGAGAAGATATTTTATGAGTAATTGAATTAATGAAAATGGAAAAGAGTAAAGGTGACAACACGCCGCCCTACGGCACGCCTGCAGTAATATCACACCAAGATTTGTGAGTTTCATCGACACGAATACATTGCCGACGGCCACAGCGATAACTTTGAAACCAGTTAATTACTGATGTATGAATGGCTTTTGTTTAGATATTTGTAAGAAACATTTTTTTCTTTTTATATAGAATAGGGGCAAACGAGCTTGCGGTTCACCTAATAGTAAGTGTTGACCGCCACACATTAACAACTGCAACACCAGGGGATTTTAAGGTGCGTTGCCGGCCTTTACGAATGAGTAAGCTTGAAGGTTCCTAAGTCGTATCAATCTGGAAAAATCATCTGTTATATCTTCTATTTTTAAGTATATAATTGGAAGAATTTTCAACGAAATTCATATTATATTTTGTTAGTGGTCCCACAAGCGAAAGTAAATGAGACGATCATTTTAGATCCTACAACATTTGAGTTTTAGTCGCCACGATTGGCAGTTGAATTAGCGATCGTAGTACCATGTCCCTTAACTTTGACGTACTCTTCATCACTGCTTTGGGTTTTTATTTCATTAATAATGTTTATAAATTAAGAGCATTTAAATAAAAACGGTTGCATGCAGACACATAAATTGCCTGGCAAATATTTGATTTACATATAACGTTTCATATTATACTTACCAAATTAGAAAACTAAAAGCAATTCCCATGTAATATGAATGTTTCTGTAGTTGTCAAGGGCTACAGTTTCATTTCATTTTAAAGCGCAAATACAAATTACGTCGAGTAGGAATATATTCATCAGCAAATACTCACAGCTTGAATTCGCATTTTAAAATATATTATCTAAAATAATTTTATCTAAACTTATATTATAAAGAGAAAATTTTGGTTTTTTGTTTGTAATGGATAAACTCAAAAACTACTAAACCGATTTTAAAATTTCTTTTACCTATAGAAAGCTACATTATCGTTGAATAATATATTAACGACGGAGCCTCCAAAACACAAAAATCTTTATCTTCTTTATCAGCTCTTTATGGGCACAGTGCATTTCTGGATATAGGGAGAATTATTTTAACGAATAGTTACACCATTTCAAATAACAAAATTGGATAATAAATTAGGTCAAATTGTATACAGTCTACAGTATCTTTTAGATGCGATATATCCTGATATTGAAAATCTGCAATAAAAAAATACAGTCGGCTTTGTTTGAAATAGTTTCATCAAGAAGGATTTATTAAAGAGGTAAACCATGATACAACAAAAAGTGCCAGGCGATTTAAGATGTTATAAGTCTAATTAATGATTCAGTCTGCAACATTGAAGACACAGTTTCACAACCCACAAGAATTTTTGAATTTTCTAAATCCGGCGGGTTTGCCATCACAAGCCCTATAGTAAAAGTCAGTACTCCATTATACTATTTAGAATTTCAATCCCACCCAGTATGTGTAATAGCACAAATTTTTAACAAAAGAACTAAGAACACTGTGATTGATGCAACCATCCTCACTGGGCCCACAGCCGTAGAGCTTGCGTACATTCCACGTATTCCGATGATACCGAAGACATACCTACATCTTCAATTCCTGTTAAGTATCGTTTGATAAGTAAGTCACAGGATAAACTTCTGGCCTCTTAGATCTGAGAAAGAGTGCTTTTCTCATGGGCAATTATATCTTGGTCTGTATCAAATAAGAATTAAAAAATTGAATTAATCTTTATGAAAAACTAGATGACGTACCCGCGACATCGTTCACGTGGACAAATGCCGATTGTAATAATTATTTTACCGTTACTTTTATGTTTACCGTACGTTGAAAATTTCTAATGCTGAATTACTTATAATTTGCTTTAATATTTCAGCTAGGCGAGCAACCAGATGCAAATAGATTTAATGAAATTGTTACTAATTATAAGCTAATTAACAGTATGCTCAGCGATGAAGGCAAACACCAGGAAAACATTCAAGCTTCAAGTAATTTATGCATTGTTGGCTAGGACTACATTAGTACTTAAAGAGATTTTTGAAATGTAAAACGTCGTGTACTATAGAAGAAAACATACAACATAATATAGTCAAGTTATAAATCCCGCCAAGTTCTTTTTTAATTTACAAAGCGTTACACTTGCCTGTCAAATAATTTTGAATTCTACCCAGTATTACATAAGGACATTAATTTCAAGGTCTCAACTTAGTTACAAATTCACTCTTGAACCTGCTTATTTAGCAGAAGAGACTGAAATAACGGACTACAAATATATAGCTTATATTCTAAATTTCCGAAACTACACCATGGGATGGTGACAGTGGGATTCATCACTCTATAATTCTAACTTTATGTGTAGGATCAAATCATTCCAAATATCCATATCAAGCCGGATATAACGAACGATCGTTAATTATGGAAAAAAGCTTACAAGATTTTTACGAGGTTAAGCTTTGCTGCAGTTATATTATGGTTGCAGTACGAATTGGTTGGCTCGACCGGTGAAGGACTACGCTCTCACAGAGTACAAGCTTGTAATAGCAGCTTAACACTGTTGTTTTTCGTATGGTGTGTGTAGAGAATCGGAGACCCTTTTTATTGGTAACAAGATATTCCATCTTAGACTTCAGGGTGACAACGCATCTGCATTTGACTTTTAGGATAGCCTGTGACTTTTAGGATTGACATTTAGGCCATATGATTTATTCCAATCATGAATAATATTTAGATCGTTATTTAATGTGCGATTGTATTCGGCAAATTCTTAAGAGTTGACTGGGTGTAAATCTGGACATCATCTGCATAAATGTGGCAGAGAAGATATTTTATGAGTAATTGAATTAATGAAAATGGAAAAGAGTAAGCGATTTAAGATGTTATAAGTCTAATTAATGATTCAGTCTGCAACATTGAAGACACAGTTTCCACAACCCACAAGAATTTTTGAATTTTCTAAATCCGGCGGGTTTGCCATCACAAGCCCTATAGTAAAAAGTCAGTACTCCCATTATACTATTGAGAATTTCAATCCCACCCAGTATGTGCAATAGCACAAAATTTTTAACAAAAGAACTAAGATACAATGTGATTGATGCAAACATCCTCACTGGGCCCACAGCCGTAGAGCTTGCGAAAGACATACCTTACATCTTCAATTCCCTGTTAAAGTATCGTTTGATAAGTAAGTCACAGGACAAACTTATGGCCTCTTAGATCTGAGAAAAGAGTGCTTTTCTCATGGGCAATTATATCTTGGTCTGTATCAAATAAGAATTAAAAAAATTGAATTAATCTTTATGAAAAACTAGATGACGTACCCGCGACATCGTTCACGTGGACAAATGCCGATTGTAATAATTATTTTACCGTTACTTTTATGTTCACCGTACGTTGAAAATTTCTAATGCTGAATTACTTATAATTTGCTTTAATATTTCAGTTAGGCGAGCAACCAGATGCAAATAGATTTAATGAAATTGTTACTAATTATAAAGCTAATTAACAGTATGCTCAGCGATGAAGGCAAACACCAGGAAAACATTCCAAGCTTCCAAGTAATTTATGCATTGTTGGCTAGGACTACATTAGTACTTAAAGAGATATTTGAAATGTAAAACGTCGTGTACTTTATAGAAGAAAACATACAACATAATATAGTCAAGTTATAAATCCCCGCCAAGTTCTTTTTTTAATTTACAAAGCGTTACACTTGCCTGTCAAATAATTTTGAATTCTACCCAGTATTACATAAGGACATTAATTTCAAGGTCTCAACTTAGTTACAAATTCACTCTTGAATTTCGTAATTGAATTATGACTTCGCGCAAATTATTATAAGCCTGTAAGACCAAGATCGAGCCAATTAATTAACTTGATCTTGTTGATTGCCAGTTTAAATCCCAGGTCGTATAAATTGTGAAAGACAGTCTTCGTGTATCACCTAATTAATACTAAATAGGAATGTCTTATTTTACAACATTTACTTTTAAAATTTGTGAATCTGTTATGAGTAACATACTCCGCGAGCCGCAACCTGCTTATTTAGCAGAAGAGACTGAAATAACGGACTACAAATATATAGCTTATATTCTAAATTTCCGAAACTACACCCCATGGGATGGTGACAGTGGGATTCATCACTCTATAATTCTAACTTTATGTGTAGGATCAAATCATTCCAAATATCCATATCACGCCGGAGATAACGAACGATCGTTAATTATGGAAAAAGCTTACAAGATTTTTACGAGGTTAAGCTTTGCTGCAGTTATATTATGGTTGCAGTACGAATTGGTTGGCTCGACCGGTGAAGGACTACGCTCTCACAGAGTACGAGCTTGTAATAGCAGCTTAACACTGTTGTTTTCGTATGGTGTGTAGAGAATCGGAGACCCTTTTATTGGTAACAAGATATTCCATCTTAGACTTCAGGGGTGACAACGCATCTGCATTTGACTTTTAGGATAGCCTGTGACTTTTTAGGATTGACATTTAGGCCATATGATTTATTCCAATCATGAATAATATTTAGATCGTTATTTAATGTAGCGATTGTATTCGGCAAATTCTTAAGAGTTGACTGGGTGTAAATCTGGACATCATCTGCATAAATGTGGCAGAGAGAAGATATTTTATGAGTAATTGAATTAATGAAAATGGAAAAGAGTAAAGGTGACAACACGCCGCCCTACGGCACGCCTGCAGTAATATCACACCAAGATTAGTGAGTTTCATCGACACGAATACACTGCCGACAGCCAGCGATAACTTTGAAACCAGTTAATTACTGATGTATGAATGGCTTTTGTTTAGATATTTATAAAACATTTTTTCTTTTATATAGAATAGGGGCAAACGAGCTTGCGGCTCACCTAATAGTAAGTGTTGACCGCCACACATTAACAACTGCAACACCAGGGATTTTAATGCGTTGCCGGCCTTTACGAATGAGTAAGCTTGAAGGTTCCTAAGTCGTATCAATCTGGAAAAATCATCTGTTATATCTTCTATTTTTAAGTATATAATTGGAAGAATTTTCAACGAAATTCATATTATATTTTGTTAGTGGTCCCACAAGCGAAAGTAAATGAGACGATCATTTTAGATCCTACAACATTTGAGTTTTAGTCGCCACGATTGGCAGTTGAATTAGCGATCGTAGTACCATGTCCCTTCACTTTGACGTAGTCTTCATCACTGCTTTGGGTTTTTATTTCATTAATAATGTTTATAAATTAAGAGCATTTAAATAAAAACGGTTGCATGCAGACACATAAATTGCCTGGCAGAGATTTGATTTACATATAACGTTTCATATTATACTTACCAAATTAGAAAACTAAAAGCAATTCCCATGTAATATGAATGTTTCTGTAGTTGTCAAGGGCTACAGTTTCATTTCATTTAAAGCAAATATAAATTACGTCAGTAGAATATATTCATCAGCAAATACTCACAGCTTGAATTCGCATTTTAAAATATATTATCTAAAATAATTTTATCTAAACTTATATTATAAAGAGAAAATTTTGGTTTTTTGTTTGTAATGGATAAACTCAAAAACTACTAAACCGATTTTAAAATTTCTTTTACCTAGAAAGCTACATTATCGTTGAATAATATATTAACGACGGAGCCTCCAAAACACAAAAATCTTTATCTTCTTTATCAGCTCTTTATGGGCACAGTGCATTTCTGGATATAGGGAGAATTATTTTAACGAATAGTTACACCATTTCAAATAACAAAATTGGATAATAAATTAGGTCAAATTGTATACAGTCTACAGTATCTTTTAGATGCGATATATCCTGATATTGAAAATCTGCAATAAAAAAATACAGTCGGCTTTGTTTGAGGGAAATAGTTTCATCAAGAAGCGATTTATTAAAGAGGTAAACCACATGATACAACAAAAAGTACCAGGCGATTTAAGATGTTATAAGTCTAATTAATGATTCAGTCTGCAACATTGAAGACACAGTTTCCACAACCCACAAAATTTTGAATTTTCTAAATCCGGCGGGTTTGCCATCACAAACCCTATAGTAAAAGTCAGTACTCCCATTATACTATTTAGAATTTCAATCCCACCCAGTATGTGTAATAGCACAAATTTTTAACAAAGAACTAAGAGACACTGTGATTGATGCAACCATCCTCACTGGGCCCACAGCCGTAGAGCTTGCGTACATTCCACGTATTCCGATGATACCGAAGACATACCCATCTTCAATTCCCTGTTAAAGTATCGTTTGATAAGTAAGTCACAGGATAAACTTCTGGCCTCTTAGATCTGAGAAAGAGTGCTTTTCTCATGGGCAATTATATCTTGGTCTGTATCAAATAAGAATTAAAAAATTGAATTAATCTTTATGAAAACTAGATGACGTACCCGCGACATCGTTCACGTGGACAAATGCCGATTGTAATAATTATTTTACCGTTACTTTTATGTTTACCGTACGTTGAAAATTTCTAATGCTGAATTACTTATAATTTGCTTTAATATTTCAGCTAGGCGAGCAACCAGATGCAAATAGATTTAATGAAATTACTAATTATAAAGCTAATTAACAGTATGCTCAGCGATGAAGGCAAACACCAGGAAAACATTCCAAGCTTCCAAGTAATTTATGCATTGTTGGCTAGGACTACATTAGTACTTAAAGAGATATTTGAAATGTAAAACGTCGTGTACTTTATAGAAGAAAACATACAACATAATATAGTCAAGTTATAAATCCCCGCCAAGTTCTTTTTTTAATTTACAAAGCGTTACACTTGCCTGTCAAATAATTTTGAATTCTACCCAGTATTACATAAGGACATTAATTTCAAGGTCTCAACTTAGTTACAAATTCACTCTTGAATTTCGTAATTGAATTATGGCTTCGCGCAAATTATTATAAGCCTGTAAGACCAAGATCGAGCCAATTAATTAACTTGATCTTGTTGATTGCCAGTTTAAATCCCAGGTCGTATAAATTGTGAAAGACAGTCTTCGTGTATCACCTAATTAATACTAAATAGGAATGTCTTATTTTACAACATTTACTTTTAAAATTTGTGAATCTGTTATGAGTAACATACTCATGAGCCTGCAACCTGCTTATTTAGCAGAAGAGACTGAAATAACGGACTACAAATATATAGCTTATATTCTAAATTTCCGAAACTACACCCCGGGATGGTGACAGTGGGATTCATCACTCTATAATTCTAACTTTATGTGTAGGATCAAATCATTCCAAATATCCATATCAAGCCGGATATAACGAACGATCGTTAATTATGGAAAAAGCTTACAAGATTTTTACGAGGTTAAGCTTTGCTGCAGTTATATTATGGTTGCAGTACGAATTGGTTGGCTCGACCGGTGAAGGACTACGCTCTCAGAGTACGAGCTTGTAATAGCAGCTTAACACTGTTGTTTTCGTATGGTGTGTGAGAATCGGAGACCCTTTTATTGGTAACAAGATATTCCATCTTAGACTTCAGGGTGACAACGCATCTGCATTTGACTTTTTAGGATAGCCTGTGACTTTTAGGATTGACATTTAGGCCATATGATTTATTCCAATCATGAATAATATTTAGATCGTTATTTAATGTAGCGATTGTATTCGGCAAATTCTTAGAGTTGACTGGGTGTAAATCTGGACATCATCTGCATAAATGTGGCAGAGAGAGATATTTTATGAGTAATTGAATTAATGAAAATGGAAAGAGTAAAGGTGACAACACGCCGCCCTACGGCACGGCACGCCTGCAGTAATATCACACCAAGATTTGTGAGTTTCATCGACACGAATACACTGCCGACGGCCACAGCGATAACTTTGAAACCAGTTAATTACTGATGTATGAATGGCTTTTGTTTAGATATTTATAAAACATTTTTTTCTTTTTTATATAGAATAGGGCAAACGAGCTTGCGGCTCACCTAATAGTAAGTGTTGACCGCCACACATTAACAACTGCAACACCAGGATTTTAAGGTGCGTTGCCGGCCTTTACGAATGAGTAAGCTTGAAGGTTCCTAAGTCGTATCAATCTGGAAAAATCATCTGTTATATCTTCTATTTTTAAGTATATAATTGGAAGAATTTTCAACGAAATTCATATTATATTTTGTTAGTGGTCCCACAAGCGAAAGTAAATGAGACGATCATTTTAGATCCTACAACATTTGAGTTTTAGTCGCCACGATTGGCAGTTGAATTAGCGATCGTAGTACCATGTCCCTTCACTTTGACGTAGTCTTCATCACTGCTTTGGGTTTTTATTTCATTAATAATGTTTATAAATTAAGAGCATTTAAATAAAAACGGTTGCATGCAGGCACACATAAATTGCCTGGCAGAGATTTGATTTACATATAACGTTTCATATTACACTTATCAAATTAGAAAACTAAAAGCAATTCCCATGTAATATGAATGTTTCTGTAGTTGTTAAGGGCTACAGTTTCATTTCATTTTAAAGCGCAAATACGAATTATGTCGAGTAGGAATATATTCATTTGCAACTACTCACAGCTTGAATTAGCATTTTAAAATATATTATCTAAAATAATTTTATCTAAACTAATATTATAAAGAGAAAATATTGTTTTTTTGTTTGTAATGGATAAACTCAAAAACTACTAAACCGATTTTAAAATTTCTTTTACCTATAGCTACATTATCGGTGAATAATATATCAACGATGGAGCCTCCAAAACACAAAAATCTTTATCTTCTTTATCAGCTCTTTATGGGTACAGTGCATTTCTGGATATAGAGAATTATTTTAACGAATAGTTACACCATTTCAAATAACAAATTGGATAATAAATTAGGTCAAATTGTATATAGTCTACAGTATGTTTTAGATGCGATACATCCTGATATTGAAAATCTGCAATAAAAAAATACAATCGGCTTTTTTTGAGGGAAATAGTTTCATCAAGAAGCGATTTATTAAAGAGGTAAACCACATGATACAACAAAAAGTACCAGGCGATTTAAGATGTTATAAGTCTAATTAATGATTCAGTCTGCAACATTGAAGACACAGTTTCCACAACCCACAAGAATTTTTGAATTTTCTAAATCCGGCGGGTTTGCCATCACAAGCCCTATAGTAAAAAGTCAGTACTCCCATTATACTATTTAGAATTTCAATCCCACCCAGTATGTGTAATAGCACAAATTTTTTAACAAAAGAACTAAGAGACACTGTGATTGATGCAACCATCCTCACTGGGCCCACAGCCGTAGAGCTTGCGTACATTCCACGTATTCCGATGATACCGAAAGACATACCTTACATCTTCAATTCCCTGTTAAAGTATCGTTTGATAAGTAAGTCACAGGGATAAACTTCTGGCCTCTTAGATCTGAGAAAAGAGTGCTTTTCTCATGGGCAATTATATCTTGGTCTGTATCAAATAAGAATTAAAAAATTGAATTAATCTTTATGAAAACTAGATGACGTACCCGCGACATCGTTCACGTGGACTAATGCCGATTCTAATAATTATTGTACCGTTACTTTTATGTTTACCGTACGTTGAAAATTTCTAATGCTGAATTACTTATAATTTGCTTTAATATTTCAGTTAGGCGAGCAACCAGATGCAAATAGATTTAATGAGATTGTTACTAATTATAAAGCTAATTAACAGTATACTCAGCGATGAAAGCAAACACCGGGAAAACATTCCAAGCTTCCAAGTAATTTATGCATTGTTGGCTAGGACTACATTAGTACTTAAAGAGATTTTTGAAATGTAAAACGTCGTGTACTTTATAGAAAACATACAACATAATATAGTCAAGTTATAAATCCCCGCCAAGTTCTTTTTAATTTACAAAGCGTTACACTTGCCTGTCAAATAATTTTGAATTCTACCCAGTATTACATAGGACATTAATTTCAAGGTCTCAACTTAGTTACAAATTCACTCTTGAATTTCGTAATTGAATTATGGCTTCGCAAATTATTATAAGCCTGTAAGACCAAGATCAGGCAATTAATTAACTTGATCTTGTTGATTGCCAGTTTAAATCCAGGTCGTATAAATTGTGAAAGACAGTCTTCGTGTATCACCTAATTAATACTAAATAGGAATGTCTTATTTTACAACATTTACTTTTAAAATTTGTGAATCTGTTATGAGTAACATACTCGCGAGCCGCAACCTGCTTATTTAGCAGAAGAGACTGAAATAACGGACTACAAATATATAGCTTATATTCTAAATTTCCGAAACTACACCCCATGGGATGGTGACAGTGGATTCATCACTCTATAATTCTAACTTATGTGTAGGATCAAATCATTCCAAATATCCATATCAAGCCGGATATAACGAACGATCGTTAATTATGGAAAAAAGCTTACAAGATTTTTACGAGGTTAAGCTTTGCTGCAGTTATATTATGGTTGCAGTACGTATTGGTTGGCTCGACCGGTGAAGGACTACGCCTCACAGAGTACGAGCTTGTAATAGCAGCTTAACACTGTTGTTTTTCGTATGGTGTGTGTAGAGAATCGGAGACCCTTTTTATTGGTAACAAGATATTCCATCTTAGACTTCAGGGGTGACAACGCATCTGCATTTTGATTCTTAATCGAGGATAGATGGTCAAAAAGGTTTTTCGTTATTAATTATTACCAATATTCTTATAAACATTACTGTTACTACATCGTCAATACTATCTTCATCACAGCCCGTTTATAGTTCACTGCAGTCTTTTCCAGAAAACACAGAAAACGCAAAGCACGGAGAAGTCACAAGAAACGGTTCTGAGCTCCTGAGGCTCCAATCAACCAATTATTTACTTTCTATGTGTTTACCAGATCGTTACTCTATCTAGTGGGATTCGGTCTAAGTTTCTCTTACCGGTAGAAGACTGTCACTAGACTAGACTAGTCTAGACGTGAACAAAGCTAGTGGACCTGATGGTATACCAGCTATAGTTATAAAGGTTGCACCTGAGTTGTCTCCTGTGTTGACACGCTTGTTCCGCCTCTCATTTAAAACTGAAATAGTGGCCAAAGCTAGCCAATGTGCAGCCTGTGCTTAAAAAGGTAGTCGTACCGACCCTGCCAACTATCGACCAATTTCAATTACCTGCATACTTTGCAAGATTATGGAGCATATATTGGACGCCCACCTCATGGCATACCTAGAGCAAAATGATCTCCTCAGTGAGCGCCAGTACGGGTTTCGCCGAAATCGATTAATTGGGGACCTTCTAGCGTATGCCACTCACAAATGGGGCGAAGCCCCCGAGAACAGTGGTGACGCACTTGCTGTTTCCCTCGATGATTCGAAGGCTTTTTTGACAGGGTTTGGCACGCTAGTCTATTGGGCAAGCTTTCAGTGTACGGCTTATCCCCTGGCCTGATTGACTGGGTAAAGGACTTTCTGAGTGAACGATTTCTCCGAGTCGTCATCGATGGCTGCTCGTCCTGTATTATTGCGACAAACGTCGCTGTTCCTCAGGGATCTGTTCTTTCCGCAACTCTCTTCCTGCTGCATATAAATGATCTGCTCATTCCCGGTATCTAGGGTTTGCAGACGACAGCACAGTTGTGGAGAGATACCAACAAAGTGCCCGGGCCAGTCAGGATCAAATCCTGTCCGAACGAGAGGATATGGTTGAGCGTATGAATCTCACACTACAGGGAGTCTCCGAATGGGGCGATGCCAATTACGTGAGATTCAACGCCTCCAAAACACTGTCTTTTCACCGTTAAAAGGAGCCCGCTCTTTCTGGCTCCTACTTTCCGGAATGTATCCTTGGAGTACACTGACCGCCTTCAGTTGTTAGGGGTTGAATTTTCTCCGAATCTCAACTATGGGCAGTTCATTGAGTTCAGAGCCAAAGCAGCCGCAAGAAAACTTGGTGTCCATGCAGGGGTGTGGTGGTACTTCACGCCGGGGCAGCTTCTTACCTTCCTCGCACAACTTCCTTGTGGAATCGATTACCACCAGCGATTTTTCCGGACCGATACGACTTAGGGACCTTCAAGAAAAGAGCCTACTCCTTCTTAAAAGGCCGGCAACGCATTTGCAATTCCCCTAGTGTTGCAGTTGTTCATAGGCGGCGGTAGTCACTTACCATCAGGTGAGCCGCATGCTCGTTTGCCCCTCTCCTATAAAAAAATATATATATATATATATATATATATATATATATATATATATATATATATATGTAAAGCAAGTCCGGTCGTGCATGGAGTACTGCTGTCACATATGGGCTGGTGCTGCAAAATGCCACCTGGCAGCGTTGGACTCAGTGGAGAGACGTGGTAAGAGGCTCATTGGTGACCTTGATTTGGTTGAAACCAATCTTGTCAGCCTCGAGCACAGGCGCAGAATAGCCAGTCTCTCGGTATTCTATAGGATGCATTTCGTTGAATGTGCGCAGGAATTACACGCTTTAATTCCTGCCACTCCTTTTCACCATCGGACAACCAGGCGATCGGTGAGTCTTCACATCTTTGTTGTCGATATTCCACTCATTAGAACCAAACGGTTTGCTTCGTCTTTTGTAATGCGTACAGCAAGGGAGTGGAATAATTTGCCGGCGTCTATCTTTCCGTCCGAATACAATCTGGGCTTCTTCAAGGCAAGAGTGAATAGGCTTTTGTTATGCTAAGACAGTGCGATTTACCATCTAGGGCTGCATCACCACTTACCACCAGGTGGGATTGTGGTCAAACACTCGCTTGTAATAAGTAAAAAATAAAAGAGAAAAAACTTTGCCCTTGTTGCCACACCTGATGGGCGGGATGTCAATAGTAGCTTTTGATTTGGCCAAGTAGTTGGAATTTATATCCCTCTAGAGCACATATTGTGTGTAATAAGTGTGTTTTTAAGACAGAGTGATGTTATATCCTCAAAACTCTCCACGAAAAAAATAAAAGCTACCAAATCGTAAAGGATACCTTTATCTAGTCTACAGTCTCCGGTTCTCTTCACTCACCATACCAAACACAGCAGTGTTAAGCTGCCATTTTACGCTAGAATTCTGTGAGAGCGAGATTCTTCCCGGTCTAGCTGACCCATTCATACTACAACCATAATATAGCTGCAGCGTCGTGCAGTTTCAGATAATATTCGGATGTAGTCTTCGTTCTTGACATCGACTGGTAGGATATAATCATCACAAATAATGTACATAATATCGATACCTCCAATTTACACTACGCCAACTAGGATTTTGTAGGTTTACAGGAGAAGCTCTTAAAGAAAAACATTGATAATTTTTTTATACCACACCTATATTAATGATATTTTCAGGATGAATAAATAATTTGCTGTTACTTCTAACTGCATAATTGGATTTTAATTATTTTTAAAAGTTTTAAAATTAGCTCTAGTTAGCGGAGTTTAAGACGGAAAAATGTCATTTGAGATTCCGTTACACTCCGCCAACTCAGAGTTAGCGGAGCATATCTCGGAATATGAGAGAACTCAAAAATCTTAATCAAACCCATACTAGAATATTATTACGTATTAATTTTAAAGTACATCCAATAATAGAATTATTTTAGTGCTTCAACTTAAATACCTTGATAAAATGTTCTCTTATTTCTAAATTTAAAAAGTTAGCGTTTTGTAATCGGAAAGTAATAAAATCAACTACGTGTTACATGCCGCTAACACATACATAGCGTAGAATAATACGACCAGTGTTAACAGGTAGCGTTTTGTTTGACACAAAATATGAATAAAATCGTATGTTTTTCCAATAATTTATATTAAAATTTACAAAATTAGTCAAAATAATATTATTGTTAATAATAATAACATGTTACAAATATACTGAATTATCAAAATTATTTATAATTAATCTCTTTTTTGGTAGTGGGTAATATACCTAAGATGGAAATGAAAAAAATATTGTTTTTGTAGTTTAATATTAAATATAAAATTTTAACCCTATATACTAATCACTGTATAAACGTAATTGTTTAATAATATAGAGATCAATCAGCACAATTGTTGTGAACTAAACTAACTTTTTAATTAATACAAAAGAATTAGAACAATCTCAGCTACAGTCAAGATTCCCATAAAATTAGCATCAAATTCTTTTATGAAGTAGTATACACGTGACTAAAATATTTTAAATTATAATAATCGCTTAAATTACTTAAAGTATTTACGAGATCAATCAGCATGTTTCACTCCATAACTATGAACTTACAAAACAATTATTCTGAATAAAAAACTGAAATAGTTACGAAATAAGGAAGCAAGACACTGATTCAGATGACATCAATGCTCGTCTTTGCTTCCATCAAGTTCGTGGTCGACCTCTGCCACTGGTAAATTCTTATAAAATTATGATATTTATGAGGTACGATATTATTATCATAGAAATAAAGGAAATCTTTGTATTTAGCCCTATTTATTTTCAATAAATGGGTATATGCTTTAATCTGGAAAAGGTTTTGAGCGAGACTGTCACGTACTTGATTGTTTAAAGCATTGTATCTGCTGACTTTCTACATCACCTAAGCTGTATTTATAACGTAACATTCCTATATTTTATGGAGTAGCCCCGATCTCTTTGACTTTATTCCAAGAAACCTTATCATTAGTAACACTTTTTGTCCAATTTTTTTTGTAAATACCCTTTTAAAATCTAAGATCATATTTTCTTTACTTCTACGACTTTATACGGCTTGTCATTTACTTTTGCCCATCGTACTAAGGAGTACCATTCATCTGGCGAATAAATTTCTCTTCCTTTGGCTGATTTTTCGATCAGGGCATGCACCGAATCGCCTTCGTTTTGTGTATGTCCCTTCTCCATGAAGCGATGATAAATTTTATTTTCAGATTAATTGCCGCTAACAAGTACATGTAGTAAACTATCCGGTTACGATTTTGCCCCCACAATTATCTGACCATAGATAAATCATAAAGACAACTAGAGACTTCATTTGCCCCTCTCTTTTGGTTTGTTCGTCCCACATGTAACAGAATGCTTCTTTATGCGCTATGTCATACACAGTAAAATTATATACGTTAAGCTTTCGTCTGTAATAATAAATACTAATGTTTACATGTGGTGCGTTCAGTACTTTCTGAAAATCAAATACAATGCATGCTTTTTTATTATCATTAGTTGCTATTAATTTATTTTCTAGTTTAAGCTTTCGAGAATACTCCTTTTCTTTTTGATGAATTGTATATTTTTCGTTCTGCTCATCAGTAACTTCAGATATGTTCTTAAATTGATGGCAGAGGTCACACTGATCCTTTTTCGGAACATGAAAGCCTATCTTTAAATTTGCATTGACTATGTCCTTGTATTGTCTTAAAGTTTGCACTCTACTATTATAATTATTTTCTGCACACCATTCTGGATACATTTTGAACATTTTTGAAAATGATAATGAGGGATCTAAATATTTTATACTTGTTATGTAATTTTCAAAACTTTTTTATTTCTTTAAATTTTTTTAAGAAATTTAGGGAGCATAATATTATTACTTTAATGAGTAATTTTCCATTAAAACCTGAAAATGAGTAAAAATTGAGTTGGCGTAGTGTTCATTGGAGGTATCGATATGCTGTGAATTGGTAAGTGCTTTTAGTCCCAGATTTTTTTTCCGACAATTTCAAAGGAATGTTATGGTTTTACATACTAACCATACAACTGCACACTAACCATACAAAACAGCACTATTATGCTGCTATTTCAAGCTGATATTTTGTGAAAGTGTGCTTTTTACCCGACCGAGACAGCCCAATCTTGCTGCAACCAGACAACATAAGTTAGTACAATCTCTAAAAATGTCGGAAAATATCAATGTATTGCTATAACGTTGTGATGCAAGTGTATCTGCAAACATGTGCACTAAGACATTCCACTTCCAATACGTATGCGATAAGATAGGAGTTAAATTAGAATGCAGTACTAGATATATAAGAACAATCACAATATATTCAAATTCAAAAATTAACAATTTGTAATTTTGCTAAAATGTCGACGCCAAATCTAATTTGGACCCGGACAGAACGGGTTGACTTATTTATGTATTGGGTCACGCGCTCATCAAATAAAACTTATGTAATAAGACTGGTTAACGACAGATCTTCATACTTTCTTTGTCATCATTATTACATATTATGTAACGTTCATGTTCACACCTACGCCGGTAGTTGTTGGGAGCACTACACTCGAAGTTGTCGACAAGTATTAAACATACTTGGACAAATATTCCGACTAGGTAAGTCCAACTTTGACCGAGAGGTCAATGGACGGATTCAACTCGGCTGGGCAGCGTTCGGAAGATTACGACACATTTTCTCGACAGGTATACCTCAAAACTTTAAAATAAGATTATAAGCCAATGCGTGTCGCCATATGACATATGGTGACATATGGTTCTGAGACATGGTCCTTCACTGCTAGCCGTATGATGAAGTTCTAGTTCGGTGTGCCAGCTATAGAGAGGGATATTCTCGAGGGTTTTCGAGCGTGATAAACTAAGAAATAAGGTTATCCGCAGTAGAACCAGACTAACCGACATAGCCCAATAGATTAGTAAGCTGACGTGGCAATGCAGTGGGCCGGCCATATAACTCGAAGAACCGACAAACTATGGGAAGTAAATGTTCTCGAGTGGCAGCCTTGTACCGGTAGGCGAAGTGTAAGGTGGCTCCTACTAGATGAAGTGACGACCTGGTAAGATATGCAGGAAGTTGATGGATGCAGGTGGTTTACGACCGTATTTTGTCGCATTCCTTGGGGGAGGTCTATGTTCAGCTTTTGCTGCTTTTTGCTCTAGATATTGTTGCTAAAAACTGTTTCGGCAACAATATCTAGAGGAAGGCAACATATGGCCCAGCCGAGGCGGACTCCTTACTGTCATGGTAGTCAGTGCTTTGACGGTGTACATAAATATGAAATGTTGATAACTGCATTTTTGCAACTAATCTAGTAGTGTTTCAATTTTGTTAGGATAAGTTAAGGGACAATACTTAACGCAGAAAAGTTGGTTTTTGATTTGTTTAAGTGTTTCTGTTGATTGATGAAGCAATTCATTGCGATAAACGCTTTCTTTTGGTTTGGACTTTTGTATTTGTCATGTTAAATATAACTATTTGACAGCTGAATACGCTGACATGACTTAATGTACTAATGATGTGATAAAATATTTTTAATAAAAGTAAAAGCCGATTTCAAAGAACTAAAAATAAAAAAATCACATTTTGAAGTCGGTGCACATAAAGAAGAATTCAAGCCCGGGTTTCTATCAATACTGGAACGGATCGGTATTAGAGGAGCCCCACTTTGACTGTTTAGTGACTATTTGACAGATAGGAAGCAGATGGTCAAATTGGGAGATTATATCAGTGAGAGCGCAAACGTGTCTTTCGGTGTCCCTCAGGAAGTGTTCTTGGACCCACACTTTTCTTAATATTTGTAAATGATCTGTGTAACATGACAATCATGAACGCTAAGATATTCTCCTACGCAGATGACACTGCCGTTGTTTTTACTGGGAATTCCTGGAAGAAGGTTAAAGAGAACGCAGAAAAGGGTCTTGAGCAAATAGGAAAATGGCTGTGTTGTAATTTTCTTACACTAAACACTGCTAAAAGTAGTTATGTTTATTTTAACATTAACAACAACACTCAACCTGACCACTTTGAGATAAAGATACATAAATGTAACAGTACAACAGATAGACAAAATTGCCATTGTCCTACTATGCATAAAATAGAAGAAGTAAAATACTTGGGTGTATTATTAGACCAAAGACTGTCTTGGTACACATATCTTGAACACGTCAGGCAAAGAATAAGAAAACTTACATGGATTTTCAAGATATTGCGACATGTAGTGCCAAGAGCAGATACAAAGCCAGGAGATATGAATAGAAGTCTTCTCAGGGATATTTATATATCTCTGGTACAGTCAATACTTATATACTGCATACCTATATGGGGTGGAGCTGCTAAAACACGCTTCTTTGAGCTCGAACGAGCTCAGCGTAGCCTCATAAAGGTTATGTTTTTCAAAGAGCGAAGATCCTGTATGAATTTTCGAACGATGCGACATGTATTTAAGATTGCTGCTTTTTGTAAATTAATGTATGAGTTCGGTGATATGTCTAGCATTTTCAAACTATGATGTATATATTCTTCGGGATTATTCCGGTGGTAGAAAGTACTATGGGTATTATAAAAACTTTTTTCATCTTTCACATTCTTGTTATTTCTTCTTTCAGTTCTGTGTATTTATTTATTTTTTCGGTTATAGTTTTAATAAAATTATGCGTACTAGGTTTATTATTAGGTTATTGTTATTATTATTGTTGAATAAAACTATTTTTACGGATTTTGTCGCGTTTAATTTTACTATTTTGATTCCCGACGGGTGCTTTACAGCAACCCATGGTCACTGAGACTGAGATGTTTGACGTCCCGATGTCATAGTTAGCCCGGCTACCTTCAGTTTTTTAATATTAATTTTTGGTTCGATCTACGCAGAATGAGCTTACAGTATCTTGAAGTCTTGCAGTGGTATGTTTGGGTTTGAATTTAATTTTGTTAATTATAGGATCCCAAGCAGATGGCAGCACCAATCCATCTTCTCTATTGAAATTAGGATGTTTTTTAATTTCAATAGCCTCGCGTATCATCCTTGGTAGGAATCGGTGTTCTTTTGCGAGGATTTGTGGTCTATCAAATCTGATGTAATGGCGGGGACGATCTTGAACATGTTCACAGACTGCAGACTTCCCAGAGTTTTATTTTTATTCAATGTGTAGTGTTCGCGTAAATATAAGAAATCATTATTATTATTATTATCAAATTTTACCCTTTTTACTAAATTAAGAAATGTCTCTAATCTTTATAATCTCAATATCGTGTAAATAGTTACAATAATAAACTTTATCCTCTATTTTGACACACTTAGGGGAGGATTTTTTTTTCTCCAACTTTTACTTACACCCCATAACCTATTAAATAAAAAAAAATTGGTTCCAAAATGTCGAAGATATCGCGTGTCTTTACATCCGATTATATGTGGGTATCCTAAAGGCAAAAACCTATTCAGGCTTTTGTTAAGCTAAGTAAGTGCTCTTTACCATCAGATGGGATAGAAGTCAAGCACTGGCTTATACCTCCTCATTTTTGAAGTCAGTTAAAAATCAAACTAAGAAAAATTGTGTCGAAAGGCCATGTGCTACGCAAAGTAAGGGTGAACATATACCGTTGCTTAAATTTGTGAGTGCAACGTGGGGGAGGGTATATTGTAAACCTAAAAATTTAATTAATTTACCAGCACTTACAGTGAGTAATTATTAGGGGATTGTCGACAAGCTATGATAATATTGTTTTCCGAGCCACCCGCTCCGCGCCGCCGCTGGAAAACCCGCGCGTAAAGGAACCGCGCAACGCTGCCACTTTTACCAAGTACGTTATGAACGAACTTTACATTGTATTATACAGATGTTTCTTTACGTGGGATTTTAATTGGTATTAATTTTGTTTGAATATTAAAAATTATCAATGAATTTTCAATTAATTATTTTTTACAAGACTACTATCAATTAACACTGTGTTTTCATTTAATGTCAAACTTATCGCAATAGATTGTATACACACCTTTATTTATATATAACTAGCAATCCTTTCGGCTTCGCACGGGTGATTTCTGGATCTCGAAAACAGTGCCATCTACCGACTTCAATTGTGCTCAACTGTTTGAGTTGGACGCAATTAAACACGCAAAAAAATTTCATCATAATGGGTCCAGTCGTTTAGGAGGAGTTCAATGACAAAGGGTTGACTGAAGAGAATGCCACAAGGTTAAGGCATTAAATACGCCCATTGTTGCCTTTAATTAAAATATCTTAAATTAAAGGTTAAATTAATTAATCAATGAACTTGCGAATTATAATATTTTATACGGTTCAATATTCAGACACAATATCGCTTGGGCCAGTGAATGGGAATTACATTAATTTAGAAAGTTGTGATGTTGTTACATGGTGAAAATAGTAGAATTTAGACAAGGAAGAAAATCAAAGGGAATAAATGTTGAGCGTACAACATGCCACACAAACATCGTGTTGGAAAAGCAAGTCAAACATTCGTTAGTGATCCGTTTGTCTCGTATATGTCAAACGTGACTGGCCTTTCGAATGAATTTGAATACGCACATGTTAAGGAGTGTTACGTAAAAGGATAGTCCATAGCTTAGATCGACTTTATTTAGTTAAAAGAAAAACTATTTCCTTATTTTAAATTTTAGTAAGTATTTTATGAATAAAAATTGATTATAATATAACAAAAACATTTGTTCAGTAAAAAGCATTTAATAACTTGCGAGTAGTAAAGCTAACTGCGTAGCGGCGGTGTAATAATATCCACTATCCCATATCGTCTTGTGGGAATATGAAAAAGGTGATGGGCAGCAGCATCATCCTGATAACAACTTAAAAATAAAACATCTGCGTTAGCCAACTCGCCTGCCAAGTATAGTAACTATGACAAAATCCACGTATGAGACAATCTATGGTGGAGGCCTATGTTCAGCAGTAGGCTTTTATAGACTGTAATGGATGGATGGATGAAGTAGCTATAAGCAAATATACATAGTAGAACAGTGTTGTAGCTATGCAAAAGAACAAACCAGTTCAACTACATTTTGAACCTTATGATACATAAATATAGCAACAATCGCATAGATAAGCGATTGCACGTATGGCAGATTTAAAATTCCTAATGAGTTAAATATTAACACTTTCACTGTCCGGTTTTCAGACACAATAGTAAGATAATAGCAATGACCTATATGTAGTGCACGGCACACGAAAGGGTTAAAATTTCGAAGCCGGTATTGCTGACAAAAATATAAACATGTAGGAGTGAGCAGCAGATTTAAGGTTAATCCTATGAGGCCTGTGCCAAAATACTCCAAAATATAAAAAGATGTATATTATATCTACTATTGGAACAAAATTTCAAACATATTTAACAAGTAGAATATGTTTAAACGAAAATGTACTACAACTTAATGTATGTTCACCGACTTTATGGTAACGGTTGAACCGGTTTAAATGATTTTTGTATAATGATTTCTTATATTTACGCGAACATTACATAAAACAAATTTAACGGATTTTATCGCGTTTAATTTAAGTTTTATTTTTTTAAATTAATATTCAAGAATGGAATGTTAGCCCGGCTACACCTTACACATCGGGACGTCAAACACCTTAGTCCCCCCCGTGACCATGGGTGCAGTGAAGCACCCGAAACGTCGGGACTTAAAAAGTTAAATTAAACGCTATAAAATATGTAAAATTAGTTTCATTAATGATTTTTGTTTTATTAAAAATACCTCAAGGGTTACATACACATTCAATTGTAAAGAAAAAACTTCACCCCTAAGAGTGGAAAATATGGAATGGAGTTTTCGTTCTTAGTATCTAAACGACATTCTAGTTTATAGCTGTTATCTTGAGATTTGTTATGCTTAGTCTACGCTAAAGGGTAAAAAATAATTTTTGATAAAAAACAACTTCAAAAACTAAAAAGAATAAATTAATTCCCACATAATTGCTTCTGAAGTCGGGGTTGCAGAAGCTATTAAAAATAGAATAAGGGTGACAAAGGAGCACACAGTCCATTTGATCATAAGGGATAGTGAAGTCATTTACATCTATCCCCCATTATTAATCAAAATTCAGATGCGTTATCTACACTAACTATACGAAACACACCAGCATTAAGCTGCCATTTAGTCATTTTGGTATTATGTGGGAGCGTGATCCCATTTGTGCTACAACCATAATATTGTACCTACCTCGTTTAATATATTGAAATTATTTTATTCTTTTCAGTTTTAGAGATCGGATTTACTTCGTATTATTTTGCATGTCGAACTGGGTCATGTACCATTTATTTAAAATACCTAAAACAAGGCAACGTAAATGGTATAGAGCTGAGCTATGCTGCTGTTACACGTTAGTATTCTGTGAGAGCGTGTTTCTTCCCTGGTCGAACCGATCCATTCATGTACAACTGTAGCTTGGCTTTACCATATACCCTTAAATATATTGCTCCTTCTCCAAAAGACTGCCACACAAAGCGCGGTCGGAAAGAGAAGCGCTGTTGCTAAAACTTCGAATATACTTTTGTATTCACAACTAATCTTCTTTGTTTTATCGGGATCTATCGGATGTAAATTGACAAAAGTGAGAAAATCAAACGGAATGCGAGATCGCTGATTGGAAAAGTGGAATGCGAATAAAATGCAAACGATTGTAATACCTAAAGAGATCATGGCTCAAGGCGAGACTCAACTTTTTTCTTTCAATAACTTTTAACAAAAAATTATATTATACAACACAGTATTTGTTCGCTGATCAAAGAAGAACCTATTTGATGCATGCTGCATACATACGTATTTTTTCAGTGTTTGAAACACTCTTTAGAAGTGCTCTTTGATATATTAGCGTTTTGGACGAAATTTGTTTCATGGATGATAGGTACACTGAACCACGAACATCAAAGATTAAATGACAGCAACTATGGCAATAAACAAATATGTCAAATAATTTTTGGTTTTGGTTCGTTTTAAATTAAACTAATTTTACGGTTTTGTTTTGGTCACGGGTGGGAACATGGGTGCTGTAAAGCACCCGAAACGTCGGAAATTAAAAAGTCTAAATTAAACGCGATAAAATCTCTAAAATTAGTTTCATTTAATGTGTAATGTACACGTTAATATAAGAAGTCATTACTTAGTTCATTTTGTCTCGTTTGCATGTCAAACTTTTATACCCTAATCTCGTCATATTTTATGATGTGTTTTATGAATACGAAATCCAAATTTCTCTTCTTTTTATTGGTAACAAGATATTCCATCTCAGTCCTCACGGGTGCCAACGCATCTGCATTTTGATTCTTAATCGAGGATAGATGTAGATGTCTATGGGCTGCAGCATCCGCTTACCATCAGGTGGATGGTGTGCTCGTTTGTAGCCCTTATTCTATAAAAAAAAGTGAGAGTTTTTTAGTTATTTCTTTAGTAAAAATCGTAACGCACTCACGTTGACACACTTTTATCATTATCGCGGGCTTTCAAAAATTGTAAGTTCTCTCCAATTTTTTTTTCGACTTTTTTTTATTTATTACTACTTTTCGTTCCATATCCCATAAAGCACGTGTAACAAAGAAAACTAAATTTTTAAGATATAAGTTCTCAAATAGATTGATCACTTAATATTTTCGTATAAAATTATTGTATTAAACATTTGCAATAATTGGTCTGTGTCACAAGACTAATTAATAACTACAAAATTTTCATTCCCTATACAACTTTTTCGATTTATTCTTAAATTTACTTTGATTTACTAAACATAAATATATTATTAATAACTGTTGCAAATTATTATGATCGTAGTATGTTTGATAGCCTTAAAGTATTTTGAAGAATCACAGTAAGTATGATAAAGTGATAATCTTAATAATAGCGAAGTACTTAAAGTATTTTCGTGTTATCTTTATAAAAATAATATATATATATATATATATATATATATATATATATATATATATATAGCTCAATACACCACTGATATTAACTCCATGACTCATTTTAGATATATTCATAATATACGAATATAATTCTAGTAGTCAGACAACAAATTAATGCATAATTTCTAAATTCTAAGCATTGGTTTTAACCGTGTAGGTGCGGTGTAAGATAATCCACTACCCATATCATACCGTGGGTGTTGCAAGATACGACAAAGGGAAACTGAAACAGGAGATAAGCAGTAGCATCTTCGTAATAATAAGAAAAAAACTGCGGTTGCGCACCTAACTTCCAAGTTTGACAGCTATGGCAAATCCCTGTGAGACCATCTATGGGGAGCCCTTCGTTCAGCAGTGGACACTTGATAGGCTGTAATGGATAGTAAGCGTAGGATTGGCTGGGATGTTTTTTCATATGTCAACTGTTTGTCAGCCACATATTTTTGTTGACTTTTTCAGAATTAGTCCAGTAGATATAATATTTGATAGAAAATATTTTCGGTTAAATAAACGCATTTCTGAATTTTAACTTCATGTTGCTGTAATTGTTTCGATTTTTGGTACAAGCACTAATTTTAACATAAATTCGCGTAGTGTATTTTTTTAATATTGGTATTGTCTGTCCTATCTCTTACGTGTAATTTATTGAATTAAGGCGTCTCGCGTATCTCGAGAACGAATTATGATATCGATATCAAGCCAATTTTATTCAACGCCTGATTATATAATGAACAACAACATTATTTAGTTTTCATGAAATTTGATCAAGTAGTTTTATCCCATTCTTTATGTGAGAAACTATATGAATAATATATGTAACTGGTTTCTCGAAACGACTCCAACGATTCGAATGAAATTTTGTATTTCAATAATGTTTTTCTTTCCATGTTTATCTAGACAGGTGTTATCTATTCCTAAAGAAAAAAAACATCCACGCAGTTCACACGCGGTAGAAGTGAAACCTTCAAATGAAATGAAATATAAAACAAAAACATTTCACAGCAAATAATTTATTTAATTTGATAATTTTTAACCACAAGTGCGGCATAAAATATAACATAATAGTTTAATTTTACAGCAAATAAATGTTTGTAGTTTTTTTAGACATGTAGAGCCTAAATTTTATTGTATTAAATCAAAAAATATTTTCTTTCGACTAAAATTGCTCTGTAATAGCGACGTCTACTGAAGTTAATCAATTTTTTGATTTTGATTTTACCTATACAATGAATTCTTTAAGTAAAATCATTTTATCGAATAAGGAAACAAAAATTGTTTGACTCTCAAGGTGGCATGGTATAACTATTCTATACATATAATAAATCTGTAGAAAAGTCGTGTCTGTAATTGTAATATTTTCTTGAAAAAACAAGTTCAGGGGATTAAATAAAGGGTATTGAAGCCAAATTAGTGGTTTTTAGAATTTTTGTCTGTCTGTCTGTCTGTGCATTCCCGATTCGCGCAAAATCTACTGAACCGATTTTCATTTAATTTTATATGTAAGTAGTTAGTAACCCGGGGCAACTTATAGGCTACTATTTATCCTATTACGGAACTTAAAAAAGAAGTATTTTCCTACCTTTAGATGTTAATTTTCTATTATATATGATTATGTTATTTAATAGGCGGGATGTCGGGTGTTTTTCAAATGAATATCATATTTGTAAATAAAGTTTAAAATTAGTTTTAACCTTTACATAACAATTTGAAACTCCGCTGACGATAAACGTTTTAATTATCAAAACAGCGCCATCTATCATCAAATAAAAAGGCATATATTTTGCCTTTAGTAACTAATAAATTAAATAATATAAATAACTTACATTTATATGTTTAAATAATTAGATTTATAAAATTATTTAAAAATTCTAACGTTCAATTTTTTAGTTTTTTCGTTCTTTCATTTTAAAAGTGTAATAATTTAAACAGATAATAGTGACATCTATCGAACGTATGAAAATTTATATTTTTTTTTGAACTAAAAAACATATCAATTTTCATACGTTTGACATTACTATATCTGTATGGAAACTGATTAAAACTACCTGCAATTATTGCAAAATTCTCATTAAATCATTTCGTGAAATGGTGTCATTTCATGATATTTATCACTGTTCGTTGACCATGTCATAATATAGCTTAGCCAAATCAATGAATAGAGATCCTTTAACGATATTAATAACTAAACATAACATTGCTATTTGATGATAATATGGTTATATCGTCAAATAGTTTTTCACCGCGAGCGGCGCCAATAGCGTGTTTTTTTAACGGAAACAGAATTTTTAACAGAATCAACATCACTTTATGCCTTTTTATATAATAAATAAATGTTCGCGGCTTTAGGGTGGCTCTTGAGCCAGTCGCACCCCAACCTTCTTTCTATAGCTGATATTACTAGATAGTATAGTTTTGGCTTTCATAGTTTTAATGTAAAATAGCACCCTCTACTTTCTGCTAAATAAACTAATGATAAGTAACTGATAAAATTGAATTTTCGAATGCTACTGAATACTTATTCGTGCAGCATCAAAAATTGTCACACTTAAGAATATCTAGACCGGTGGCCATTATCAGGATGATTTACCACAATTAACACGTTTGGCAAAATGGCTAACAATACTGTTATACATAACACGTGTGTTTTGTGTGCACAGTATCTAGAACTGTGTACACAAAACTGAGATTAAGAGAGAAGCTCTTTAGTTGAAAATATTGGGTGTCTATCGGCATAGGTTTCATTTTACCAACTTCATATGTTATCACGTTATCTGATGTAAATAATTGAAAATTAAGTGCGCTGTGAGATTATATCTCTATTTGATGGAATAGTTCGTGGCATCGTTGAGTTTCTAATTATATGTTCAACAATCGTGCAAAAGCTTTGTTTCATTTTTTTTTCATAATCATAAACACTCACGCCTGTCACCAGGAGGGGTAGGCAGAGACTATGGACTTCCATTTGGCACGATCCTGACACACCTCTCTCGCCTCCTCCACATCCATATACCTACGCATACACGCTCGTCGGTTAAGGGTACTCTTAATTTTACCTATTTTGCAATATATCGCCAATTTGGTCGATAAATTTTCGCCTAGAGTGTCCCTTCCAGACTCTGCCGTTCACCTCTGCTACATAAATTTGCTTTGTCACTCTTTTTTCATTCATTCTTTCTACATGACCAAACCAACGAAGCATTCCTTTCTTAATCCTGGTCACAACATCATCTTGCAAACCACACTCTTCTCTTATCACACAATTTCTCACTCTGTCATTTAGATTAAGCCCTAACATACTCCTTAATGACCACATTTCTACAGCATTTATTCTACTCTCGTGCTTCTTCTGCCACACCCAACTTTCACTACCATACATTAAAGTAGGGACTAACACAGCATTTTGAATTGCCATACGTGCGTTTTTGGACACATTCTGACTTTCCACAATAGAGTATAGAGCCCCATTTACTTTATTTTCTGCGTTCACTCGTCGTTCTATATCCTTATCATATCTACCATCCCTGCTAAATAAACATCCCAAATACACAAACTTATCTACTTGCGCGACCAATTCCCCTTCTATTCTTATTTCACATATCGTTTTACTTTCTTCTCTTTCAAAAACCATAACTTTCGTCTTACTTGCGTTCACTTTCATTCCCCTTTCTTTTAATGAGCTGTTCATTAATGTAACCATCATTTGCAACTCGGCCGCCGACGACGCAGGTATGACTTGATCATCGGCGCACAAAAGGATTAATTTTACGGCATTTTGACGGATAACTCACCCATTCTTAACCCGCATTCTTCAACTTTCAAATTTTCCAAACGACTGTCCATAAATATGTTGAACAGCCACGGGGAAGCCACACAGCCCTATCTGACACCTTTATGGATGCCAAACCAGTCCGAGTAGGCCCCGTTGATCCTGACACAAGCACTGGAGTCACTATACAGAGACTTCAATGCCTGTATCAACCCAGCGCTCAACCCAAATGAGTTCAGTATTTGCCATAACACATCCCTGTCCACTCTGTCATAAGCCTTTTCCAAGTCCACGAACGCACAAAAAACCTTTTGGTTTTCGGCCAAAAACTACTCCGCGATCATGCGTATGGAAAAGACCTGATCCGTACATCCAATTCCTTTTCTAAATCCCGCTTGCACATCCCAAATTTTTCCATTAGTATCTTTCATAACTCTTTCAATTAACACCTTAGCATACAGTTTTCCCACAATGCTAAGAAGGCTGATACCACGGTAGTTTTTACAGTCCTGCTGCGATCCTTTTCCCTTATATATTGGGACTATCACGGCTTTGCACCAGTCTCCCGGTACCCGTTTGAGTTCCCAACACAAATTAAACAAGGTGTACAGCAGGTCTGCCATCACTCCCTCTCCAGCTCTGAGCATTTCGAGTGATACTCTATCATATCCGGCTGCCTTACCTGCTTTCATACTTTTCATTGCTTTCATTATTTCATCTATACCTATCTCTCTATCTCTTTCGTCTTCTTTCGGAATTTCTATTTCATTTAATTCAAACGTCTCATCACTCATAAACACGCTTTCAAAGTATTCCTTCCATCTCCTTAAACTCGACACTTTGTCATTCAGAATACAGCCATTCTGGTCTCGAATAGCATCCATTCTAGGCTGTTTTGAATGTCCCCTGGCAGTTCTTACGAGTTTCCAGAACATTTTAATATTTGCCTGGAAGTTATCCGATATTCTTCTATCATTCTTCTCCGTTCTTTCTTGCTTTTTCCTTTCAACTACTTCTTTTACTCTCTTATTTAGATGTCTAAAGACTGCCTTTTTTCTTTCAATATCATCATTCATACCGCTAGAATGACTAGTCTTGGTTGCTAGTAAATCTAGCCATGCTCTCTTCTTTGCTTCAACTTCCATCCGTACCTCATCATCCCACCATAAAGTGCTATTTTTCCTTTCATTCGTTCTCTTAGTTACACTACATACTTCGGTAGCTGCATCCACCAAACCTTTCTTGACATTATACCACACAGTCTCCAAGTCTAAATCATTCATACACAATTCATCCATACCACTTATATTTTCTCTCAGTCTACATTTGAACTTCTATTTCACACCTTCATCTTGTAACCTCTCTGTTCTTATACGCTCTAACACAGTGGTAGACACAGATGTCCGATGCCGCCAACGTCTGAATAGACCATTAATTCGGCATAAGACCAAGTAATGATCCGTCCCTACCCCCGGTAAACCCTTGTATCTACCATTGCGCTTCTCATTCTTTCATCCACAATTATGAAATCTATAATGCTTCTATCACCACCTCTTCCCATGTATACATGTGTATCTTCTTATGACGAAAGAAAGTGTTCGTCACAAAAATATTATTTTCCACACATACGGTGAGAAGGCTTTCACCATTCTCATTTATGCTTTCATCACCAAACTTTCCCAATATCCTTTCATAACCAAGCCTCTTCACGCCAACCCTTCCATTAAAATCTCCTAATATAACAATATTTTCATTACCCTTGCATTTCATTAGCATCATCCTTACCATCTCCCAAAAGTGCTCTCGGATATAAGTGGGCTTAGACATTTCTAGGACGTAGAACCCTAGAACCATAAATTTATGATATTATGAAGTCTACTCGAACGTAGAAAAAATATCAGAATCTATTTTATGGTGCCAATCAATATTAAATGGGACCAATGATATGAATCAAATATCGCATATAAGACCATGAAATCTTCATTATTTCGTTAAAACGAAATTAACTTTAATTATGAATGAATGTAAAAGTATATAATAAATAATAATAATAAATTTTGATTCCAAGACAATTTATCTTTCTTATGGATACATCGGACGACACGTGCAATATAAATAATTGTAGATGTTTATAGACATATGATATTAATGCAATTCTGAAAAACTTATTTACGTGTTCCTGTAGCATATTATATGCCAAATATCAATCATTTAGGTCTAATAGTCTTTGGGAATTCAAAAAAAATCTTTGAAAAACTGATATAGAGACACAGACACCGAATTGACTCTAAAAGTGATCGAATTTTGCTAAATTTAGCACGGAATAGTATTTAATAATGTTTCCAAATTAAAGACCACGTGAGTGAAGCCGCGGGTAAAAAGCTAGATTAATATAATCCGGTAAGATATGAAATCGTGGATTGTTAAGAATGATTTGGATATGATAATTGTATTCAATATAATTAATTTTATTTATTTGATAATATATTTGTAATTTTTTAATTCTTTATTTTAACATTTAAAAGTCATATTAGCCATTTTTAAAGCACCGCACCCAGAGAAAGCTAAGATAATAGGAAACACTTTAAACTCAACTAGCTGTTCCCTGCGGTATCACCCGTGTATATCACGTTCTGAGCCGCGCGACATGACACCTAGCTTATTCTCTTTCGGTTCTCTCGGGTGGCTAGGCGTCGTTCGCGTCCGATTGTTGAATTATTTTAGTTTTTCAATATCTCTTAAAATAACATGCTATGAAAATGAAATGAAAATGAAAATTGAAAAATACTTTATTTGACAGTTAGCACCTTTACCAATAATTTAGCAGTGTTTCTCACACTAGGTACGCAGACCTGTATTGTGAGAGCCATATATACATATTAACAAAAACAGAATTAGTGCACGGCTGACTTTACAAATCTTTCCCTTACTTTAAATGTCTTCCTCATTTTATTTATAGTCTATAAACATAAATATATACTTAAACATATATACACCCTTATACACATATACATAATATATATCCATCCATTAATACATATATACAAAAACATACATATTATATAATTTGTTAATATTACATTATTTCGAATTACTACTATAATAACAATATCAATATCAATATTGGGCATATAGCTACTATGACAATGTTTGGAGCAGCTTCTCTGTTTGTTCATAACTAAGTGTAAGCAATCAATTTTATATTTTCATTCTAGCTGTGTTCGTCGAGCAATCTCTTATGTCGCATGCCTTCATAACTTTGTTAAATATTAGTGTTTCAATGAATGGACTAAATCGTTTTGCGAAAGCTGTGCGAACGCTTGGTAATGGCATTTGAAACACACGTTTTTTCATCAGCTCATTGTATTTATGTGAGCTTAATATTGTTCTGTGAGCACATGTAGCCACACATAAGACAAATAGCTGCCGAAATGTAAGTACTTTACTATCTCTGTATAGTTTAACTGTTGGATACCTGTATTTCTTGTTAAGCATAACTTTCAGGACCAAACATTGAGTTCTCTCAATCCTCATCATGACATTTTGGAAGCGCTTCCCTAGCAAGAAATATCATACGTTAGCAGCAACTGACATGAGGCATAATAGATGGTCATTAATGTGCTCAGTGGTGCAGAGTTTCTCAGTCGTCTCATAGTGTAAACTATGTTACGAATTTTTCCTGCCAATGCCGAGATATGCGCCTTGAAGTTAAGGTTGTGATCAAGTAATGTACCGAGATATTTAATGAATTCCACTCTCCGAACATGTTGACATACTTCAGACTTCACATCAGCAATATGTTCTTTTACGCAAATTTTATAGAACTTTCTTCCAAAGATGTGTACAAACCAAGTAAATAAAAGTTAAAAAGTAACGTGATTTATTAAAATTTGTTTATTACATGTAGTATTCATCATATAGAACTGCATTTATGATATTATTGAAGTCTCCTCTAACGTAGAAAAATATCAGAATCTATTTTATGGTGCCAATCAATATTAAATGGGACCAATGATATGAATCAAATATCGCATATAAGACCATGAAATCATCCTTATTTTGTTAAACTAAATTAACTTTAATTATGAATGAGTGTAAAAAGTAAATAATAAATAATAATAATAAATTTTGATTCCAAGACAATTTTGTCTTTCTTATGGATACATCGGACGACACGTGCAATATAAAAAATTGTAGATGTTTCTAGACATATGATATTAAAGCAATTCTGAAAAACTTATTCATGTGTTCCTGTAGCATATTATATGCCAAATATCAATCATCTAGGTCCAATAGTCTTTGGAAATTCAAAAAAAATCTTTGACAAACTGACATAGAGACACAGACACCGAATTGACTCTAAAAGTGATCGAATTTTGCTAAATTTAGGACGGAATAGTATTTAATAATGTTTCCAAATTGAAGACCACGTGAGTGAAGCCGCGGGTAAAAAGCTAGATTAATATAAATCGGTAAGATATGAAATCGTGGATTGTTAAGAATGGTTTGGATATGATAATTGTTAATATTCAATATAATTAATTTTATTTATTTGATAATATATTTGTAATTCTTTAATTCTTTATTTTAACGATGTTTATTATTATTATTATTATTTTATCCGGGATATTTATAAGGTATTCTCATTTGTCATTGAATAAATATATAAAGAAATATAGTAAATAAAATACATAAATATATATGTATATATATTAAATATACTAACACAAATAATACATAAATAAATAAAACCCAACCAAATGGAAGCCTCGGCAGGAGACCAAACGGCCGAGGGTTAGGGGAAAGGAAAGAAACCGGCGGACGATGCGGGCGGTGTCGAGGAGCACCGCCTTCTGCATTTGAGCACGGAGCGGTCCGTCACGAGTCCCAGTCGCCTCAGATGACCCGAGAGGCTGACCGGGATTAGCCCGTTCGCAGAAACGACCACAGGAATAATTTCGGTCGGCAGACCACCCACATGTCGGTCACCTCGTGAGCCAGGTCTAGATATTTTGTCTGCTTATCCGTTTCGGCTTTCACGAGGTTCTCGTCATAAGGAATGGTAATATCGACCAAAATATCTTGACTGTGCCCGGTCCATCAGCACAATATCGCTTATTCGCAAGAATAGTCCTGTCTGTGATGATGGCCCGGTCCCAGTAGAGCCTGGCGCGGTCATTTTCGAGCACGGCTTCCGGCAAGTACTTATAATATGGCATTTTCCTATCCACGAGACCGTATTTCAGGCGATCTCCTGGTGTAGAATCCTGGCTACTAGGTTGTGTCTGTGCAAATACTCAGTGTTAGAAAGCGCCGAACAACCGGAGATGACATGCCTAGTGACTCGCCGGGATGGCGACAAGCCCGACAGATGTCGACGGCGCCATCCTTTAGGATGTATCTCCGATAATTGTTGGTCTTAATAACCTGATCCTGTATCGCACAGACAAAACCCTCGGTTTCCAAAGAGGTCACCGAAACGTAGCCAGTGGAGGGAGGCGCCTGTGCTACGAAAGGCTCATGTAGAGCCTTGTAGAACCTCCGTGGAGCTCCTTCTCCTTCCATACGGTCTCCCGGTCGGAAATGCACTGTACTGCTGGGTCTTGCCATTGCTCGTTGGCTAAGGATAGGAGTAAGCCCTTTATCACACGAAATGACGTCCTGTAGATGGATCATCCGATCTCGCCTGAAAGTAATTACGGAGGCTGCACACTTCGCGATTATGCATGGTGAGAGCTCAAAAGCCGCGCCCACCATGTTTCCGCGGCAAGTACAGCCTCATTACTGACGATCTCGGGTGATGCATTCTGTGTGACGTCATAACAGTGCGGACTTTTCTATCCAGAGCGTTCAGTTCGGTCTGAGTCCACCTGAGCATGCCGAAGGTATATATGAGGACAGGCATGACCTAACTATTATATGCGTGTGTCTTATTCACACCCGACAAAAGACTGTTGAGCACTTTTGTCAAGCGTGCATAAAACACATCGCAAACTGACTGTTTCATATCCGCCTCATCGATACCTATGTTCTGTGACATACCCAGGTATCGGTATGTTTCAGCCTCGGAAAGGGTCCTTATGTTGATGGGCATAGATAAGTCTATGCCCTCAGAGTTAGCAACCCTACCCTTTCGACATGGAGACCGCACACTTATCCGTCCCCAGCTCCATTCTATTAGAATTGCTAAAATCACAAGTGATGTTTAGCACCCACAAGATGAGCGACTGGAGGCGAATAACTTGAGATCATCCATATAGAAAGGTGGGTCACTTTGTACCTCCTTTCCGAAGCTGAAATCCTCCCAGAACCCTCCAGTAAGGTACTGAGAGGTTTCAGAGAGAGGCAGAACCAGATTGGACTCAGACAATCGCCCTGGAAAATACCCTTCTTATCCTTACGTGGTTCTCCGCAGCCGTCAACCGCTCGCCTAGATGACAAAGGATCGTACTCACTGCCCCATACACTGCCGAGGAAGTCTCGAACTGTACAGTCAACCTTGTACAGCTCGAGGACCCTCTTAAGCCATGTATGAGGCACCGAGTCGAATGCCTTTTGTAGTCTATCCAGGCGGCGGAGAGGTTCCGACGGTTGCGTTTAACCACCTGCCAATGACCGCGTCAATGAGGAGTGGTTCCTTGTTCCACGACCACCGCCCGACATCCATTTTGAGCGCGCGATATCACCTGATTTGCGTTCAGGTGACGAGTGATTCTCGCGCTCAAAATGGATGTTAGTGTCTTGTATATGGTAGGTAGACACGTTATGGGGCGGTATTTGCTCGGGTCTGTGGAATCGGTCTTTAGGAACCAAATGAGTGATCCCAGTAGTGAAGAGGCTCGGGAGCGACTTTTGGTCGAGAGCCTCTTGAAACTGTCGGGCGAGCACAGCGTGACACACCACGAACCCTTCAGCCAGTAGTGATGCAGTCCGTCGAGGCCCGGACTTTTCCAATTCGGGGCCCTACGGACCGCCTCAGCTACGTCATCCGGCGTTATGATGACGGGGTCCATGGGCGTAACACTCGCACACTGACTCGCCACAACTTCCGTCCAGGGGCCCCGCTGTGGTTTACGGCTCTGACCACAGGCCGCGCCAGAATGCGATAGTGTCGGCCTGATTCGGTGCTGAGCCCGTTCCACGTACCATTGGCCGCTCCAATAATTTATAGAGCCTCTTCTGATCACTCTGGAAGAGACGATTCTGGTTGAACCGTGTCGACCTCTCGGTATATCGCCAAATCCGCTTCCCCCAAGCAGCGATTCTCTGCTTCAGGTCGTCTATGCGCTCCGTCAGTTTTGCGTTATATCCGGCTGGGAAAACTGATATTTTCCCAGAAAACGCCATCCTGACGGTGCGCACAACTCTCGGCCTGTTATTGCCCGACCTGAAGCTTATCAGTCTGCCGATGAGGGCCTTGCCTTTGCGATACGGTCCTCAATCCTTCTTCTCCAGGCTGGATAGTGCTACTGCCCAGTAGCACGTCCAGACGGGAAGTTGGCACCAACAATGCGGCAAACTGCTAAGCGGCGCCAAAGAGTATTGAGTCCGTATCGCAAAGGTCCCGGCTGGTTTCCAAAAAGGTTGCCAGCAGTGGGTTCAGGGCCGTCACGACATCCCGATTCCGCTTGCGGGTTATGCGCGGGAGGCGCGGTCAATTTTCGAGAGGCGTACAGCGCTTTTCCACAATCGCCTCCTCCAATTTACTCCTCATCTGCTCTAGTTCATGGGTGACCATTCCATCATCGCCTGAATCAACCAGAGCGGGAAGATCCATGGCGGCTTCCACACATGGCTGCTGGTCTATGGCCTTAGGAGCCGCATTCCCAGCTATAGCTGGTTCATTCGATGAGGGAATAGCCTCACGCCGTAGTCTTTCGAGTTCGGCATCATCAAATATTTTCGAGCGTAAGATTTACCGAACTCTGTCTGCCAGGTTTTGCTCTGTGACGGGAACAGATGGCTCCAGCTCAGCAAAAAAGCGATGCATCCGGGCCCGATACGCTATCCCTCCAGTTTCTTCCTCCTTCGCCCTATAGTACGCCCGCAATGCGTTTGTGTTCATATTTTTTGTCCAACGCATGCGGCGCACTACTCCACCAGCGGCGGGTGCCGCTTGCCGAGTCCGAGAGGACCCTGCCGACACCAAGCCATCTGGTGGGATGATGGATGCGAGGGGCTGCTAGGTGGTCGTGCAGCACCTCGCGCTCGGCTGGCGGCCCGCATGCTGTCGCGTCCAGCGCCAGCTCCAGACGCGCCCCGGCGACCCCCAGGCAGCGGCCCTATGCGCGGTCTATTTTCTTCCATCATCCATAAAGTGGGCGTCAATTAACGGGAGACGCCCAGACCCGGCACCGTTTCATGATTTGGCCGTAAGCACAAACGGGCCCGAATTAGCACCCTTATTTCTGCCGAGGCACGGCGCTCACACCTCTTGGCAAGACGCTGACTGACTGCGCCGACGTAGCAGTTTTGTCACTTAACTGTTACGTCAGCGGGCGATGCGGTTTATTATTATTATTTATTATTATTATACGAGGTTTATTTTTGTAGAGATCCAAATGTGATTCCAGATCTATTAGGAAACTGTCCGTACTTCTTAAGCTTCCGTGCTCATTCTGTGAGCGAAATATACAGAAAATGGTTATTGCATCGGGTATTTCTAGTAATAAACAGTCTGCTTCGTTAAAGACTGGCTCTGTAACATTTGATTTCCATGCATCTTTGATGTAAACTACTACACCACTATTTTGATTGATTATTTTATGAATTCTGTACGATGTGTATCCTGGAAGTACCGGGATTATAGAGGATTCTTCAATACGACATTCCGTTAAAACAATTACATCCATTTCAAATGCATACAATGCTATCGTAAAGTACGTAATTTTTTTTTGATATGCGCCTGATATTTTAAATGTGTGATCATTAGTTATTATTGAAGCACATTGTTCGAGTTGACTAATATCATTACATGTTATATTTATTGTGTCTAAATTATCTTGTAAATTATCTTGCAGTAAATTAAGTTCACTTAATTGTAAGTATATAAAATAGGTATATATATATATATATATATATATATATATATATATATATATATATATATATATATATATATATATATATATATTTATTTAGATGTTAAGCGACCGTATATAAAAAATATATGAAAAGGAAAAAATACACACCAGGTCCATAATTTTTTAAATTTGTACATTATCAGTGTTACTACAGTGCAAAGTGGTAGTACCACATGAGAAAATACGTATATGTTGTGCTGGTTTTCCCTCTCTACGACGTACGCAAATGTTACAGCGATTTGTCCAGCAGTAACTAAAGCCACATTCTTTAGACATCATCCGTGCCTCTCGAAATAACTGCCGATTTTGACTAGTAAGTCATTCATTAAAATATATTTTGTAAGACGGTCCTTAACATCTAAATAAATGCTAGTTATGTTGCGTCTCTGCCTAGAGGCTTTAATAATCTCGTCTCGTTTTGATCGACGCAACAGACGAACGACGACAGATCGTGAGAATTTGCTTTCAGAGTCATGATCTGATGGTTTTGCACGTCGCAGCCCAACACGCGCCACCCAGTCAATATCTAGATCAGCCAAGTCTACTCCAATCTTACGGGATGCTACAAAGACAGTGTGAGTCAGATTTTCATTATTGTTTTCTGGGATGCCGATTATTTCCATTTCGTTTGATAATTGTTTCTGAGCCATCATATTAAGATTTTTTGAATATGACTCACTGCGGCTTTTAGTGGATGGATCTCGGCCTGTTGTTGTTCAACAGAAGCTAGGCGAGTGTTCGTTGAGGCCATAGAGTTACCGAGTTCATCTAAACGCTCGTGGCAGTGATTTAAAGATGTCATTGTTTCATCGAGTTTACACTTAAGCGATGAGATTTCCTGAGTTAGTAGCTTAATTTCGGTTGTCAACTCACTGATTTCCAAGTTAGACGGCTCAGTCGAAGTCTTAGGGTTGGATTTATTTCGCATAGTGACATTTTGTGAATGGCAGGAAGTACGTACTGGCATTGAGCTGTTGTCGCCAGTCTTTTTTCTTGTGCAAAACATGCGGGGCATGTCCAAGATTGCATATTCACTGCAGTACTTGGTAAATATTTGTCACAATCCGATTTACTGCACCGAAAATAAGTTTTGCTTTTTATATCATTTAAGCACCTTTCGCTTTATGAAATTAAGCAAACACTGCGTCCTCTCGGAGACTATTACGCACGAGAAAAACAAATAGTCGCTTCTGTATTGTTTACTCTAGTTAGGTAGATCGAGCAACGTAAGGAGTGACTCACCGTGCCGTCCGCATGTTCAGGTAAATTGAATTTACTATGGAGTTAGAGGCAAATAATTCTTTAGCTTTCCTAGATGTATTAGTCATTCGAAATCCTAACAACACCATAGGTCACACCGTGTATAGAAAAAAGACCCATACAAACAGATATTTAAATGGTGAATCCCACCATCATCCTTCACAGTTGGCTACCGTGGGCAAATCTTTGTTACAGAGAGCACGAGGATCTGTGACAGCAAACACCTGGCCGCCGAGCTTCAGCACGTCAAGCAGGTTCTGCACGACAAGCTTCGGGTCCTGCGCCTACGTCACAGTGACCGAGTGAAGCCGGACACAGTCGAGCGTGTGCCTGCTGTAGTACTACCATATGTCAGAGGTGTCACAGACAAGATTGGCTACATCTTGAAGCGAGCTTCTATAAGAACATTCTTCAAGCCGCCGAAGAAGATTAGTCAGTTCTTACCATCCGTCATGCAATATTCCTCTACAAGATGCAGGAGTGCAAGCTTGATTGTGAATGGTCTCTCATAGGCAAACAAAACGATCTATTAAAACCGCGTAAAGAACACATAGCTGACGTGAAGCACCAACGCTCGGGAAGTCTGCAGTTTGTGATCATATCCTGACGGCCCCCGCCATTACATTAGATTTGATAAACCACAGATTCTCGCGAAAGAACATCGATTCCTGCCAAGGATGATACGTGAGGCTATTGAAATTAAAAAACATCCTAATTTCAATAGAGAGGGAGGCTGGGTACTACCACCTGCTTGGGATCCTGTAATTAATAAAATCAAAACTAAACCTAAGCATACCACTGCAAGACTTCAAGACACAGTTAGTTCATTCTGCGTAGATCGGACCAAAATTAATAATTAAAAAAGCTGAAGGTACTCCGGATTAACTTTGACATTGGGACGTCAAACACCTCAGTCCCCCGTGACCATGGGTGCTGTAAAGCACCAGAAACGTCGGGAATTAATAAAATAAGTTAATTAAACGCGATATAATCCGTAAAAGTACTCTTTTGCTTTATTATATTAGTATAGATTTTACAGGATGGGCCATCTAACGTTTGGAATTGGAACTATAGATTATTCTGAGGTTGGAAGGTTTGATGACATTTCCGATGTGACAGAAAGTTAGTTTTATGTTTGATATTTATGAAATGGGACGCTTTTTACTTGAACAAAGTTGTAAAACATTAAAAACTTATTTCCAAAGTGATGAGTCTTCTACTCAAACTGTAAGAAATTCACGAAAAAAATTTGACAAAAAGGATGTGACAAAAACGCAGTTTGTGGAACAATTTTTGAAGCGAGTTCGTGAAACTGGATCGTTGTTGGATAAAACAACCCGTGTACGTACTTTTTCAGTGCGCTCAACCGAAAACATCACTGCTGTTGCTCAGAGTGTGCGTGAACAACCCTCAACATGAACTCGTCATCGTTCTCAAGAATTGAAAATTTCACGCACTTCTTTGAGAAGAATTTTGCATAAAGATCTCGGTATGAATGCGTACAAAATTCAATTAGTACAAGAGCTGAAGCCGCATGACCATCCGATGCGTTTTCGGTTTGCTCAATGGGCCGAAGCCGCTTGATCGAAGATGAGCATTTTTACCGAAAAATCATCTTTTCAGATGAAGCGCATTTCCACCTCGGAGGATACGTCAATAAGCAAAATTGTCGTATCTGGGGCTCAGAAAATCCACACGTCATTGTGGAAAAGCAATACATCCAGAACGAGTGACTGTCTGGTGCGGATTTTAGTCTGGCGGCATTTATGTGCATTTTTCTTCGAAAATGAGCAAGAAAACGCCGTTACAGTGAATGGCGATCGCCACCGCGCCATGCTAAGCGATTTTTTGTTTCCCGAAAATTGAACAGCATGACATAGACGACATTTGGTTTCAACAGGACGGCGCAACGTGCCACACAGCCAACGTAACAATCGATCTTTTTCACACTGTTTTCGAAAATCGCATAATCAGCCGAAATGCTGATGACAATTGGCCGCCTAGAAGCAGCGATTTGACTCTGTTGGACTTTTTTTGTGAAGATCCGTTAAAGACAAGTGTTACGCTAACCATCCAGAGACGATTGAAGACTTGAAACATGAAATCGATGTTGCCATTGACGAAATAAAGGCCCAAACAATCGGAAATGTACTGAAAAATTAAACTGATAGAATGGGGTGTTTTAAGGCTAACCGTGACATTCATTTGAATGATGTTGTCTTCCATTCCTAAATGTAACGGATCAATCTTTCTAATAAACTCATAACTTTGAAAAAAATATTCATTAGTTTTTTTTTATAGCCGATTCAAATACAAAACTTAAATGGCCCACCCCTTATATCATTCTCTCCTATAGATTTATATATTTGTCTCTTTTTAGTGTCGCTTTTTCGTTTCATTCGTTTCAAATCACGACGATGCTAAAGAAGTTTTCATTCCGAAAATTCTAACTCCCCGCAAAGCTCGCTCGTCCTGGTACTATTAATAAAACAGCACAACGAACTTGCAAATAGTCGCTAAATAAGAAATTGGTTGTACCTATGGGCAAACCCCAAGCATTCATATATATATTTTTAACTAGATAAAACCGAAAAGTTATTTATAATCCGATCTTTTATATTTCTTCAAAATAACAAAAGTATGAGTTAAATGATTTCCACAAATAGTCCACTGCTGGCTGGACCTCTCCCACTGTAGGGGGAAATATCTATTAGATGTATTTTTTTTTCTTTTGGCACCATTTTCCTTCCTTTTGGTTTTTTTTTATCGACTATTGATTGATTTTTAAGTACGTATTCAATTATTTTCTAAAGAATCTTGACTCAAAATTTAAAGCTTTTAACTAATTCAAGGCAACTTCGAATAAATATACATAATTTTACGGATTTTATCGTGTTCTTCTTTTGTGATGATAGCGGAAATATTGAATGTAAAATTTGAAGTTAAATAGGTCACACCTGGTTATCTACTTTTAGTCTTCACACGATTCATATTAGTTATATTAGTTTTAAAACTCACTCTTTCTTTATTTTTTCAAAGCAGCGTTATATTATAACAAAATAATAGCAAGCTTTTCCATTTAATCACGCAGGTATTACCACGACCTCGCAAATATGTTTAGTAAGTTTGTACACGAGGGAGCGTTATAAATTTCAATTTGTTCCCCTAATTTTTGGAACCCCGACATGTAATACACATGCAGGCATATAGGTGTCTGTCTAATAATTTAAGACTGAGAATAACTATTTAGAGGTAAACAGGGGGAGTCTTAGAAGTAATAGCTGTAATCTGGAGCGACACCCCCGCGACTTCAAGCGTATCTGGAATTTCCCTTGAGAAAATCTACTTTAATATATTTTCACACTTACACCACGAAATTGTTAACGACTGTTGTAGCTTCTTTGGTAGATTTTATTATAAATCATGGAAAATGTACCAACTGTGGGGGAGACCTGTGCTCAGCAGTGGACTTTGGTAGATTACAGTAATGATGAGTGGTCGAAAATGTGTTATTTAATCAAATTTGTTCCTTTTTTATATTTCATAATTAATTCAAAAACAATAATAAAGCATTTTATCTTAATATAAAGGGACAAAAACAAAATACAGATCATTTTGAGTTTTTCACAGTTGTTGTTCAATTCTTACCCAATTTAAAATAAAAACCAGCAAAGTATTAAAGAATTGTCACAGGATTGAAGATTTTTAAAGTTCACCATGAGAAAATCTTCTTCACCAGTGGCCACAAGTCCACAGCTGCACTCGCATTTTAAGATTTGCAATACTTTATTATTTGCAAAACTTAGCGCTTAAACTTATTTCATCATATTTCTATAATAGAACTCAAACATTTGTGATCAAAGGGAGTAGTTGTTCTTCCCGGTCGGCAGTATCTATGGCTGTTTTTCAAGGCTCAACTTTTGGTCCCTTCATGTTCTTAGTTTATAATAATGACTTACCTTACGTGGTAGTCAATAACCATGATATAGTTTTATTTGCTGATGATACTTTGTTGATTTTCAGACTTAAACGGCAATTTTTTAATTATGACAAAGTGAATAATGCTATATCAAAATTATTAAACTGGTTTAACCGGTTTGCTTTTAAACGGTAATAAAACTAAATGTTTTAAATTCACTACTCACCAAATGATGAATACCAGTGTACTTTTAAATGAAGTGGAGCTCAATATTTTTGTATCTACTATTTTTTCTCGGAATTACAGTTGACGCGAAGATTCAGTGGGGCTCTAAAATATTTATACTTACGATGTTTGCTAGCTAGCAAACATAGTAATGTACCATATGCCTTAATAAAATATAAGAAGCCTTACATGTGTTTAAACGCTAGATTAGTTTATTTTAGTTATTTCCATAGCATAATGTCGTATTTAATTTCGTTATGGGATAATTCGACTAACATAACTAAAATCCTCTCTATATTAGTTTAATTTTTTCTCTAAGAGTCTCTTAGAGAAAAAATTATACTAATATATATTATATTAACTTTAGACTCTCAGTATGTTTAGGAAAATTTAATGTTTGTACTCAAAATCAAAGATAAATTTATTAAAAACAAATGTACATTTTGTAAATACTAGGAGCAAACACAAGCTAATAATACCCGTTACTCGATTCCAAAGAGTCAGTAATTCCATCATGGGGCAATATAAGAGTATACGCTTTTACAACAAAATCCCAGAATATATGCAGTAATTATCTACCAAAAAGATCAAAAATTAATAAATCCATGGGAATGAGGTGACCACTGCCTTGCTATATCATATTGTAAATTATTGTTTGAGAAACAGTTCTTCTAGGATACCACGTCCTAGAATTGTAACCTTGAAATTCTTGAAGGGCTGGAACCAGAAACTCTTGCAAAATCTGACAATAATTCTCAGATCTCACTGTCACAGCAACTCCTCTTTGGTTTTCAAAGAAGTATGGCCCAATTATTCCACTAGCCGATATTCCAGCCCACAAAATGACCTTAGGGCTATGAAGAGGTCTTTGATGCATCCAGCGGGGATTAGATTTGGACCAAAACCGGCAATTTTGCTTATTAACATGTCCGTTGACATGAAAGTTTGCCTCACCACTGAAGATTATGTTCCAGCATAACATTAGCAAAATTAAGTGAAGATTGGCATCACTAGGCTTCAACTCTTGTGTCAACTGAATTTTATACGCTTTTAAATGCAAATCACGGTGCAAGATCCTGTGCAAAGTGGTTCTATTGATGTTCAAGATTTGGCTTCTTTTGTGAATCGATTGTCGAGGATTTTCTCTAATCGATTCATGAACGCGTTGAATAATCTCCGGCGTCCGTATTGACTTCGGCGGCCCGCATTATTTATTCTTACTGTATACCCGGTTTCTTCGAACATCTTAACCCATTTCCGAAAGGAATTTGCGCATGGTGCTTCTCTGATGTCATGTAAGCCGAAGTGAACGCGGAACATTCGCCTAGCAACAGTCACAGAATTGTTGTTAACATAATACGCGCCAACACAAAACGCACGCTGTGCTCCCGAGAACGCGTCCATGGCAACTAAAAATTCCACGAAATGGCGCGTCTAACGACACCCCCGCGCTCCCGTATCTCTAACGGTTTTTGAATTATAGACAAAATAAAACGCTCCTACAGTTAAGGCCCACCCTGTATTCTAGTTTTTTCTATTCTATTCTAAACAGACGCCATGTCTCATATTTAGCACAGATTTGAAATAATCAACTCGACGTGTCCTTCTCGGGCCAAACGTCTTGAACTGCGAATGCCAATCTGTCTGCCAAGTATGGTTGTTACAGCAAATTTTTCCAAGTATAGAAAATACCCTTTCACAGTGTAAACCAGTTATGGTTTTGTAAGAATCAGGAAACGGAACGCATTAGAATAAAAAAGCAATAGGTTATAGCTTAATTTTCTAGCGCTAAAGCATTATTCTAAATATTTTCGATAAAGGAACAAGTGTAGTGAATTTAACAAAACTAATACAACAGATAAATTTTATTTCAATGCTGGAAAAGGTTTTTTTTTAATTCGTCACATGAAATACACTTCACGTGGTAGAGCGTTGTATATTGTAGAGAAGTGTATTATGGCAGCGGTACGAATGAGTAAATTTGAACGGAGAAGGAACATGCTCGCTCAGAATACCAGCGTGCAATAAGCTATTGTGTTTCTTATAGTGAGTGACGATTTTGATTCTTAATCGAGGATAGGTGCAGGTTTCTATCCTCGATTTCTCTATTAGGTGAGGGCTACAGTATCAATTGACTATCTGTTGTGTGGTGGACTGTGTACTCGTTTGTCACCATTACTTCTATAAAAAAATATTAAAAGTTAGTTTTTCTTGGTTTGGCTGACTAACTTAGCAAAACAAAAGCTTTTAAGATGCCCAGATTGTAATCGGATGGAAAAACAGACGCCGGCACATTATTCCCATTCTTAGCTGTTTCTAATATGGAAGACGAAGCATACCATTCTGTTCGAATGCATGGAGTATCGATGACAAAAGGTGGAAGACCAGCCGACTGTGTGGTTGAAATTTTACAAACCTGTTAAGAACCGATGATAACACAAATTTCATAACTGTTACTTAGTATTCTGTACTGTATTATTCATTTAAGCTAGTGATCAATGTATGTTGTTCATGATAATTTAACCTCTTGTGTAATTAAATTAATGATAATATAATAATTACAAACCATAAACATGTAAGGTTTTCGATGTCGCAATATAAAATTTTAATTATTTATAACAGCAGCAAAATGAAAGCGGTAGTTATATGAGGTTATAACTTGAAAAGGGTCAGACAGTTGTGCTGGTGAAGGAATGTTATTCCGTTTAACAATTTTAAAGGTTACCTGTATTGGACGTATAAAATACAACAAACAAAACGATTAAAATAGTTCGGTTATTCAAGTTACAGTTGAAAAAAGTGTATCAACCAATTTATTGTAGCATGCACATTTTTAAGCGAAGCAAAATATGATTAGCCTATGAAATATAACCTGCAGTGAGATGACGATTGTGATATGACGGATGTCACTTCGTTTTCTCCAGTGGTCGTCGTGAGATGCAATTATGGAAAATTTTAGAACTTCCCAAAGTGAAATCTGAATTATGAAATTCCATTACATTTATTTGCCAACACAATAATATGGTTGCCAACCCGCCTGCCAAGCGTGACAACTATGGCAGAATTCTCAATTTTACTGGCTCTCTATACCCTTCAGACCGGAACACAGCGGTCACGCAATGCTGTTTGACTTCAGAAATAGGTAAGAGCTGCCTAGGAGTGAACCTGCCCAGGTTGACTCCTAGGCAGATAAGGAGGATAATTAACATTATTATTTTTGGGAATTCTACATTTTCGAAAATTCATTGGTTTCAAAGATAGTTCTTAAATTTTGAAAACCAACAACAATTGTTTTGTGAAAATAATGTTTTTTTTTTCTTTTCTATTACTTTTATACTGATTTTTTTTTTCAATCTAAAATCAAAATTATCATTAAGTTTTCTTTCACTACAGCAGTCCCAGCACACCTGTAACCAACTTCAAAAAAGCCATAGATGCGTTGTCACACATAAGGACTAAAGGCCTCAGTACACAATGGCGTATGCTGGTCCACTTCAGGCCATGGCCATTGTGTACAGGGGGTAATGGTATATAGTGGCCGATAATTGTCAATCGTGGCGCGCAATCGGGTTGTTGTAGGTTTTTTGGGCACACTTCAAAGGAATCGTGGCGTAGCGTGGACTGTGGTGTTCACACAATCGGCCATTGTTTAGTTCGTCACTGACCGCTGACCGGGATAGTGCACTTTTTTGTTGCGTGCTAGAACTAGAATTTTTGATTGCCCAAAATGTCAGTATCATGGAGCAATGAAGAAACTTTCAAGTTTATTGATTTATATCAATCTGAGCCCGCAATTTGGGACTCAAATAATGCACTGCACAAGGATAAGAACAAGGTATGTTTATACTATTTTCATGTTGACAGAAATTATCTATACTATCTATACTTCTACACTAATATCATAAAGAGGAAAGACTTACTTGATTCTTTGTTGGAATTGAATAGGCTCCGAAACTAATGTATCGATTTGAAAAATTATTTTAGTATTAGAATCCTACGTTATCCCTGATGAACATAGGTGATAGAAGAGCCTCGTCTGAACATAATATGTAGTAATGTAGGTACGATGTTTTCAGGTCAATGATGCATGGAATCGCATTGCAGACTTCCTGCAAATTCCTGTTTCGGAACTTAAAAAAAAGAAAGAGACATTGATGTCAGCATTTCGATCCGGTCTGGTATGGGAGAAGAAGAAATTTACAAGCCAATTTGGGTTTTTCATGATGCTATGGAGGCATTTTTTAAAAGGAAAATATACATGCAAAAGTATAATATCGACAGATGAACAAAGGGTAAGTAAAACAAATAAATAATGTCCAATATTTTTTATTAAGGTAGTAAGTAAGTACTACTAGTTTTTATTTCCACTAATTATAAACTAATTAAATTATGCATCATTGGCCCTACTACTGTATAATTGACTTTGGTGGATGTAATTCATAAAATTTGATCTTTTTGCGTAGCATTAACAGGAGCCCGACGAGGCAGAGATTGTAACGGTAATAGATTTTCTACATGGTTTACTCTCATTCCTACATGGATTAATTCACCATTTCTATCATAGCTGTCAGTACTGCCTGGTGTAGTATAAATATTGCGAGATGATTTGCTCTTTCTTAAAAAATTGTGTAGTAATAAACAGCTGTGGTTTATAATAGAATTTTTGACGACATCTAATGAAATAGGTCTTTTAAATACTCTAAAAACTGACGATAATATCCCGAAAGTATTCTCTACGACTGCACGAGAACGTGATAGTTGTTGATTGAACATTCTTTCTGGGGTGCCTAACAGATGATTTGCAGAAAAGGGCTTCATAATATGAGTACTAAGAGCAAAAGCGCCATCACCCAGAAAAACATAAGGCATATTAGTATTACTTCCAGGAAGTGGACAACTAGGTGGTAAATTAAGGGTACCATTACATATTTTTTTCCACAAATTGCTTTGATTTAAAACCCCGCCATCACTAATTCTCCCTTGGCTTCCTATGTCAGCAAACACAAAACAGTAATCACTATCTACTAGGGCTAATAAAACGATGCTGAAACTTCCTTTGTAATTAAAGTATTCAGATCCGGTATGAGCTGGTGCTAATATGGTAATATGCTTCCCGTCTATCGCGCCAAGGCAATGGGGAAAACTGAATCCTTCCGTTTTGATCAGACATTCTTCAGGACTTGTGGGAATCTGAAAAAAGAAATAATTTTTTTTAGGCAGGCATTGGAGAACAGACAGAACAAGAAACGGAAACTCCAAGTGATGCTACAAGCAACACAGAAACAAAGGAAATGAATATTAAGATATCTGTACAGAGGAGACGTACAATTAAGCCACCTGAGTTAGAAAAAGCAGAAAAGGTCATGTCAAAGGCTTTTAATACCTTAAACCAGGCTATGCTCAATAGAGACCAACAAAATAAAATAGAGGACGACTGCGAGTTGTTTGGGAGGCTTCTTGCTAATAAACTCAGAAAATATTCAGATAATGAGAGGCAAGAACTAATGTCGCACATTAGTTAATCCATCAATATCGCTATTGATGGATTACTATTAAAACGGCGTCGCAACTGTAGTCCTCAGTACGTGTCTTCACTTTCTCAAATCATTATAAATAAACGTCCGTCTTCTTCAGCCACCAATTATTCTTGTCCATCACCGTCGTCACCTTGGATCAATCGCCCCTCATCGTCAACGTCATCAAATCATTCTTAACATAAAAGTAAAATCCCTTTTCCGCAAACTTATATAATTACTTCTCCTATACAAAGCCCATGACCTATTCCACCTACGCAAACTCCATCCCCTCTTCCACCCACTGAACTCCCTATTTCCTCATGCACACAGGAAGCAATTTATCAATTCCCCAACACAATCCATACACCTGGCCCTACGATCCATATACCTGAGGAATCTATGCAAATAATTTCTGGCGAATTGTATTCTCAGACACATAGTCAGTCTCAAAATATTTTGGCTGATGCTTATGCAAGAGCTTTGAATTACGATTGTTAAAATAACCAATTTAAAAACATTTTAGTGGGGAAATAATTATTGAATAAAAATTTCAAAGTATATACAAATGTTTTATTAACTCACCTTGATCATGTCCTTTAGCACTTGGTTCAGAGCCAAACATACATCAGGAATAATTCTAGATATGAGTGTACTTGATATTTTAAATAGGTAGTGCAGGCTCCTATAACTGTCTCCAGTCGCAAAAAATCGCAATGTTAATGCCAATCTTATATTTGGAGGTATTGCTTCTCTACAATATGTATCCTTTTTTGCAATAATTGGCGATATTTTTTGCAAAATATATTCGAAATCACTAGATGACATACAAACAAAGTTATCGAATTCTCCTGTTGGTTCTGCAACAAGATCGCTTAACAGATTGTTCATGGTTTGCCTGAAAACGATAACAAAATACTTAGTCATGTTACGTTAACATTCTTAAAATAATATCATAACCTAAGTACCTAACATTAAAAAATCTACGTATCTTGTCCTGTTACAGTGAATGGTCAACATCCACCATCGCCTTTTGCGCCATTTTTTTATAACTTTGTGGTGGTACATACTTCTGTAATACTTGTAAACAGTATATAAATAAATAGCCGCAGCCGTAATTACTTCCACGTCTATCACAGGTGATTTGCCAGGCAGCAATGATCCATGCGCCATTGTGTGAACACCAAGTGATCGTAGTCTACAGTTGTGCATTGCAAAGCGTGGCCCATCACAGGCCATTGTGTACTGTGGCCTTAAGATGAAGTGCTTCACAGCTTGTAATTCTATTTGCCCCTTTAATCTTTAAACCGGAAAGCTGCAGTCGGTGCGGTGCTTCTTTTTGGCGGAAAAAGGTAAGAGAGTCCAACTCAGGCGGACTTCACTTCTGACAGAAATGAAGACCTAATAGTGACTTTTGTATTTAACAAAACACTTCACTGATTTTTACAAATTATTAAAGTATTTTATTCCTTGTAGAAAATATATCAGAAAAAAAGAAATTTCGTGGTTTTTTAAATGATTTTAATTTTTTTTCTTTAATTATTAATTCATAAAATAATATGAAACTAAAATAAGAAAAAAGTAAAAAAGATAAAATACTCCTTTAAAACTATATAATAATTTTGGACATTAGAATTGACTTCATTGTAACTTTAAGAAAAAAAAAAGGGGGAAAGTTAAGTATAATTGTGTCGTACAACGTGTGATTTTAAAGCCGTTGATTAACCCATAATTTGTATGGTAATTTATCACACTTTTGACGACTAATGGACTGAATATCGATAAAGAACGTCAAGCGGCTAGTTTTATTTCAAAAGTATTAGATCCCAGCTCGATAAAAGCTAAAGTAAATGCAAATAAATGTGTTTAAGTTAATAACTCCTTGCTGAAAGTAGTAATTACTTAATGCGTCAAAGTTATTAATAATTTGAATTCAAAATACTGTTTATATGTTATATAAAACAGTACAATAGTTGTTGAATATTATTTAAGATTGTATGTACGTAGAAAAAAGTAATAAAAAATTGCATAGGTTTTAACCGTTTTCATGCTAAACAATTTCATTCAAGTATGTATTAAAAATTTAAAAAAATATTTAGATAAGATGTTATTGCTGCTGCGTAGGGGCTAATTTGTTCATCAAATATATATAATTTAGACATAACTAATATACTTTTACGTATATATATTTACACGAGTACGTATCAGTATATTAATTATGTCTAAACAATCTTTCTGTAAAAAAATACAGTCGGCCTTCTTGGAACTATCCCGCAAGAGCGACATAATATAATATTTACGTTTTTATTTTATATTCAGTATCAGTATTTATTATATTAGCGACGTGTATAAAATTTTATGCAAAATTTGAGATCACGGCTTTAAATAAATTAAGAAATCATTAACATAATTATCAGAACAATCTATGCAAATCCACTGCTGAACACGGGTAGTCTATAGGTTACCACAAAGCACGGCCATAAGCAACCAGCGTCCAATGAAACCTACATGCATTATCAAGTCATCATTCATATAGACATAGATCTCTTTAGTAAGAAACAGTAATAATTTAAATTGTTTAATTTTAGTTTTCCTTTAATATATATTTTTTATATTTGGTGTAACCTTTAGTTAGATTTAATTTTATACTATGATTTAACAATGTAAATAAATAAATATTATAGTAATTAAAAAATGATAGAAAATAATACGATATATTAAAGAATAATTTCAGATAAGGTACCATCTATTCCAGTCGGAAAACCTGCAAATTGACAACAGCCAAGAGAAGAATTTCTGTAATTAATTCAATTACCCGATTGATATATTGATTTAAAAATGGTAAATTCAAATCCCAAGGATGTTGTTGAGTAGCTTCACCAATTACTCTGTGCCAGCGTGGTGAGCTCATACTCCTTACTAAAGCTTTTAAGAAATGCTTCATTTGGCGCATTCATGAAATGGCCTTTACCCTGCAGTATATTATAGATGCTGGCAAGGAAGATAAATAAAATAAATAAATTACTACTTATATTTATACTAACGATCTGCCCTCTTCACACGGTTGATTTCTGGATCTCAACAACAACACCACCTACCGGGTCCAATCGTGAATCTAAACCATTCTCTAATCAACTTAATCACACACATAAAATTACGTCAATATTGGTCCAGCCGTTTAGGAGGAGTTCAGCCACATACACACCGACAGAAGAATTATATAATATATAATATGCATTTACTATACATATAAATCTTTCTATTGAATTATTCTGTCTATTGATAAAAATGGAATGAAAATCCGTTAGGTAGTTTAAAATATCTAAGCGTACAGACGGCGGGAAACTACTTTGTTTTATACTATGTGGCGATAATTAAAAGTTGTATATATTTGAAATTTTATTATACCCAGAATTCTAAATATATTGAATTTCATATTATATATCTCTTTCTCTTGTCTTTTTATCTAAGTATAATTAATCGTACATTTTATTTTATTTATAGTACAAGTTTTGTTAATTAGTAAATTAATATATCAATTTCTTATTGCAATGTCTGTCAAAAATTACTTTAGTGGTAAGTACCAACTGTGCAAATAAACTCTTGCATACTTTATGATTATATAAAATTAATAAGAGACTAACACAAACATGGGTTGAAGTGGTGAAAAATTTTTAATGTAGTTAGCACCGATTTTTACTCATTATTAATTTTCAAAAGCCAAAATGACAACTAAATAATAAATGATAATACCTAACTTTTATATTAAATCTGTTATATCAACGTTAGGCTCGTTTTCCACTGATTTTAAGTTTTAATATATTGCGTTGCTTCTGAGCGTAAGTAAATTTTAAGGATCAATTCTGTAGTTCGAGATCACGCTCTCACAAATACGAGTAGTTACAAACGTATATCATAACCAAATAAAATTTTGAAATTTTCGGAAAACAGATTCAAATTTGCAATTACTGGAAGTTTTCATAACGTTATGATATTAAATGCAGAGAGCACGAAATAAAACGTTTTTAAATAATTTCTGACGATTTATTTAAGTATTGTCTGAAGTCAACAAGATGCGTTGTATTTTTACCTTTATATTTATATACACTTAATACAAAAATATATTTACATCCTTAGCACATAGGACATACTATATATTACAAATACAAATGATTACGTACGCTATGAGTTAATACGAATACATTTTATTTATTATAATACGGTAAATTAGGTAGCGTTTCTATTTTTCTACGATGATGCGATCCATGATGTCTAAGATGTACAGCAGACTCTCTCATTTTCTGTTCCCTTAATGCACGTATATAATCATCATTAACAGAATGTCTATTTTTACCAGTCTTTTCCATCGCTTTTTCACCATCTTTAAATAAAACACACCACAAAGACTTATCTTTATTATCCCACAACAACGATTTCGTGTATTCTTTCAGTCTACGACTATTTTCTTCCACCCGCCGCATAGCTATCTCTATTTTAATCAAGTCTTTGTAATGGTCGGAGACAGGCGACGCGGTCACATTATTCCCTTCACTGCTCGGTCTAGTTGAGCTTATATTAATTCTCGACAAGTAATAATTCTCATATTGACTGGACGAGCCTTTGGTTTGCAATAACCACACAACACTAGCGACAAAGGCGCAAGATATTATGAAAGTTAATAATAGCAAAGTCAATCGAAATACTGAACTAGGGTACGCACAACTCATATCACTTTTTGTTTCGGTTTCTCAATGTTTATTCGTATTACAGGATCGTACATAACGCAACGATGTAGCTGCTACGGGCTACGATACTACGGCCGTCTGCTCGCTACGGAATGCCGCTAAGTACTGGCAGTTACGCCGAATATCGGCGCAGTCACTATGTGTATACACTGTAATTTGCAGTCTAAAGCTGTATCCGAGCTGCAGATGTTTTCAGATCTCTTTGTGTGCGATTTCTTCGCACTTTTGTTTAGTCGTTGTCCTGAAAGATACTATACACTAAGGCTAAGGCATATAATATGTACTATATTCTATACAAATATGAAAGTAAAAAAAATCATTTTAAGTATTAAAAAAGATAGACGATATTACGAAATAAGAAGATCGTGTAATATTTTCAATTTTATAATTATTAATTAATTGTATGTACATCTAAGTAGTCATGGATCGCGTCATCGTAGAAAAATACGGGTATAACGAAAAATAGAATTAACGTTTCTTCTATATAATCCCGTATTTTTCTATATAATTTACCGTATCTATGCAAATAAAAAAATTGAAGTGTCTGTCTGTAGTATCGAAATAACTGGCCTTAATTGAGTGAACCAATTGTAAAAATTTTGTTTGACTGTCTGTCCGGGCTAATCTTCGGAGTGTCTAAACCGATTGTAATGAAACTTGACAAACAGATAGAGAGCAAGGAGTGATCTTGGCAATATTTTATTCGAAAATTTTGGAGATTTTTTGCGAAATAGAAAAGTTTATTAAATATCTTTAAATAGCTTTAATGAGAAAAATAAAAATCTTAAATCTAAATAGCATCACATTAATAGATCCTACCCAGGCGAAGCTGGGGCAGGTTAATAATCTCTATATATAAAAATCAATTGCTGTCCGTTAGACTCGCTAAAACCCGAAACTGGCTCGACCGATTTTGATGAAATTTTTTGTGTGTGTTTTAGTGGATCCGTTGATGGTTTGGATTTAAAATTGGACCCGGTGGTTGGAGTTGTTGTCGAGATCCAGAAATCACCCGTGCAAAGCCGAGGCGGATCGCTAGGTATAAATAAAATGCATTTGTATCAATTCATAGCGTACGATATCATTTGTATTTTACAAGAATACTTATTAAAAACTATTAAAAAAAAACCTAAAACTAGTAACTTAATTATCATAAAGTCCTACTCTCCGTGGTATCGTGCCAAGAACGCTGGCTGCGTTTTTCCGCTGAATGGCTATACTTAGCCTGTGAGCGAGAAAAGAACCAGCCCTCTTATCACCAGCAGCAACGACCAGTCGCGGATAGAGTTCCTTTAGGAACTTCACCGCACGTGGACCCCACGGACCGATAGTCTCTACAGCAAATGGCACAAATATATAGTTATCTCTCAAAGACTCATATTTGTGCCACTTACTCAGTTCAGCTGCCTCCGATGCCGCTCGGCTCTAAACGAGGTACCCCTGAGATAAGAGGCCGCCAAAGTGTCTACGCAAGTAGCATCCCACCCTAGAGCTTTACCTCTCTCCCAAGGGACCAATGTCATACCGTCGGGTCTCTTGCCATCGTCTCTAAATATTCCACAAGGCTCTAAAACCGAGGAAACATTTATAGAGACAAGAGCCCTTCGGATGACATCGTTCAAAGAACCGTGCCGTGAAAACCTACCAGCACTTTTCTTACATGAGAGTCCGTGAAGCCCAAGCTTGTCGTCGCTTCTACCAAAGGTGCACTGATGGGTTTGACAAATCGCCGCTCCTAGTTGGATTCCTACGGCGATGCGCAAGCTTTCCCCCATTAAGTAATGTGCCGAGCTTACTTGATAGTAAAAGCTTGTAACCAGTGAATAGATTCCTTAGTCGAAACAGCTAGAAGGCGTGCCTGATCTTGGTCACTATGGAAATTGTGAAATAAATCTCACATGAACGTCCGTGGAGCCCAAACTTGTCGACTTTGCTACACAGGGGCACTGATGGGAATGGAAATTTTTGTAATTGAAATGCATAATTATATACAACGTATGACTTGTAAATTACAATTCTTCAGAAACATCCAACTCTTTACATGTTTTATTGTAAGTAATATTA